>CM054057.1:683578970-683979004 GCA_028641055.1 Alopecurus myosuroides
CACTCCGAAGCTCGAGGGCGAGCTTCATCTTAAGGGGGTTAGTCTGTAACATCCCAAATCCTACATTTGGAATGTTTTACATTTAGACCATTTGCATAGCATGGCATGTTTTCAAAATTTGCATTTGATTGTTGCATTTAAAAGCCCTAAATCAATTTCATGTTTTAAAGAAACAAAAGTCCCTCTTTAAGGCATTATAAGCCAAAGCTAATTTATTATTTTCACCTTTCCCAAAAATCCTTTTCAAAATAAACTAGGGTGATAGGTTTTCAAGTTTCAAAATTTTTGAAATTTATTTGACTCAATTTGACCTTGTATTTCAAAAGTTATAAACAAAATAGTTTTGTTTAAAAAACAAGAGAAAAAGAAAACGGGCCGGCCGAGTCAGCCCAGCGCACGCAGTTTACGCGCAGATGGGCCAACCCAACCAGCCCGCGCCGATTCGCTCCGAACACGGAGGCAGTTGCGCCGCCGCGTTTTCCTCGGCCGATATGGCCTCGAGCTGCCCCCTACCGCATGCCACACCCCCCTTAAATACCCCCGCACCCCCGCCCTCGACGTCCACCCCGCCTCGAGCCGCGCACGCCTCGAAAACCTAGCCGCCGCCGCCGATTTCCGCCGCCGTCGCTCGGACGAGCTCGCCGCCGGCGATACCCACCTCGAGGAGCTGCGCCGCCACCACCCCGAGGTCCGCGAGGAGGAGAGGGAGCCGCCGGTGCCGTCGCCCTCGCCGGAGAACCACCGGAGCCGCCGCGCCGTCCACGCCCGAGCCGCCGCCGCCGTCCCCCGTCGTCTCCGGTGAGCACCGAGGCCAGATCCAATCTGGGCCGCCGGATCTCGATCCGACGGTTCAGATTCAGATCTGACCGGTCAACGCCCAGCGCTGACGTCATGCATGCGTCAGCGCGGTCAACCCTGGTCAATTCGTTTAGTTTTTTTTGTTTAAAAATTCCAGAAATTGTTTAAATCTTCTAAAATCCATATCTTTAGATCTATAGCTCCAAAATTCGCATGTAATATACCAAACGAAAGAGAAAAATAAGATCTATCCATCTTTGCAATCCAATCTATGTTTTAACCTATATTTATTTTCTGTTTTCAAATATGCTTTTTAGGCTATTTAAATCATATAAAATCAACCGTAACTCGAAATTTATCAAATCTTATTTGTATAGTCTTGTTTTGATTAGATATATCCAGGAAAAATAATACCAATTTGTGTAGATGCTTAATTCGAATTAGATATTGCATGTTCTTAATCTAGCACTATTCAATCTTTATAATCACCATAATTGTTTTCTTTGCAACAAAAACACTTTTCATGCATCATATATGTCATTAACAAGCAGAGAATAATAATAGATCTATTGTTTACGTAAATAAACTTTCATGCATGCATGTGTTGCATATTGTTATGTCATGTTGCTCATGTTATGTTTACTGCAACGTGTAGACTACAACGACTACAACGAGTGCGTTTGCGAGGACTATGTGAACATCTGCTCGTGTTGTCAAGGAAAGTGACACACATGATCCTACTATTTTATTATATGCATTAGATTCTTATGGTAGCTATGTATGAGTAGGAGTTGAGTGATATCGCTATGCTAGATTGCTTCACTAACACCCAAGTGGAGCGATCATATGTTACCCCTAGATTGTAGCATCAACATGATAGGCAAACATCGTACTTGTAGATTGCTTAGCTATGCTCTAGATATTCGTGGTTGGGATTTACTATCATGTTAAAGTATTACTCGTTATTTTAATTTCTTATGAAAACAACATGATAATTAATTAACCACTGGGCGGATTGCTAGCATGTCATCAGAGTACAAAGTTTGGTGGGGACCGCCGCCCAGCATCTTGAGATTATGTTTATTTTCTTTATGTAGTTGTTCTTGCGTACAGCCATGTTTCATATTAGTATGGGCTAGATATAAATTGTAGATTGTGGTGACTCGAACCCAAAGTGTCCAGAGATATAGAATAGTTGTAGGATGGTCCGGCTCGTGGAGGGTTTGGGGATCTACTTCTTATGATATATGGCTTAATCTTCTTTCTTTCCGTGGTACTAGTGGTGTATCATGGTGTTTGGGGTCGATTAGGCAACACGGGTAAAGGGCACAAATCTCGCGAGGGTTAAAACTAAGATCTTAGCCGTGTTCCATTGGTTAGGGACAATTCAACAACTAGATAGGAAACATGGCATATCTCGTTCATCTTGTTTTATTAATTACTACCAAATTTGATTATGGGTTATTGGAGAAGTGTCTAATGGTGTTTCAGTGTGCTAATCCAAAGGGTAGGAGCACTTTGCTATCAACCAAAGTGTCCAATTATGTGTAAAATTTAATTTCTAATAAATGATAGGTAAAATGCCTTTATGCAAAATAGCCTAGAAACTCCACCAGCCAAATATGCATGTAGACTAGCACTTACCATTTATATACCACCATAGTCTCACTTGCCACCATTGCTCAGAATGATCTGACCTCCTTTTGGGGGCTGCATATTCCAACGTGCAGGTTATTCGGATACGGATTAGCTTTCGTAGGTTTTCGAGGCTTCACATCAACCTTTGTTCGCCTGTGGCGTGCAAACAAATAGATGGAGGTCTACCGCTGCTTTGTTGTGTTATTAATAATTATTTGAGCTAGCACTTCGCTATGCAGTTTGTAATAAATTACTTTACTCTGGATATTCGATAGTATTCAATACATTTGTTTCCTTTGATTACTATTTGTGCTGTGTGTGCAGGTGAACGGTCCAGGGGGCCAGTACTACACGCAACAGTATAGCCTGTGATGGGCTGTACTACTACAGTTATATGATATATAACGGAGGACACGAGATGTCCTGGGACGTTAGAAATGTGTTTCTAACGTCGTTAGGTAATATGTATGATTTTATCTATAGGGGTAATAGGTTCCGGAAATGTTCCGGGAGACTTTTCTTATATGGAAGCAGTGCCGGAGGGGGTAGATTCCCTCCTATGGGCAAAACAAACTTTTAGGGAATGCCAGGTATGGCCCATGGTCTCACAAAGTGCATGATTTTTCCATAAGTAGTTTTCCTAAATTTGTTGGATAAATAAATTAGAGGGAAAAAAGGAGGTGAGGTTGGACTCCACAAGGGAATCCAATCCGAATCCTCCTGGGAGGAGTGGTGCGTCCAAGGAGGGAGAGAGGAAACCGACCTCACCCCCTTTGGTAGGTCTCCCTTTTTTCCCACTATATAATCCCCACCCCTCCTCTCTTTTAGACACACAATTGAGCCTTTTGGTCTCTCTTTTTCTCTAGAAGAATTAGAGGACTAATTAGAGCTTTTAATTAGATCACTTCTATTTTATTAGACATCTCTCTAATAATTAGAGCACCTCTAATAGGAATTAGAACCTATCTAATAATTAGAGCAATCTAATTAGAGCCTTTCTAATTGGTTTAGAGATCTTTTAATTGGATTAGAGTCTCCTCTAATTAGATTAGAGCTTCCTCTAATTGGATTAGAGCTTCCTTTAATACAATCAGACTTCTTCTAATTAGGATGAGGTGATCCTCTCCCGATTAGACCTAGCTCTAATATCTCTCCCTCTCTCTCCCATGTGTTGGGAACTTCTCCACCTCAATTACAAACTTGCGTGTCTAGTCCTGGACGGTGAAGCGCAGCAGCATTTAGACGGACGTATGTATGCGAGCTCTTAGAGGGGTAACAACTAACACGTGATACCTTCGTTCTGCTAGATCTAGAAGGGCGGATACGGGGAATCGGCAACAGTCCCGCCGCTAGGCTTAGCCATGGGACTCTTCATCAGGCTTCATCGACACCACTTGCGGGCTTCGTGTCAGTTTCGAATCGGCATTTAACTGCATAGTAGATCTTGTGTGCTACGTAGGAAGGAAATTTTCAAATTCTGCTACGTAGACCAATACGTTCTTTGCTCATGCTTCACGGTACGAGTAAAACTTTTCTATTGAAGAACCACATAAATATATTTATCTACTGTAGGGGTTTAATTTTCCAAAGTGATATGCGAAGAAACATAGGAAAGTCATTCATGAGGTACTCATACATATATTTTACTAAAAAACACACTCGTAGTCACGAGGATGGAAATAAAACGCTGGCTCATCAGATGTACCATGATCGGTCTTTGACACACACACACACACACCATTTATTACTACTTATATCCATTCTAAAACCAATATTCGGTGTATCCTATGCCTGAACATTAGGAATGGAAACCTTTATCCGTGGAACTATGTTACACATTGATGGGTACGGCTCAGCAAAGTGGCATATCACAAAGCCAAATATCCTCCCATAATTGGGTTCTCATTCCATCCGTGGCGGTGTAATATGTTTTGGTACTTTTATTGTATGTGTATTGTATACAGCTAAATGGTTGTTGGCTATGATTTTATTGTATCAATGCTTCCGTGGATAATATTACGGATATAATTTCATACTACGGAGAAATAATGGGTACAATGTTGTTCTATCCTCACCATATCCCACGCCATTGTCCAGATCGTTATGCTTCATAGTCAAGCAATTGTCCAGATCGTTATGCTTCATAGTCAAGTATGTGTAGGAAGAATCATACCGATGTGCTATTTTCTACACAGAAAGGAGAAAGGTTTTTATTTTCATACCCCCCCCCCCCCCAATAGTTGTACTAAGTTTTTACCAGTTTTTTGCTTTCCCAACTTTTTCCCTCCTCCTTCGAAGCCAACCTCACAAATAAGCAAACATTGTATATTTGTCGATCCATGCCATTTGACCATTCACGGACTAAGGTCTGCCACATGTGGGACCAACTTAAAATTCTACAAGTGGGACCGACTATAAACTTCCATGCACCATTCGAACATGTCACCCTTCGTCGTTCTATGCCTGGGCCCATGGTACTCCCATGTGTGTCCATGCCAATTGTCTTCCCCGAATAAGCGCTTTCAACGGCGCTGCCCCCCTGGCTGCCAAAGCGCTGCCAGTATTCCCAATCATCTACAATGCCACCTTCCCATCTTTTCCCTAGTTTGTTCTTCCTCGCACTTAGTCTAATGAGATGAATCAATTCCTCTCTTAGCGCGTGAATGTTTCCCGGTCGTTATTACTCCCGGACCGGACGAGAACATCTAGAAAGTAGCCCTTTTCCACTCCCTTGCACCCACGCCACCTACTAACCTCCTCTTCCTCTAACCTTTCCATGGATCACAGTGGTGGTTGTTATATTGGTGTACGTAGCAGAATTTAAAAAAATTCGTCCTACGTAGCACACATGATCTATAATCGAGGTACATGCGAGGTTAATTCTGATCGTTAACGACACGAAGCGCGAAACGTGTGCCGATGATGATGTTGGTGATGCCTATTGAATATTCCCGCGGCTAAGCCTAACAATTGGACTGTTTCCATATCCCCGTATTGTGCCTTCTGGATCCAGCTGAGTGAGGGTCTCACGTGTTACCCCTCTGAGAGCTCGCACACGTACATCCATCAAAATCCTGTAGTGCTTCGCCGTCCAAGGCTAGTCGATATAGGTTCACAATTGAGGTGGAGAGATAACAACTCATGAGAGAGACAAAGAGATTAGGGATAGATCTAACCGATATAGGATACCTGAGAACCCAATTAGAAGAAACTCTAGTTAAATTATAGTGGCTCTAATTAGAAACCATAATTAGACCTTCTAAACAACTAGAGAGAGCCTTGAGAGCCAATTGTACGTTTTGCCTCAAGGGCTTGGGTTCCTTCTATAGTCCGAAGAGAGGGAGGAATTTCCTTGGGGGAAGAGGGATTCCATCTCCCTCTGAGGGTGGCCGCACCAAAGGAGGTGGCCGCACCACCCTTCCTAGAGGGAATCAGATTGGACTCCCTGGTGGAGTCCAACTCCCCCATCCTTTCCTTTTCCTTTTTTCCTCTTTTCCTCCTCATTTATTTCTCAAATAAATTAGGGAAAATAACCAGGGAATGGTGGTGCACATTGTGAAGCCCCGGGGCCCACCTGGTAGCCCCCCAAAATTGGGTTCAGCCATAGGGGCAATCCTTCCCCCCTCCGGCACTCCCCCTATCAGTTTTTGCCTGAAACTCTTTCAGAACCCTTTGACCCCAATAGATAAAATCATCGACCTTATGTAACGATATCATAAACTTATTACCGACATCCCGAGACATCTTATGCCTCTTGTAATCTCTCTGAATATTAATTCTATCACGCCCGTATCATCCGAATGATACCCGCTCTTTCTCTAGGCCATCCAATATGAACAAATGACGTTGGTTCCTTCAGTGTGTTACCCCTACAAATTAGATAACAAGTGGACATGATCGGGAAACCAATTTCCCAATCAATAAAAAAGATCGGACTGTGGACGTCCATATTGATTCCTACGACTTATAGGAAGAAAACTGCTGAACTTGTTGGTTGTAAAGTCAGTTCCTATTACCTCGCGATACCAATCAATACCTCGAGACGAGATGAATGATAAGACCGTGATTTAACTCTTTAATAACCTTATCACATCATTCTCGATGCCTGGTATGATTTCTTTTACTCATTACCGCGTCATAGTATCACCATGACTAGTGTCATGTCTTTGATTGTGTAAACTTATTAACCGATACTATTTTACCAAGTGGATCCTGGATGTATACCTCTATTATCTAGAGGAGTAATTGCTAGTCTTGAACTATTAAGATGAAATGAATACTTTTGATACCACACAGTGATAGTATTTTCGATCACCAATTTTACGGTGTGATAATTAACTATACCAAAATGACCTCTCTGGTGATCATCATCGTATATTCTCATGGTCTAAGAAAGCAAACAAAATAACCATCTTGTGACAATACAAATTATCAAAACAAATCCCATAGTATCTCACAACAAAGTGCTTGTGTTAACATTGACAAATCATATATCCATGATCGGAAAAACATGGTCATCTAATATTAACAAGTTTTTCTGTGAGACGTGAAAAAGGGTATTACGGTGTGTTTATGTTTCTACACGTGTGTATGGGTTTTCCTATGAATCTCATATTCAGTGACCACAATAGTTATAGCATGAAAAAGGTATTACGATGTGTTTATTGTCTCTTGGGCATACATCTAACAATCTCTCACTTGCACTAGAAACAATAATATAGTAATTACGTTAAGTCTTTTTTTAACCCGACACCATATAGATGAGACTCAAAGTTGAGACGTGGTTCCTAACTCGTATCAGGCGTTCCACATGCCCAAGCTGGCATCCTCCAGAAAGGCCAAGCCGTTTGATCCCAATACCCCCGAAGAAGCGTACAACGGGCGCACATACCTACGCAGAGGCAAGTATGATGGTGCGTTGAAGGGGAGCGAGGGGAAGTACGCTAACCCAAGCTCCCAGGACTTGGACCCGGAGCTGATCATGGTGTCAGGAGGCGGAAAGAGGCACAGTCGGCCTTATCTTGGAGCCAGCACCTTCCCTGTTGAGACCGAGATCCTAGCTAGCAACAGGGCTAGGGACACGAGCTCTGGACTCTAGATCCAGACCCGAGACAAGCATGCACATGACCTACGAGCGGTCAGTTTCGTTACATTGTCACTCCTCTCGTTATTTTGCATGTTTTCGTTCTAACTACATCAACACTGGATCAGGCGTTGGCGGCGATGGAAGCTCAAAACGCAGCTCTCGAGGAGCAGAGGCAGCAGGCCAAGGAGCAGAGGCTGCAGGCCGAGGAGCAAAGGCGACAAAACAAGGAGCAGATGCAGCAGATGGCGGCAATGCAGGCACAGAACGCAACTCTGCAGGCACAAATTACATGACTAGCGGTGAGTTTCATGCTCATTACATACTAGCAGTAGTCTTTTCTTTCATTTACTAACTCGGCTTCTTAAATATACTATGCAGAGTGCATTCCAGCAAAACGATACGGGGGATCTTCCGCAAATACCATTGGCTAGAGCTGGAGAGATGGTGATTCATCCATCACCGGACGCCACCATAAGTTCTCGTGTTCAAAGAGTTTACGTCTTGTTACCATTTCCTTATAACTGGTGCTAACCATCTAATTATCATGCATGTAGGGTACTGGTGTCTCTGTCGCGGGCTCGAATGGATCGCCCATGTCCCAACCTCTCGGAGCATCACCAGGAGGCACACCAGGTCCTACTTCGCTGTTCTCAGGATCAAGTGGTTAGTTAGCTATAAACCATGTAGCCTACTGTCAAAACTTGCATTCATGTCTTATTTAGACTTAGATCAATACTATCGACTTGCTACTACTCAGATTGAATGATTATTATGCTTCGATTCAACAAAGGTAGCACAAACTTAGCGTCCGCGCAATATTTCTCATGTATGTCAATTACTCGTTATTTTCGTAGTGATGCTACTTCTTTCGTTTATATGTACTTGTGTAGAACTCTTTTATCTACTTTTCTAGTATTTTGCATTCCAATCTTTGAACTCTCATGTGTTTGTGTTTTTCTCTCGTGTTTTAGATGAATTGGAGATAGGAGCGAACATTATGGATGACATAAGTTGCTTCCTGGTTGTTTCTATTGTCATGCTACTTCGATGTAATAATAAACTTGTTGTAATAATGATGCTATGGTTGAATTTGGATGTTATGGATGATGTTTGTGATCTTTTGATGCATTTTGGATGATATTGTGTGATCCTGTGAAGTATTTGATGAATTTGTTGATGAATATTCTATGTTGTATCTATTCTGTAATTTTGAATTGCAATTTGAGAAAAACAAAAAAAGGAAATTTTTGGTACTCTTCGCCGCGTGTGCAAACACACGGCAAAGAAATGAAAAATTATTTGCCGTCTATTTGCACACGATAAAGAGAACACATGACGCCACTTGTGCAATCTAGCATTTTTGGTCACATGTTGCCATATGTTTGCAGTCGGCAAAGAGAAAAAATCTTTGCCGTGTGCAAACACACGACAATGGGTGACCACAGATGCCACATCTGGATCACTTTTTTTGCCGTCTGCATGTACACGACAAAGAGAGACAGTGTGGATCTTTGCCGTGTTCGGGCACACGACAACGTGCTAACAGACTGGCCCCACACGGTGGGATTTTCCGTATGGGGACACACTACAACGAATAAAATTTTGCCGTGTGTCGATACACGGCAAAGCCCGCCATGTGGGGCCCACCGGCAGTTACCATCCGACGTCGTCAAGTGTTGGTGGGGCCCACCAATAGCGTTTGCCGTGTGCCACGATATCTTGCACACGGTAAAGAGCACGTTGCCATGCCTTCTGTCGCCGTGTACGCTTTGCCATGTGCTTTTGGGTCTTCGCCGCAACGATGCGGTTTCTCGTAGTGATTTATGGTAGCTAACGACCAACGTTGATGTATGAAGAGCTAATCTAATTGTATTATTTTCTATAATGGATTTCTTATGTGGAATACTAATGGATAGGGCCTCGTTGCTAAGTGCTACAAGATCTAGTGCACTGGAACTCGTGGTTATGAACCTGAATCCTTTAGTATGGAACATTGTCTTTTCCAAGTAAAAATGCCTAGTATATAAAAGAATGAAAAGGAACTTTGAACTGATGAGCTGTTTGCCTTTCTGTTTACACATTACTGGGCGGAAAACCCCATTGGACCTGAGCTTATGTTTCGGAAGGGATTTCAACTCATATGATCTGGCAAACAGAGCTGTGTGAGTTCTGCTCTGCTGGAAATTTGAGACGAAGATCAAATGGCAGCAGGTAGCAACTCCATCTTAAGGTGATTCTTACGATTGTTCTTGAACTATTGGTCGTTCTTTTGGAACCAGAAACATGAACTCCACAAGGAAGAAAGTCAGCTCAAGATGAACTCCTCCTACTTAGTGACTCCAGGCAACCTTGGCAGATTTGATCTTCAGTTGAGTGATGCAACTGTAATTTCATAAAGCTGGCCTCAATTGTATTGGTATTAGCACACTGAGAGACGAGTCGGACTTACCATTTACTACACAATCGCAATTCTAAAAAACTATGTTGTATGTCGTTCAATCTTTTTCTTTTTCTTGTGTTAATATTAATCTGTTATTGAGTACACCCATACTATAAAAAGTTATGTTATAAAATGATGTCTGTATGAGGCACCTTAACTATTTATTCTAACACTTTCAGGTTTTTGCGTAGATTTGAACATTCACAAATACACCTGGTATAGATTTCCAAACAGAGATAATATCCAAACATGCCATGATGCATGCAAGTTACTACAACATAGAAGTTCAGACAGAACTCAATATCCTCCTAGAGCTTGAACTCGTAGCAATATTCTAGGGAAAAAAAACTTGTAAAGTAGAGCCAAACATTTAGGATAGATAGCAGAACTAGTCTATGAAAATGTACTCGTACTAGGAGGCAGGAGCTACTAACTCCAAAGAAAGATTATTCCTCTTGCAAGGAGATGCGCCTAAAGATGGCCTGGAAAGTTTGCCCTCCGTTCCTTGCGACCTTCTGTCCTTCCTCGGTGGCAGTAGACAGCAATTTCACAACAGGATCGACATTTATCGCTTCCTCTGGAACAGCTTCGAAGAGGGGGTGTTTCTCCAGACAGGACCGCATCCATATGCCGAGCTCCTCAACATCGGTAATAGTATATACGATTCCTCCCACTTCCATCACATAAGCGTACTCATCAAGCAACTGCATGCTAATCACCCTCCTACGATGGTTCTTCTCCTTGAAATGAGGATCAGGAAACAGGAAGAACATTTTGGAGAGCTGGGCCTTCCTGAAGTAGTTCGGGATGTATTTCATTGAATTGGTTCGCACAACAGACACATTGTCATATTGTCCCGGATTGGATGCTCTTAAAGCCAGAACCCGCTCTTTGACATACTCAGTCACCTGTAAGAAAATATGACAAACAAAACAATCAGTCACAAATTGCACCTTGAAATTTCAACCGCACCACTAGAATAAACAAATACTCCATCCGTCTGAGTTTATAAATTCCACACGTATTAAAAAAAACTTTGACCATCATTTTGGTCTACAAAATGCAAGTCGTATTCCACAAAAATTATAGCACTAAAAACTTCTTTTAAGAAATCAATGGTATGCTTGTTGCAGTGTATTACTCATACTGTGGATCAAATTTATAGTAACATTTTTTTCTTAAAATACATGCGGGCCTTAAAAACCTATACAAAAGGGAGTAAAGATGAAACAGGGAAATGTTGCACTTCTTTCGCCAATTACAAATCCATGTTCATTGCAGCATCACGATTCACTTAACCATGCTTTGCGTAGTGGAAATCCATATTACAATTAGCTTGCATATTTTCTCTACATAAAAATGATCTATTGGCATAATTGCTCTACTAAATTTGGCAGCCCAACCTCAACTGAACCCAGTTGATAATGTTGGAGCTAAATCCCTTAGCTCCTTTCAACCAGGTTGTGCTTCACACACACCACCTCACTCACATTCAGACCAGGAATATATGAAGCTCTATATGTCTTCTCAATATAGCACACAAGCTTTAGGCTACATCCTTGCTTACGAGCTTAGCTTACAAGTGATAGGCATGTCCTTATATAGGACTCCATGGTCGGTCTACAATACTCTAGAACCTACTACACAGAACTGCGTCTCTAAACTATGCAACACTGACTTGAAAACTTCTACTCCCTCCGATCTGAATAAATTGTCGCAGCTTGTACGTGGGAGTTGTACGTACGACTCTGTTTCCTTCTGACACTTTAATCGGATCGGAGGGAGTACTAAACTCCTACATGCACTAGAACCTTCATGCACCTACCAAAAGCTTCATGCATAGATATGACAAGATTACTTCTAACAGATAATTGCGCAAGACCAACCAAAACCAAACCTACTCAATTTTCCACCCAAACGAAACTAAATTGTTTCTTCTGTGGGTTGAAACCATTTACCGAAATGGGTGTAAAACTATTCGTCAAATGGGTTGACACCTTTGCCGCTAGCTGGGGCTGTAGCTCACGACATTTCCGCCACCGCATCGAACTCAGTATGTTAGTCATACCAGTAGCTCGCTAGCTAGACGCTGTTGCCTCCAGGCGTCAGACGGGCCAGCGGCACGTCGGGCGTGGAGTTGTTATCCGGCACGCCGCCATGAGCCTGCTGTCTACGTACGTACGGTGGCATGCCGATTATTTCTGCTTGGGCTCGACGGCGACGGTGCCTGGCGGGTTGGGGACCATCAACGGGCAACATGCATGATGTGGATCGATTCAGCTAACGATTTCTATAAAGCTTCAAACTCTATACAGTATGTGACATGTATACATATGTCATGTGATGTCAAGACGTGCATGCATACATGAGTTGCATACATCGGCACAACATGGTCACCGCGCTCTGTGAGCATAGCATGGCTGCCTCGACAGCAAACTAGAGTTCCGCCGCATTGAACCTCATCGCGAAGCGCTCCCGCTTTCGTCGCTTGTGCTGGGAGTTCTAGGCGATGAACCCACGGAAACAAACGGGTCTGGACCGAATCGTTTAAACCCACACCTAACCAAACCCAACTGAATCCTCCAAAAATCTGAAAACAGGCTACACTCATAACAACCTGAAGTAATTAAGCACACAATGTAAAACGAACCATTTAAACACAGTTTATCATAAACCATTCTCAGATTTACCTACGATGGCCAAACTTGTGCTATGAACTATGACCATAACCTTACGGTTAACACTGGTAATAGTAATTCTGAGCATATGCTAGTTTTCACCATTGGTTGTGGCCATGGCCAATTGGCTATACCATTTAGCCTCAACTCTTCTGGGCAGCAAGACAAATTGGAGCAAGCATCGAAATTACCTTGTCCCTAAGCTCCATGCCAATCATGAGCTTGTCGGGGAAGAGCGGCGAGAGCCCGATAAGCAGCCCGCCAAACCCGCACCCGACGTCCGCGAAGCGGATCAGCGGCGCCTCCTCCGCCTCCCCGTCTCCATGCTCGCCCTTGTCGGCCGGGTAGTAGCGCGGGTAGTGCTGCGAGAGGTCGAAGTCATCGGGCGATATCGGGAACGGGAAGTGCGAGTCGCTGAGCGGGTTGCTATGCGCGCGTGCCCGGTAGAAGCGTTTCCGCGGGAGCTTCCCCGACTGCCCGCCCCCGCCGTTTGCGCCGTGGGTCCTCGTCATCGGGCCAACCCGTGGTCGCGCGCCCGCCTGTTTCGTCTTGGGGAGGAATTGCAGCAAACACTTTGTAAGCGGCAGTAGAGGAGCCCGTGCAGAGGGTTGTGCACGAGTTGTGTGGGGAAGTAGAGAGAGAAGAGGGGTAGGCTAACCGGAGAGCCGCCGCGACGAAGAGGTGGAGGAGCTGGAGGAAGCGGCAACGCCCCGCCGGGTGTACGCGTCCGGCGGCCGGTGCTTGCGGAGGCGTGTTTCGCTGCGGCGGATTGCAAAGCTGAGCCGCCGTGCGTTAGGGCTTCGGCGTTGGAGGGGATTGGACACAGAGGGAGGGGGGCGGATTGGGCCGTGCCGCCCAAGTAGGCACGAGTTGAGACTTGAGAGGGAGGAATCCGGCCCACATTTGCACACAGTAATATTGATTATCTGGCCCATGGGTGATGTTTTTTTTAGAGAACTACATGCCGCTTTATTAATCACGAGACATAATGTTCATACAAATAGTCTCCCCGATAAAAATTGGGAACACACCAACACGAACACATGGATCACACTAAATTGGATTCGTCGCATGCGCATGTTCCTCTGTATTTACATGCATGTAGCATATTTTTCTTTCCCTACATGCATGCAACCAAAACACACTACTTTATGCATTATGATATCATCAAAGATTTCTTTGATCTAAAAATTTCGAAAACCTTTGCCTCTTTGCAGCTAATATTGCAAATGTTCTAGTTTTATCGTTCCCCGTGATGGGACTAAATCTCAAATTGATATGTTTTTCATCAAAAGTTGCCAAATTGTTATCACTTAGTTATCAGATTACACTTACTCCCTCCGATCCATATTAATAGGTCCTGAAGTGGATGTATCTAGCAATAAAACATGTCTAAATACATCCACTTCAACACCTATTAATATGGATCGGAGGGAGTACTTAATTGCCAACTTAAAATGCATACGTTGACTAGGCTATTGTACATCATTTTAGATCAGTGTTCTACTTTTAACTTACCGATATGATCTCTCAGTTATTAGAAACACTAGAAATATTCACGCTTTAGTCTTTATCACTGCATAACATTGCAATGCCAAGAAACATGTATACATTAAGCTACTCATCATGTCATGTGTGTGCCTTCTTTTCCTTTTCTCGAGCGGTTTAGCCTTGTTCCCGCCTCCTATCGTGTCGAGCACACACCTCACGGTTTCGTTTTCTGACGTGCCACTTGTATAATGATTGGTAGACTCACTATTTAAATTAACAATGAGTTCATAGTCTGATTAATACAATAGTTGGACTTAGTTTGCAACGCTTTAACCTTATAATAAGTTGGACCAGAAAAATAGCCATCCAAGAGAGCAGAAATTGTTGAATAAAAAAAAGACTAGCATAAAAAGGAGCATTTTCCCGTCTATAAATACAAGGTCATTTTCTAGTGTAACTTTAACTTATAGATCGACCAAATATTATATGAACTGTATGTATATTATAGAAAGTATGGCATTGGATTCACATTTGGAAACTACTTTTAGTGACATATAACTCAAATGACAGGTGGAAGTTAGACTCAAAAAGTGAAGTAGTATATGAAACCATAATGATCATATAAGACAAGAGGGTAAATACAATGAGGCCATGCTCTCGGTTAATCCCCTCCCCTACTAGGGCGGACCTATCATGCAGTCACCGGTGACAAACGATACATATAACTTTTTTGCCAATCCTCTCCAGAAACGAAGAAACACTCTAAGCAATCCTACTAGGGCGGACCTATCATGCAGTCACACCATTCTGTGTCTTCCATTTCAACAACTCCAGTGTAGTACCGAGCTTTGTGCTACCATCTTCGCAATTTGGGTACAACAACTTTTTGTGACCCTGTAACATGTTGTCCAGCTTCAACCTCTCCAATTTACTTTCACAGTCTTCCCTTTCATCAGCAATAACTTGGCCAAGATCATCATCGGGCTCTTCTGATGCCTGTTCTTGATCACCTACTTCTTCTGCATTCTCTTCCATTGCAGTATCGTCGTATTCAGGGAACAAAGGATCTTCTTCTTCTTCATCATCGTCTTCCATCATAACCCATCTTTCTCCATGCTTGGTCCAGCAATTATAGCTGGGCATGAAACCTCTCCGAAGTAGGTGGCCGTGAAGGATTCTTTCGGAAGAGTGCTCTCTGACGTTCCGACAATCAATACATGGGCAACACATAAAGCCATTATCTTTGTTCGCCTGAGCTACAGCAAGAAATGCATTCAGGCCTGCCATATACTCGGAAGTGCGTCGGTCACCGTACATCCATCGCTGCCGTGCATCCATCTGCATCGTATAATTAAGTTTATCAAAATACATTACAATAACATATTAATACAGAAATGACCATAGTACATCGACAAATATTACTTTTTTATGTATCAGTTACAGATGAAAAAGATAAGTTTGTTAACCTCGGTCGAAGATACCATTTTCAGTGAGCTTATGTGTGGCTCGGGAATTTCGTCGAACACCTCGTGTGCATAGTAAAATAAAACACACTAACACCCACCTCTCTCACACCTCCAAGCAAAAAAAAAGATGGAAGGGGGGGCTGGGGCAGTATATATAGGGGAAGGGGGGACATTGGTCCCGGTTTGTGGAATGAACCGGGACCAATGCCCATGTGCGTGCCACGTGGCCTGCGGCTAGGCATTGGTCCCGGTTCATGCCACGAACCGAGACCAATATCTCCCCACGAACCGGGACCAATGCCCCCAGGCGATTTCTGTTGCCCCGGGCTCACAAACCGGGACCAATGCATAGCATTTGTCCCGGATTTGGTTGCAACCGGGACAGGTGCCCCCTGGCCCCCTGGACGAAAGGGGTTGTTTCCACTAGTGATATAACTTTTTGCCAATCCTCTCTAGAAACGAAGAAACACTCTAAGCAATACACAAGCAACAGGACCAATGCATTTTAGAGATTTGGCAACAACGATATATTTTGTCAAATTTCATGCACTACCCAATCCAATCGAAAGACTGAACTGATGGAAAGGCTAGTCAATCCACATACAGGGGCAACATATTTTGTTTTTGGTTAAATTACAAAAGACGGAACTTAAACTCGAGACCTACAATTATGCTACCATGTCAAAGTTTCATTAACTAAGGGCATATCCAGTCGCCCCCCAGAGCCCCCCTAGGCGGGCTTTTTCGCGTCGGAAGCGGCGAATAGCGCCGTTTCCTCACCAGTCGCCCCCCCAGAAGCCCAAATAGCGCCGTTTCGGCGCTATTTCGCGCCACAGCACCCAGGCCAAACCCAGCCCGCTGGGCTCGGCCTGGGGGGCGAAACTGCGCGGCAGCACGCGCGGGCCAGCTCTGTCAGTGACGCGACGAAAAGCGCGAGAACATAAACCCCCGCCCGTGACCTTCTTCTCGGCGCCCGCGCCGTCAAAGGTTGCCGGTGTAATAGCGTGGCGGCCGCCCAGTGCATGCGCCCCAGTCAAAGGCTGTCGGCGTAATGGCGTGGCGGCCGGCCAGTGCATGCATGGCGGGGGCTGCAGCGGTGACACGCGCGGCGCAGAGACTGGCCCGCCAGGCTATAAAAAGGGCTCTCGTCCCTCGTCGTTCTGCCATTCTCGCTTCCTCCTCCTCGCCGTTCTCCCATTCGCGTCTCCTCCTCCTCGCCTCCTCCTCCTCGCCGTACCTAGCAACGATGCCTCGCCTCTGGGATGCGTGGCCCGACAGCGACGAAGAGGAGGAGCAGCCGGCGCAGCAAGTGGCGCCCGAGCAGCCGCCGGCGCAGGGAGCGGTGGCGCCCGAGCAGCAGCCCGCCCAGGGAGAGCTGGCGCCCGAGCAGCCGGCGTAGGCTGCCCGACGCTGGAGGAGGGAGATGAGGAGGCAGTCGGTGTGGCCGGAACAACACGCCGCCTTCCACTCCTTCGAGACCGCGCGGAACGAGGGAGCGTTCCACCAGGTTCTCGGTGGCCTCGAGCAGGCGGCGGCGACGGAGGAGGCTGCCGCCGTTCGGGCATCTCTGGAAACGCACCAGAGGGAAGAGGCGGAGCGCGGGGTGCGCCGACAGCTGGCCGAAAACGCTGCATCGGCCGAGCAGCAGGCCATCATCGCGCAGTACGAGGCCGACCTGTGGCAGGTGGCGCTGCAGAGCGAGCGGCGGAACCGCCAGCCCTCCGAGCAGGCGCAGCTGCACCGGCTGCCGGTGCAAGGCCGGGCGGAGCGGCACCGGCTCGCCGCGGCGAAGGATGACGACGAAGCTGGCCCCTCCAACCGGCTCTCCATGGTGGCGAAGGGTGACCGCGAGGAGGACGATGATGATGAGGACGACGTCTAGGATAGTCGTCGCACTGTTTTAGTTTTATTTCTCAATGTTTTTAGTTTAAATTCGCGTCGAAATTGTACGAACTTTGCCTAAATTCAATAAAATGCGCCTAGTTTCAAATCTAGTTTTTTTTGGGCCGAATCTTGGGCTCGGGGAGCGACTGGGAAGACTGCCCCCCAGGTTCCAGACTAGCGCCGTTTGGCGCCGCGGCGGCGCCAAAACGGCGGCGTTTTGGACCCTCGGGGGCGCAACGGCTGGAGATACCCTAAGTAACCCAACCAAATATCATGGGCTGACTCTTTTTCCACCGTAAAGCAAAGAAACACAAAGAGAAAGGAGAGAGAGAGACAGACAGGGTCTAATCCGACATTCTGATTGCGAGTTTGATGTGCATCGAATCACTGAACAACAAATCTTGCATGCAAGCGTGCAGGTTCCCTTTCGGCAAAGGCAACAAACTAATTAACACATGCATCAAAAGAGCCCCGAACAGCAACGTCGCTGAGTCTGAAAATTAAAAGGCTGCAATGATATGGGCGTACTGCCAACGGGTTCAGGGACGATGCATGCAGAGCACACAAACATGTGTTGAGAGGTAGTGGAGCAGTGGGGAGAAGTACCTGCTGCATCTCCACGCACTAGTGCTGCATGGGCTCGCTCAGCCTTTGTGTGTACGTGTCGTGCTGCCCGTAAGCTGCACTACGCAACTGAAGCCCGTCGTCAATCAGGAGAGAGAAATCCGCTCCGGTAGGTCAACGTGGCCACCACTAGGACGTGATCATCAATTCATCATCCCCTCTTCTACCTCTGCGCAATCTGCTGTCCGAAATCAATCGGAACCACCTGCTCACGTTCAGTATCTTCGCGCTCCGTCTTCTACCTCTGCGCAATCTGCTGTCCGAAATCAATCGGAACCACCTGCTCACGTTCAGTATCTTCGCGCTCCGTCAGTGGTTGCACCTGCAGTTCCATGGGTATTTTCTCTATTCTTCTGAGGCCACGGAGACAATTACTGTATTCCAAGCAAGTGGCAGCTGGTACAACCCCATGTTCAGTCAGCTCAGGTGTGCCTGCCTGGTTACGGATCTTTCGCCCCCTTGTCACCGCCGCTACCTCCATCTCAAGAATCTGCAGAAACAATATACCAAAGCCACGATTCCATCTCGCTCGGCTGCAGCACATATAGTCAGCCTATGATTGTGAATTCGCGCCGAGACGCTCGCCACCAGGAACAACCGATACAGATACAGTAGGCCAAAACAGAGATGCTCAAAAGCTAAGCCTCTGTTTGGATATTGCCCACGGTGGCCTCGCCAAAGCGTGGTAAAATGTGTGCGATACCAAGGTTTTGGGGTGAAAGGCTCAATGCTCTTGGGGGCGGCCTGTTTACGTGTTTATACATGCCGATCCTTATCAAACAAATGCGGTTGGTTGGTATGAACCGAATATCTAACAATTTATCTCTGACAAAGTGATAATCAATTTCAACGTGTTTCGTTCTGGCATGAAATACTGGATTTGCAGAAAGATACATGGCACCAACATTATCACACCATAGAATAGTTGTCCTAGGATGTGTGACTCCTAATTCCATCAGAAGAGTTTGTATCCATATTACCTCGGTAATGGCATTTGTCAGCGCCTTGTATTCAGATTCAGTGTTTGATCTAGACACAGTAGGCTGCTTTCGCGCACTCCATGATATAAGGTTAGAACCTATAAAAACTGCATATCCTCATGTTGATTTTTTGTCATCGGGGCAGCCAGCCCAATCTGCATCTGAGAAAATAATGTAGATCATCTAGATCCTTCAACGCAAAGCCCATTTTCAGATCATGAAGTAGTGTTGTAGTAGCATCCTGTGATGAGCTTGCTACAATTATGTCATCCACATAAATAAGCACAAACATGGTGATATTTTCTTCGTGATAGAAAAATAGGGAAATATCAGCTTTAGTCTGAGCTTCTGTGATTTCATGCTCACTAAGGGCTTGGTACTCTCAATTAAGAAAATTCGGGAGTGAAGGAGGACGGTTTATCAAAATATCGGCCGATATTTGTAACAGAGCATCATAGTCAATACCATATCTTTGCTTGAATACTTTAGCTACAAGTCTAGCTTTATACCTATCTATTGATCCATCAGCTTTCCTTTTTATTCTGTAGACTCATTTACAATCTATTATATTTCTCCCTTCACTAGGTGGAACTAAGTGCCAAGTGTTGTTTTTCATTAGTGCTTCATATTCACTATTCATAGCTTGTTTCCAATTTCTATTTTCCAAAGCATCATTTAAATTTCCAGGTTCACCAGAAGTGGAGAGTAGACCAAACCCGACCACAAAATTACCACTCATTTCTTTGTAATTTCTCCGTTCAATTTTACCTGTCCGTATCCGAGTAGCCGGCCATTCAGGTGCAGGTGGGTGCACAGACCTAGCAGGCGTAGGAGATCCAGGAGCTGACGCAGAGTATCCGGGCACCGATCCCCTCGCAACAGAGTCAGGGAATGCCCCCCCCACAGATCCTCCTCGTGGCCCGCACGGGATTCTCTATAGTTGTTCGCGGTTTATTTCCTGCTTTGACTCCGCGCCAAAGATCCAGGCGCGAGACCACGCTAATCTGGTGTCGTTGTCGCGCGGCCCACACGGTGGGCTGGTTTGGGCGTCGTGGCCGGCGACGATTAGCGATCGCTGAGTCAGAGGCGGATTCGTCTGACAGAGATCCTGACACCGTATCTGCTCATGTTTCCGTGTTGGATTCTTGTAGTACGTGGTGGTCTCCTTGCTGGAGACAACTGTTACTTTCTCCCGAATTTTCATCCGAATCTCCTCCTTCACTCCCGAATTCATCATTTGTACTGAAATTTTCTTAAACACGATGATTAGTGGGGTTAGCAGGAATAGTAGGAATATTATCCACACTTGGTTCAACTATTTGTCCTCCCCCTTGCTCTAAGTGTGGGGAATTTGGAAGAAGAAGAATTTGTGACGGAAGCAATGCCCCGGCGTTGGGATTTAATTTGTAGAATGGATACACTTTTTCGTCAAAAATGACATCTCGAGAGATATAAATTCTCCCAAAGGCTATGTCAAGACACAAAAACCTTTGTGCATAATTCAGTTGCGATCATTCGGTTTGTTACTCAAAACGTTATCAACACTAGACTATACCGAGAGAGCAACATGCAGAAGTTTACTGGCAGGAATCGCCGGAAAGAAACAAGATGTAGAGAAGAAATGAAGGAGAAAAGAATCGAAATCTTCAAAAAAACATTCCAATGGAGGAGGAAATTGGTTTAACGGATGATGGTTCCACTAACACAATATTACGAGAAATTAAATACTTCCAAACTCTCAAGAAAAGTAAAGGGATTGTCATGACAATTGGTGGTCATGACATGGTGATACGTCCAAAATGTATCTCCTTTTCCGAACACTTTTCTTATCGCTTTCCTCTAAACTTGTGAGTTTTGGATACCACTAACATGGCCTAACGCTGTTTTCAGCAAAATTACCTTGGTGTCTCGTTTTTGTGCAGAAAAATCAACTTTCGGGAAATCGCCCATAAAAGATCCCATTGAGCCTAAAACACCAGAAGACCCCGGGAGCCAGAAAGAGGCCCGGAGAGGGGCCAAGAGGGGGCCACACCACCCCCTGGCGCGCCCCCTTGGTCGCACCGCCTGGTGGAGTGGGCCACCCCTGCACCCCCTCGGGCTCCCCTTTCGACTACTTAACCCTGTAACCTAAAAACCAAGGGAGGTTCGTCATATTCCACAGAAACACAACAGAGCGCCGCCGCCACCTCGAAACTCGATTCGGGGATTAGAAATTCCTATTCTGGCGCCCCGCCGGGACGGGGATTTGAAGGAGATCATCGACACTGCCACCTCTTCTCCATCAACCATCCATGATTCCCCCGTCCATGTGTGAGTAAACACCGCTGTAGGCTGGGAGGGATGGAAGGGATTGGATGAGATTGATCATGTAATGATGCCAGATTGTTATGGCATAGTGCCTAGTATCCATTGTTATTGTGTTCTACGGTTGTTGCAACTTATTATGCTTAATGCTTGTCACTAGGGCCCGAGTGCCATGATCTTAGATCTGAACATGTTATTGTTTCATGAGTATAATTATGTTTCTTGATCATATCTGCAAGTTGTTTACACATGCCTCCGAAACTCGAGGCCCCAAAGTGACAGAAATTGGGACAACCGGAGGGGATGGTTGTGTTGTGAGGATCACGTGTGTTCACAGAGTGTTAATACTTTGCTTTGATGCTTTATTAAAAGGAGCACCTTAATTAGTAGTAGTTTTCCTAGAGGTCCCGCTGCCACGGGCTGGTAGGACAAAAGATGGTGTGCAAGTTTCTCATTGCGAGCATGTACGACTATATTGGAGCACATGCCTATGGTTTGACTAGATGTTTGATGCTTTATTATTATTATTTGCAATGCCCATGTTAGATTATTACATGACCTATGTTATCCATGCAACGCCCGTCCATCCATTCCCTCTATCCTATGGTACTTCCCATCATGTTGTTTTCCGCGATTGCTACTGCTGTTATTTTATTTCTACTGCTTCTATAAAACTGTTACCACTGATAAATTGTTGTGAGGAAGTCTACTTTCAGGTGCAGCTGAATTGATAACTCATTTGTTAAGGCAAATAAATATTCTTTGACTCCCCATGTGTCGGATATATACCAAATAGGGGTATATCGGATGGTAGTCTAAAGTGCCGGATTGCCCGGGTGGCCCGAATGGTAGTGGGCTACGGTCCATTGGGCGGCCCAGTAAGCTGACGCACAGAAGCCGGATTCTAGAAGAACCCGGATCGCGGCCCACGTGATCTGGCTTGGAGTAGAAGGCGGATTCCTTACTTTCCAAGTTAATAGTCGCCGTAGTCTTCTAGGTTTCCTACTCTGTATGCCCTAACCCGGCTGTTATATAAAGCCGGACGGGAGATATGATAGATAGAAGAGAAGCTAGAGGCTAACTCGCCAGGAAGTTGATCCTCAGCGAATAGCTAAATAGAACCTCACATTGTACTTGTATACACAGGCTTTAGACCTGAATAGTGAGTTTGCAGGAGTAGGAACGCCGTATTATTACGACGTACCGAACCTGGGTAAAACCTGTGTTTTCATCTTTAGCGCAACCACGTTTCCCCTACGTCTCTACCCGTAGTCTCATGGCACCCCTGTCTATGAAAACTACTACGATGTCTCGATAGTTGGCGTCCACCATGGGGCAAACGGCGTCAGGCGTAAAATTTCGATCTGGGATACTGGGCGGAATCGGCAGTTTCATAACCGTCGGAAGCCTGGAATTCGACGGCGATATCAGACGCTTCCTCGACAATGGAACTTACATACCGGCGCAAAATCATCTGGTAAGTGCCTGCGTGTTACCGATTGGATCTACCAATATCTTTATCAGACTAACTGCAGAGGCCATGGGGTTTTGCGGTGGAAGCAAATTTTTCCCACCCGCCCTATACCCAGTCGAAGATGACTACGATACCGGATTTTGCTCAGATCGCCGACAAAAAAGTGATTCACACTTTATCGGTATGGTGCAATCCGAGGTCGCCGAAAACACGGATGAAAGCAATCCCGTGCAAGAGGCAGAAAACAGCAAACCCACTACTGAGGTGGAAGATCCGACATCCGTCAATCCAGCGATGAACTCGGAAGCTGACTCTGTGCTCGCCGCCATTGAGGCAAGATTAGAGTCAGAAACCGGATCAGATGACTTTGACTCCGAAGACGAAGACGTTGACGCCTTCGAAAGAAAAGTTAAATCTTTTCAGGAGGGATTCCATGAAGTACTAATGGCGAAACCGGCTGAAAACACGGACTCCGGCAGTCAGGAAATCCCTAGAACTCCTCCGCCAGAGGAAGAGAGAGAAGACCGAGAAACTTCTCCAATATTCCCCAATGTCAAGGAATTGACAGAGGATGAACCTGCCAAAAAGCCTCCATCTTCCAAGAAAAAGCACAAGGCCGCTAAAAAACTCCAATACAAACTCCGGAAGAAGAAATTAGCTGATCCAGCTGATGAAAGCCCGGAAGTAGGAGATGCAAGCGGAACAAAACTTGCGGAGAAGAAAACAAAAGAAATCCTTGTTCCACCAATGACAGAACAAGAAGAACAAGAGTTGCTACAAACACCAGTGGGATTGCACGAACCTCCTGAAGTGCTAGAAGCCAGGAGACAAGCTCTCCAAAGGCAACAGCAACATCTATTCAGAACTCGTGAGCACCTCCAAAAAAACCCAGGATGACATCAAGCTCATGAAGGAAGAAATCGAGGAGTACGAGAAAAAGAATAGATCTGCCTTAAAACCTACAAGGTTACCCGGAATCGTAAGACCGGAAGTACTGCCGCCAAAAGAAAGGTTTCACAACCCATCTTGGCAAAAGCAGGTAAATGGCAAAGATGCCAGAGGCGAACCAATATACAAAACCGCAGCAGAAAACGCGGAAGCAGCGTTCGACATCCTCAACAACGATATGTACTCAAACGGTGAAAAACTTCAAGGGGTGTATGCTTTCCTCGGAAAGGCATTGTAGCAACAACACCGGGGGCAAGAGCGATCAGGGAGGCTGCATGATGACTCCGCCCTATGCAAAACAGCTACTTGCGCCGCTGGAGCACCCGGACCGGAGGAACCGAGAGATCCAAATGAGAGGAAAACGGATCAGAGAAAAGACAAGAAAAATCACGATAACAGGGATGAAGCGTCTAGAACCGGATCCCATCTCCCAAAAGGTGGACTTAACACCCACGATCGGGAAGAAAAACACCGGAATGACGGCAAAGCTATGCCACCTCCGAGAAACCCAGCTGAAAAAGCCGGAAGACAGGGTATACCTCACAGGCGTGAGAGATATCGGACACCCCCCAAGGACAAGGAAAGATACAGGAGTAGAACTCCACCTCATCCAAAGGGATGTGATACCGGAAGAAATAGAGACGATCCCGGAAAAGCGCGTCCGTGCAACAATGGAAAAGAAAGGAGTAGATCCCCTTCTGTCCATTCAGCCGGCAGGTACTCTGCACACATGGATAGGGCTGAAAGAGACGACTTATACTTTGGACCTAAGTGCTTCACAGATAGGATCCGAAGGATAACTCTGCATTCTGTCTTCGCCAAAGTTGGTCCAACATACCAAAAATACACCGACAGTACAAACCCGGATACCTGGCTCTCAGATTACTATACAGCCGTCCAGATTAACAATGGGACGGACCTGGAAGCTGTAAAGTTTCTTCCCCTAATGTTACTGGACGGAGCCAGAGATTGGATTAACAGATTACCTTCCAGAACTGTCGACAGCTGGGATGATATGGCTCGAGTATTTACACAGCACTTCCGGGGAACCTACAAACGCCCGAATAGCATCAACCAGCTAAACCGTTGCACCCAATTTGAAGACGAACCATACGTGGATTTTATCTCAAGATGGACTGCAATGAAGAAAAGCTGCTCTGGAGTAACTGACGTACAAGCAATGCATGCTTTCGTCAATGGCCTAAAACCCGGACTTGTACCGTTCATGGTTGGTTCCAAACAGCACAAAGATCTCGGATCTATGCTTACAACCGCCAACGAACATGCTGCAGCCGAAGACGACATCAGAGCTAGAGGAGGCAGTATCGACACACTGATACAGGCCAAAAAGAATCCTCGCCCTGAGAAAAAAAAAGCTCCAGACGCAACACAAAAACCCAAAGAAGTTAACATAGCCTTTGGAAGTGAAAAAGGGAATAGGCGGAAAGGACGCAGTTCAGAACCAATCAATTACACCAAGGAAGAATGGGAAAAGATTAAGTCGGAACCCTGCGTCCACCATTCGCAATTTGGGAAACCCACCCATACCAACGCACAATGCCGGCTGAACAAGCATATGAAAGGCAGTGCAGGATCCGGAAATAAGGGGAAGAATTCCAAAAGGAAGTTTTCCAAACAAAAGCCAGAAGCTGAGAAAGAAGACAGTGAATCGGACACTGATGAAAAAATACAGGAACAGCAGCGAAAAGGCGAGCCCAAATTTCCGAGAGTTGATGGAGAATGTGCCCTAACTTTCCTGGCAACTCCGTCAGCAAAGGTGGCAAAAAGAACACTTCAGGAAATAAACGCGGTTGTTCCGGCAACCCCGAAATTCTTGAAGTATTCAAATACACCAATTACCTGGGATCAGTCTGATCATCCCGGAAATATCCCTGAACCCGGCACGCAAGCCCTTGTTGTAAGCCCTATTGTCCAGAACACTAGGCTAAGAAGAGTGTTGGTGGATGGAGGATACAACATTAATATAATGTACCTGGATACACTGAGGCATCTGAAAATCTCCGAGACCCAGCTCAACCATAGCAACATACGTTTTCACGGCATTGTTCCTGGCAGGTAAGCAAGATCCCTAGGAGAAATTTCTCGAGATGTCACTTTCGGAGAAAAAGATCACTTCCGTCAGGAAAAAGTATCCTTCGGAGTGGTGCCGTTCGAAAGCGTGTATCACG
This sequence comes from Alopecurus myosuroides, assembly GCA_028641055.1. NCBI lineage: Eukaryota > Viridiplantae > Streptophyta > Magnoliopsida > Poales > Poaceae > Alopecurus > Alopecurus myosuroides. The sequence goes on from CM054057.1 coordinate 683,604,971, forward strand.
CGATACTCGGACGTCCAGCTTTCGCCAAATTTATGGCAAGATCATGTTATATCTATAACAAGCTGAAGATGCCGGGGCCAAAAGGAGGAGTAATCACCATATTGGGAGACTTCAAGTTGGCAAACAAGATGGAAAAAGAAAACGCCCTTTGCGCCGAAAAAATCATAGCAAAGGAAGAGTTGAAGGAGCTGGCCAAAGAGGTATCGCCGACAGAAATGCCGGCAGGAAAAGAAACCCGGAAGCCAGCAGACAGCTTCAAGGTCTCCGAGAACACAAGACAGGTAATCCTAGATCCCAGCAATCCGACAAAATTTGTCGTAGTGGGAACTGGGATGACCGACAAATAGGAAGACGAGCTCATCAAGTTCCTCTGTGAGAACTGGGATATTTTCGCCTCGTGTCCAGCTGACATGCCAGGCGTACCCAGGGAACTTGCTGAGCATCAACTTAAGGTGATTCCAGGCTCCAAACCCGTCAAACAAGGTCTCCGTCGATTTGACGGAAGAAGACGAAAGGCTATCGGCAAGGAAATTATCCGGCTTTTAGCAGCAGACTTTATCGAGGAAGTTATACATACCGATTGGTCTGCAAATCCGGTGTTAGTACCGAAGAAAGATACCACTGCCCTTAGAATGTGTATAGATTACACCGGTTTCAACAAACTGTGTCCGAAAGATAGGTTTGCGTTACCGCGAATCGATCAAATAATAGATGCCACTGCAGGCTCTGAGCTCTTATGCTTTTTGGATGCATATTCCGGGTACCATCAAATACGCATGAAAAAGGAAGATGAAATTAAGATGTCTTTTATAACCCCCTATGGGACGTACTATTACATAACCATGCCATTTGGCCTGAAGAACGCAGGTGCCACCTACCAGCGTTGCATGCAACGTTGTTTGCATAGTCAGATTGGCAAAAATGTCCATGTTTACGTGGACGACATTGCTATCGTAACCAAGGAAAGAGATACACTCCTTGAGGATTTACGAGAAACCTTCGAAAATTTGTGCACTTACAAGATGAAGTTAAATCCATTAAAGTGCGTATTCGGGGTTCCCTCAGGAAAACTTCTGGGTTTCATCGTTTCTCATAGAGGAATAGAAGTTAACCCAGAAAAGATCAAAGCAATCTTAAACATCTCCAAGCCTATGTGTGTAAAAGATGTCCAAAGATTGACGGGTTCCGCGGCAGCCGTCAGCAGATTTATTAGTCGGCTGGGGGACAAAGCTTTACCACTCTACAAGTTGCTGAAAAAATCCGACAAATTCGAGTGGACAGAAGAGATCATGCCAGCGTTAACCCAGTTAAAGGAAACTTTGATGAAAACCCCGATTTTGGCATCGCCAAAAGACGAAGAACCTATGTTATTGTACCTTACGGCTACAAACCGGGTTATCAGCGCAGTAATTGTTGTGGAACGGAAGAAAGACGAACAAAGCATACCATACCAGCATCCGGTATATTATATAAGCGAAGTTTTCTCCGAGTCCAAACAAAGGTATCCACACTATCAAAAACTGGCATATGGCGTATTTTTCGCATCCAGAAAACTTCGCCATTACTTCCAAGGACATTCCATAACAGTGGTATGTAAAGCACCACTAGGGGATATAATAAACAATGCGGAGGCGACTGGCCGAGTAGCCAAATGGGGCATCGAGTTAGCAGCCTTCGACATTAAGTATCAGCCCAGGATGGCAATAAAATCCCAGGTTTTGGCAGATTTTGTCGCCGACTGGACGGAAGCAATGGAGAAAACACCAATGCCGGAGTCCGAGTACTGGATCATGCACTTTGATGGATCCAAGATGAAGGACGGCGCTGGAGCTGGTGTAGTTTTAAAATCCCCTAAAGGAGACATAATGGAGTATGTATTACAAATACACTTCAACGCCAGCAACAACGTGGCAGAATACGAAGCTTTGCTTCATGACTTGCATATTGCAAAAGAAATAGGGGTCAAGCGTATTTTGTGCTATGGCGATTCAGATTTGGTACAGCATCAGCTCAACCAAACTTGGGACGCAAAAATCCCTATAATGGCCGAATATCGGAGAACGGTGGACGAGTTCGCCATTTGTTTCTTCGGATTCGAAGTACTCCATGTTAAACGGGAGGAGAATTGGAACGCGGATGCGTTAGCCCGCATGGGATCAGAAAGGGTAAAAATCCTACCACCATGTGTTTTCGTCCAACATTTGTACGAACCATCGATAAAAGGTGGAGATGTTGATTATCCTCTGGCTTCCGAGTCAATTGAAGTCATACTCGTTAACCCGGATTGGACAATCCCATATATAAACTTCTTAGTTAATCAGAAGTACCCGGAAGGAGCAGATGAAGTCTTGCAAAGACAAATCCAGCGTCGATGCAAAGGATACACGGTAATTAACAATTGCCTGTATAAACGCAGTACTTCCGGAATTTTTCTGCGATGTATTTCGCCAGAAGAAGGACATCCTGCAAGAAATCCATGCCGGAGATTGCGGACATCATGCTCACTCAAAAAGCATAGTCAAAAAAGCATTCCGTGCCGGGTTTTTCTGGCTAACAGCCAAGACAGACGCTGAGTACATAGTAAATACATGTGAATGATGTCAGTATTACGCCAAGCAGACCAATATGCCAGCCCAAGCACTCAAAACTATCCCTATTACATGACCCTTTGCGGTCTGGGGGCTAGATATGATGGGACCATTCAAAACTGCACGAGGCGGACTTACACATCTACTTGTAGCTGTGGACAAATATACCAAATGGGTGGAGGCTAAACCCATCAAAAAACTTGACGGTGTAACTGCCAGAAATTTCATCATTGACATAGTCATGAGATACGGCGTTCCACACAGCATAATAACCGACAACGGGACAAATTTCTCCATTGGAGAGTTGGCAAAATATTGCCGACAAACGGGAATTCGCCTAGATCTCGCATCTGTGGCACACCCACAATCCAACGGACAGGTTGAAAGAATGAATAGCTCAATCCTGCAAGGAATACGTCCAAGACTCGAATCTCCTCTTCATAGAGCAGCTGGAGCATGGGTAGAAGAGCTACCTTCCGTGCTTTGGAGTATTCGAACAACACCGAACAGGTCAACAGGGCAAACCCCGTTTTTCTTAGTTTATGGTGCGGAGGCAATCCTTGCAACGGACATGATCCATGATAGCCCAAGAGTGCAAGATTTCGATGACTCGGATGCCGAAAAAGCACGACAGGATGCTGTCGACCTCTTAGAAGAGGAACGAGAACTTGTGCTTCAAAGATCCGCCATTTATTAGCAAGGTTTACGACGTTATCATAGTCGGAAAATCAGGCATCGTTCTTTTAAAGAAGATGACCTAGTGCTAAGATTGGTGCAGCAAAGAAAGCACAAACTGGCCCCAGTATGGGAAGGACCATTTGTCATCAGTAAAGCCATGAAGAATGGATCATATTATCTTGTCGACATTCGTGATACGGAAAATGATCCCGAGAAGCCGAATCGCAAAAGAAAGAGAAAGATAGATGATGAGCTAGGAGAGACAAAAAGGTCCTGGAGTATCCAGCAGTTACGTCCCTTCTATACTTAGTTCAATTCTATGTAAACATCTTTGAGATCATGAAATAAAGTTGTCGGAATTTTTTACATCCATGTTTTTTACAAGTTTATTATAGTTAAAAACATGATTCCACCTTATCTATTTCCCAATGATCTTACAAAATACTCAATCTTAACCCGAATTGTGCCTGCGTGCTCGGAGTTTAAAAAACTAAATGATTTTCAGCCTATCAAAGGCTAAAGGAAACTCGGATTGTGCCTGCGTGCCCAAGTTTCATTCAAAGAAAAACTTTACTATTCTCTAAGCATTATCTGATTGTTTGTGTGTTGGGTCACTGGAGCTAGTTAGTAAAAATGCCCTTAGTATGATCCATGTTTTCGAGTTTGAACTGATTGGTTTCACCTAGTAACTCGGCATGACGATTCATAATACTATTGAGCCATTTCAAACACTAAGGACAGTTAAAACACATAAGCCAGAGAACTTAGAAGATAAAGGAATATAAATACCCGGAAAACTTGCAAAGGATTTCATAATTAAACTGCAAAAGGTGGAGTACTTGTTTATACAAAAGGATAGAAGCATTACAATATAAGTTTACATCGTAAAGTGCAGTAATGCTCCTATTTTATACTTCCACCATCCAGGTTAAGCAGAATCCTTCAGGCATCCGAGTCTTCGTCGCTGCTGTCGTTCTCGGGGGCTTCAGGAATCGCTTCTTCTGGATAGGTGATGGAGATGTTCACCATGGAGGCGATCTTGGTGGCGTGACCCTTGATCTCGTCGAAGATGGTGGTCCGCTCGGTTTCCGAGTATCCAAGGGGGATACCGGACGCCACGCGCCAAGATTTGGAACTAGGGTAATGCATACGCATAAGGCCTAAGGCCATGCGTGCACCACCCCGTGTTGCGGAGCGCAAGGTGAACTCCTTGGATTCCGCCACCTCCAGGATAGCTTCCGGAAGTTTTTCAACTTCCGAGAATTCCCCAGTTCTTGAGGGAAGGAACTTGTGGACCAGCTGCATGCTTGCAGCCCTGATCGCAGTCCACACCTTCCCAAAAGCTCGGATTTTCTCAATCCGAGTAAGTTTTGGGTTATCTCCTGTTTTTTCAAGCAAACAACCAAAGGGTTAGCGAAAAAACAGAGAAGAAAATCAAGACACGGAAAAACCGGTAAATGATAGCAACTTACCGAGAATCTTATCCATCTCGGAGCCTTCTTCAAGGCGCAGGGTTAAGGCATTCTCCAAGTCTTGGATAGTAGCCTTGTCCTTGTCCGCCTGCTGGGAGGCCTTGGATTGAGCAATCCCAAGGGCCATGTTGCTGGCCTCCAGATCCTTTTGAGCCTTCATAAGATCCTTATGAAGGTCCAAATTCTCCTGTCAGAGAATCGCGGCATTGCCGGCATCTTCAGCTATTTCCTTGGCCTTAGCCAAAGCAGCTGGAAAGCAAGGAACAAAATTCCGAGTTTAGAAAAATTCGGGAAAGTACTTAGACAAAAAATGGGATAAGGAACTTCAGAGAAATATACCTGTTGTTTCCGACAGCTGTAGCTGAGATGATGCCAGCTCTGCGTCTTTCGCGTCAGGAATAGAAAGAAGGTTTCTAACCTCCTTATTCTTGACGGAAAGTTTATTGAAAACTTCCATGTTAATGGTTTCAGCGGTTTGCTGGAACACGGAAATGAAAAAATCACGACATTAAAAAGCATCAAGTGAAAAGTAGACATTTTACTTAATGCTTGGGGGCTGAGGATAATACCTGGCTCATCCGCTGTAACCCTGTTAAGTTCTCAGTGAACTCTTTTGCGAGGAAGTCTACTTTCAAGTGCAGCTGAATTGATAACTCATTTGTTAAGGCTAATAAATATTCTTTGACTCCCCTTGTGTCGAATCAATAAATTTGGGTTTTACTTTCCTCGAAGACTGTTGCGATCCTCTATACTTGTGGATCATCAAGACTATTTTCTGGCGCCGTTGCCGGGGGGGGGGGGGGCATAGCTTTATTTATTTGCTCACTTGATCGTGATATTGTTTGCTGCAAGCCATTAATCATGGGCAAGACTCGTGATGGAAAATTCTCTATATTACCATCCGCTACAAGGAGAGGTACAACTCTGAATACCTCTGTTGCTCTTGATTCACCGTCTGTTATGAGTAAGCTTCTTACTCCACCATATGCTACCCGTACTGTTACTTCTGCTGAGTCTGAGAATGCTTCTGATACTTTTGATGATGCTCCTACTGTGCTTGATGATACTGGTTCTCTAGGTCCTTTCCTAGATGCTACTATTGCTAAATCCAAACAAATTAAAAATGCTGATATTTCTATTGAAAATATTGGTACACCTATTAATTCACCTGAGTCTATTGATGATCTTGATGAAACCTATATTGAACTTAATGATGATTTTATTTAAGAAGCTCGTGCTACTACGGGTGCAAGTGCTCTTAAGCGTCTTCTTTGTTGAAATTTGGATGGGCTTTTAGCCCATTAGGCAATTTCTATTTAATCCCTAAGGCTCATGCTGCCATAGCAAGTGGTGGGAGTTTAGTCCCATATTGCTAGCTGGGAGAGTTTTGCACCAGTTTATAAGGTGAGCTCTCTCCCCACTAGTGTGAGTTGGTATGAAGAGAGAGGAGTTGTGGAGGTGTTCCACACGCGCGCTCCTCCTCCGCCGCCCGCCTCGCCACGCCTCGCCTCGCCTCGTCACGACGCGTCGCACTGCGCCGCGCCGCGGGTTGCGGGAATGAGCCGAGCCGATGCCTTTATTTTAGCAGTCGGAAACGAAGAGTCAACAAACACGCCAATAATATGAGACGTCATATTGATTGTTGTCTATTGCGTCACATTTATTTTGGTAACAGCCGCACGCAGTAAAACGCCGCATTGATCACGTGGTAACCGTGCGCAGTAAAACGACGCATTGATTACGTGGTAACGGCTGTAGTAAACGCCAATTTAATTTGTGAGCTGGCCGTTCTCCTACCCGGTCGTGCCTATATATTGAGGACGCAGGGCGGACACAGAATCATACAACTCATACACTCTGCCTCTTTGCACCCATTCTCGTTCCACCTCATGTTGCTGCCACCGGTGATCCCATCCCGTCTACCGCGTACACGGCCGACGGGAGAGGAGGCCTCCGAAACCCCGCCTCTCCAGATCCTGTACGGGAGAGGGGCGATTAGGTTTTTGGGGACCGTCTCCTACGCGACTGCTCGCTGCTGCTGTACATCTACTTCGTCTACTACCGCGTCATCCTATTCGTCAACATGTCCACCGAAGCCGAACGCGCTGCTGCTGCTGCCGAGGCAGCCACTGCTGCCAGCGAGGCCGCCTCTGCTGCTGCTGCAACCGCTGCCGCGGCTACCGCCTCTGCTACGGCTACTGCCAATTGGCCGACCGCAGGGTATAACACGTTTATCACTGTCCTTATTATTTCCATGTGTGCAATACTAGTAGTTTGCGTAGATTTATCTACTATAAATCTAGTATGCAGGAACATGGTTAAATATCAGTATGTTTACGTTATGTTCATGATTTATACTTGGATTAATTTAATATGTAAATTGCTTAAACTCTTAACAATCCAAAAACTTAATATGTGTAGGCAATTTTCGATTCATGGTTTTTCTATTGCACTGAAACCGGACCCGTTTACGGGGACGTACTTTAAGCGTTGGCAGACCAAAAAATTCTTATGGCTCACGGCTATGAACGTGTTCTGGGTCGCCGGTATCACTCCCACGGGAACGATTACTCTTGAACAGGAGAAGGCGTTTAGAGATGCCACCGTCGTCTTTGTTGGTTGCGTTCTAAGCGTAATCAGAGATAAGTTTGTTGACGCACATTTACATATGCGGGTTGCCAAGGACTTGTGGGAGGCGCTTGAATCCAAATTCGGCGCAACCGATGATGGCAGCGGGATGTACAGTATAGAGCAGTTTCATGACTACAGAATTGTCGAAAACCGTTCTGTATTGAAGCAGGCTCATGAGATACAGTGCATCGCTAAGGAGCTTGAAATTCTCAAGTGCGTGCTACCGGGCAAGTATGTCGCGGGGTGCATAATCGCCAAGCTGCCTAATTCCTGGAGGAACGTTGCCACTACTCTGAAACATCAGAGACGTGAATTCTCAGTAGAGGATGTCATCGGCCATCTGAGTGTTGAGCAGAATTCAAGGGAAAATGACTCGCATGGAAAAGGGAACGAAGAGACTTCTGCAGCCAATATGGTACAGAAGAACTACAACTCCCACAAGAACAAGGTGAGGACTGGTGTCCAGCAGAATACCGACTTCAAGAAGAAGGCTAAGAAGACCTTCAAGAAGGATAAAAAGAAAGATGGCTGCTTCACTTGTGGTTCACTGGAACACTGGGTTGTGAAGTGCCCAAAGAAGTACGTGAAGCCAGGACAGGATTCCAAGGCTGTCAACATGATTGTGAGCAACAGTGAGAATGGGACATCTGGGTATGGTAATTTGTTTACTGTATTTTCAGTTTGTCAGTCTGCTGATTGGTGGATTGACACAGGTGCAAACATTCATGTGTGTGCTGACATCTCATTGTTTTCTTCTTATCAGGTCACAAGGAACGGGTCCGTATTGATGGGGAACGGTGCAAGTGCTTCTGTACTTGGTGTTGGCATGGTCGATCTGAAGTTTACTTCGGGAAGGATCGTGCAGCTCAAGAACGTGCAGCATGTCCCCGTCATCAAGAAGAATCTCGTTAGTGGCTCCCTTCTATGTAGAGAAGGATTTAAGTTGGTTTTTGAGTCCAATAAAGTAGTTGTAACGAAATATGGACTGTTTGTTGGAAAAGGGTATGAGTGCGGAGGTCTATTCCGCTTTTTCCTCGCTGGTTTCTGTAATAAAGTCGTGAACAATATTCATTCGAGTGTTGATGAAACAGAAGTTTGGCATTCACGTCTTTGTCACGTTGGTTTCAGTTGCATGACGCGGTTAGCAAAATTAAATTTAATTCCAAGTTTCACTTTAGCCAAAGGTTCTAAGTGCCATTCGTGTGTGAAAGCAAAGCAACCTCGTAAGCCCCATAAGGTTGCGGAGGAGAGACACTTGGCGCCATTAGAACTCGTACATTCTGATCTCTGTGAGATGAATGGTGTGTTGACTAAAGGTGGAAAGAGATACTTTATGACGTTAATAGACGATTCCACTAGATTTTGCTATGTATATCTGTTAAACACTAAAGATGAGTCTCTACACTACTTTAAAATCTATAAGGCAGAAGTTGAGAATCAACTTGAAAAGAAAATTAAACGAATCCGGTCAGATCGTGGTGGAGAGTATTTCTCTAATGAGTTTGACTTTTTCTGTGCGGAACATGGTATTATTCATGAGAGGACGACTCCTTATTCACCTCAGTCAAATGGGGTTACCGAACAGAATAACCGTACTCTAACAGATTTGGTTAATGCCATGTTAGATACATCGGGTTTATCCAAGGCATGGTGGGGGGAGGCTATATTGACATCATGTCATGTCCTGAATAAAGTTCCGACGAAAGATAATGAGGTCACTCCCTATGAGAAATGGGAGAAGAGAAAAACAACACTCTCGTACTTGGGGCTGTTTGGCGAAAGTCAATGTGCCGATCCCCAAAAAGCGTAAACTTGGACCAAAGACCGTGGATTGCGTTAATTTGGGATACGCTAAGAACAGTGTTGGCTATAGATTTCTAGTAGTGAAATCTGAGGTACCTGACGTGAAGGTCGGTACGATTATGCAGTCTAAAGATGCTAAATTCTTTGAGGATATTTTTCCTATGACAGATATGCAAAGCACTTCTAGACAGGAATCAGAGGAGACTCCTGAGCCTGCCATTCCTATGGAATATTATGAACAAACACACGATGAGAATCCTGAGAAGGATGACGAGGAAACCCTTGGTAGGGGCAAGAGACAAAGGACTGCAAAGTCTTCTTGTGATGATTTCTTTATGTACCTTGTGGATGATACTCCCACTTCTATTTTAGAAGCTTATGCATCTCCAGATGCTGACTACTGGAGAGAAGCGGTCCGTAGCGAGATGGATTCCATCATGGCTAATGGAACATGGGAGATCACAGAACGTCCTTATGGCTGTAAACCATTAGGATATAAATGTGTGTTCAAAAGGAAGCTTAGGCCCGATGGTACGATTGAAAAGTACAAGGCTAGACTTGTGGCCAAGGGTTACTCCCAGAAAGAAGATGAAGATTTCTTTGATACTTATTCACCTGTGGCCATACTGACCACCATTCGAGTATTACTCTCGTTGGCAGCCTCGCATGGTCTTCTCGTCCATCAGATGGATGTTAAGACGGCTTTCCTAAATGGATAGTTAGACGAGGAAATTTATATGCAACAGTCATATGGCTTTGTGTTAGATGGTCAAGAAGGAAAGGTGTGTAAGTTACTGAAATCTTAATATGGGCTGAAACAAGCACCTAAGCAATGCCATGAGAAGTTCAATACAACTTTAACATCTGTTGGTTTTGTTGTTAATGAAGCTGACAAATGTGTATACTATCGCCATGGTGGGGGCGAAGGAGTTATACTGTGTTTGTATGTTGATGACATACTGATATTTGGGAACAACCTCAAAGTAATCAATGAGGTTAAGTCGTTTCTATCCCAGAACTTTGAGATGAAAGATCTTGGTGTGGCTGATGTTATTTTGAACATCAAGATATTGAGAGACAATGAGGGTGGGATTACACTTCTGCAATCCCATTATGTTGAGAAGGTTTTGAGTCGTTTTGGATATTCGGACTGCAAAATTTCTCCAACACCATATGATCCTAGTGTGCGGATTCGAAAGTTCGAAGGCACAACTAAGGATCAGCTGAGGTACTCTAAAGTAATTGGTTCACTTATGTATCTAGCGAGCGCTACGAGGCCTGACATCATGTTTGCTGTGTGCAAACTAAGCCGGTTTGTTTCCAATCCGGGTGATGTGCATTGGCATGCTTTAGAAAGAATTATGCGCTATCTGAAAGGTACCGTGAACCATGGACTTCACTATAGTGGATATCCTTCGGTACTTGAAGGGTATTGTGATGCGAAATTGGATCTCTGACGCTGATGAGATGAAAGCCACAACGGGGTATGTGTTTACCCTTGGAGGTGGTGTTGTTTTCTGGAAGTCTTGCAAGCAAACGATCTTAACGAGATCAACAATGGAAGCAGAATTAACAACATCAGACACGTCTAGTGTCGAAGTAGGATGGCTTCGAGATCTTTTGATGGACTTGCCTGTGGTTGAAAAGCCAGTACCGGCTATCCTTATGAACTGTGACAATCAAACAGTAATTGTCAAGGTGAAGAGTTCAAAGGACAATGCACAATCCACAAAGCACATAAAAATGAGATTAAAAGCTGTAAAACATTTAAGAAACTCCGGAGTGATAGCGGTGGATTATATCCAGTCGGCTAAGAATCTAGCAGATCCCTTTACTAAAGGGCTATCACGTGTTGTGATAGAAAGTGCATCAAGGGAGATGGGTATGAGACCCACATGAGTTTCCATGGCAGTAACCCAACCTATGTGATCGGAGATCCCGTGAAGTGGGACCTGGGAAAACAAGCTAGTGGTTAACTGAGGAGAGTAATTTTTACTAACCCGCTCCACTGGAGATGCAGTACTCTCAAAAACTGTATTGCAGGTTGACTTTTGTCTTAATGTGTTCCAAGGCTTGTATAAGCAAGATGCTATCCTACAGAGCGATCTTTGGAGGAACACACCTATATGAACCTGACAGCCGGTCACAGTTTATGAGATTGGGTGATCTCTAATAAGTTCGTGAATAGGCCAGGAGTGTGACTAATATGCTCCACCCGAGGGGTCAACCTTCGGCAGCCTAGTACTGACAAGACATTTAGTGAAACTATTTTACGTCAAACTGACAATTCAAGGCATAGTCCATTGTTCAGTTGTGATATAGTGTAGCTATTTGTTCTAGGTGGATGTTCAATCTTAACGGGTCTCCACTGAAAATGCCGGTATATAAAAACAGTGATTGGAACAGAGGACAACACCATGGTTCTTCGGGATCTGGTGGGGGATTGCTGAAATTTGGATGGGCTTTTAGCCCATTAGGCAATTTCTATTTAATCCCTAAGGCCCATGCTGCCATAGCAAGTGGTGGGAGTTTAGTCCCATATTGCTAGCTGGGAGAGTTTTACACCAGTTTATAAGGTGAGCTCTCTCCCCACTAGTGTGAGTTGGTATGAAGAGAGAGAGGAGTTGTAGAGGTGTTCCACACGCGCGCTCCTCCTCCTCCGCCGCCCGCCTCGCCACGCCTCACCTCGTCACGACACGACACGTCATGTCACGTCACGACGCGCCGCGGGTTGCGGGAATGAGCTGAGCCGATGCCTTTATTTTGGCAGTCGGAAACGGAGAGTCAACAGACACGCCAATAATATGAGACATCATATTGATTGTTGTCTATTGCGTCACATTTATTTTGGTAACAGCTGCGCGCAGTAAAACGCCGCATTGATCACGTGGTAACCACGCGCAGTAAAACGGCGCATTGATTACGTGGTAATGGCTGTAGTAAACGCCAATTTAATTTGTGAGCTGACCGTTCTCCTACCCGGCCGTGCCTATATATTGAGGGCGCAGGACGGACACAGAATCACACAACTCATACACTCTGCCTCTTTGCGCCCATTGTCGTTCCACCTCCTGTTGCTGCCGGTGATCCCATCCCGTCTACCGTGTACACGGCTGACGGGAGAGCAGGCCTCCGAAACCCCGCCTCTCCAGATCCTGTACGGGAGAGGGGCGATTAGGTTTTTGGGGAGCGTCTCCTACGCGACTGCTCGCTGCTGCTGTACATCTACTTCGTCTACTACCGCGTCGTCCTCTTTGTCAACATGTCCACCGAAGCCGAACGCGCTGCTGCTGCTGCCGAGGCCGCCACTGCTGGCACCGAGGCTGCCTCTGCTGCTGCTACAACCGCCGCCGCGGATGCCGCCTCTGCTACGGCTACTGCCAATTGGCCGACCGTAGGGTATAACACGTTTACCCTGTCCTTATTATTTCCATGTGTGCAATACTAGTAGTTTGCGTAGATTTATCTACTATAAATCTAGTATGCAGAAACATGGTTAAATATCAGTATGTTTACGTTATGTTCATGATTTATACTTAGATTAATTTAATCTGTAAATTGCCTAAACTCTTAACATTCTTGCAATACATGCTGTGAAATATAAATCTTCTCTTGATGCTAAGTTTGCTACATCTCCCATACACATTAGAGATAAGGATTATGATTTCTCTCTAGATTTATCCTATATATCTATTGTTGAGAAGGAACCTTTTTGTGGAACTGAACGTAAAAGTGCTATGGAACACATGAATGAGCTTTCATCTTTGAGTAGTTTATTTTCTGATGATACTAAGCTGCATAGTATTTTGTTACCAAGATATTCCCTTTCTCATTGAAAGATGAAGCTAAAATTTGGTTTTACAATCTGTCACTGGATCTATTACTAATCCTATGGATTTGGATAATGCTTTCTTTCAAAAATATTTTCCTGCTAGTGCCCAACATGCTGTTGTGCAGGACATCTTTAACTTTGAGCAAATTGAAGGAGAAAAATTGCCTGAATCCTGGACAAGGTTTTGTTCTTTAATAAGAGTTAGCCCTGGATATCCATTACCTAAAAATGAGCTCCTAGATATATTTTATTATGGACTAACTGTTGAATCTAGGACATACCTGGATAGTTGTGCTGGTTGTGTTTTCAAGAAAAGAACTCCAGAAGAAGCTGAGGAATTAATGGCTAAAATAGCCAAAAATAATGATGATTGGAATATACCTGAGCCTACACCTACACCAGAGCCAACACAAATACCAACACCCAAGAAGAGAGGGATGATTGAATTAAATGATGAAGTGATGAAGAAAGCCAAGAAATCTCTTAAAGAGAGGGGTATTAAATCCGAAGATGTGAAGAATTTACCTCCTATAGAAGAATTATGTAAGCCTATTCCTCATCCATCAACTGTTGAGGTACACTCTCTCCAATACTTTGATAATAGAGATATTCCCTATTTGAAACCACCTGATCAATGCTTAGATGAATTTGATAATTATGTTGTTAAGCAAGACAACTTTAATAGGAGAGTGCAAAATCACCTTATGGAAAACTCTAGAGCTATTGATAATTTGCATGGTATTATTGAAAGAACCTCTAATGATGTTAAAATGCTTGTTAAACATTTTCAAATGGTTCAAACTCAAATTGATAAACTTACTAAAGTGCAAAAAGATATGCTAGCTAATGCTTCTAGTGATAAACATGTTTGTGAAATAATTACTAGAAGTGGTGTTTCTACTCAGGACCCCTTGTATCCTGAAGGACATCCTAAAAGAATTGAACAAGATTCTCAGCAACCTAAAAACAATAGTTCTCCTTCTAAGAAAAACAGGAAGAGACATAAAAAATGTTGTATAATCTCCAGAACCTGCTAAAGATCCTAATAATATATCTATTTCTGATGCTGAAACTGAAAGTGGTAATGATAAAAGTGATTCTTCTGATAAAGTAGAAACTATAGCTAAACCTGAAAAGCAACCTAAAATTGTGAAGTATACTAAGGAGGATTTCATTGCTAATAAACATGGTAATGAAAGAGAGCCTTGGGTACAAAAAGCAATGCCTTTTCCTAATAAGAAACATAAATTAAATGAAGAAGAACATCATAACAAGTTTTGTGAGTGGATGAAACCTCTGTTTTTGCAAATACCTTTGACTGATGCTATTAAACTGCTCCTTATTCTAAATATATGAAAGATATTGTCTCTAACAAAAGGAAAATTCCTAATGAGGAAATTTCCCCTATGCTTGCTAATTACTCTTTTAATGGCAAGGTTCCAAAGAAGCTTGAAGATCCTGGTATTCCTACTATCCCTTGTTCTATTAAAAATAATTATGTTAGAACTACTTTATGTGACTCGGGAGCTGGAGTTAGTGTTATGTCTTTCTCTCTTTATAAGAGACTATCTCTTAAAGAATTGATACATACTGATATATCTTTGCAAATGGCTGATAAATCTACTGCTATTCCTGTTGGTATATGTGAGAATGTTCATGTTCAAGTTGCTACTAATTGTTTGATATTAACTGACTTTGTTGTGTTGGAAATTCCTGAAGATGATAATATGTCTATTATTCTTGGGAGACCTTTTCTTAACACTGCAGGGGCTGTTATTGATTGCAATCAAGGAAAAGTAACTTTTAATGTTAATGATAAAGAGCATACTGTTTATTTCCCCAAGAAGATTGATAGAAGATATGGTTTAAATTCAATTGAAAATATTGAGACCATCAAGATTGGAGAATTTTATTGTCCCATTCCAATGCCACCAAAAGAATATGAAATTATTATGATTGGGCCTATGTCTATCAAGGTTGAGGTAACATAATTATTTAGTGATTAGCAAAGTTTTGAAATTGTTCTGGTAACAAGACTTGACCACCCTTGTTAAAAAAATGATTTTGAATGAAGAGGACAATGTTTTCAGCTTCGCCATTATGTTTTCACCATGTTTACTTCTGTTATCACCTTGCTACTTTAGTACAATCATGGTTTCCATCATCCATATTCGTTTCATCATGTTTTCACCCTGACTAATGTGGTTATGCATGTTTTCACCACCCATACTTTTGTTTTCACCACTTCCACCTTTCTTTTCTTTGGATATTTTTCCATTTGAGTGTCATAGAACCTCTGTAGTTCTGGTTTTGGTTTTGTTTTCCACATTTTCACTTTTGTTTTCCTGGTTTTTATTAATTACTAAAATTCTGGAAATACCTCAAAAATAAAGTTTCTCGAAAAATTCTAGAAAAATTACAATAATTCTTTACGTCAAAAATGAGTCAGAGAGCCACCTGGGAGGCCCCAGGGGGAACCAGCAGTCAGGCAGATGGCGCGACCTACCCCTGGTGGCGCCAACACATGGTGTGGGGCCCCCTGGCCCCCACTAACTCTCTCCACTGCCAAAGTTCCTTCTCTCACCTCCCAAACTCAACGCATTTCCTAGAACCCGAGTTCTTGCTGTTCTTCCTCTAGATTTTTTTATCTCTTTGCTCAGCCCATCATTTGTGCTGAAATTTGGTGCATTTGCTCTCCGGTATGTGACTCCTCCGATTATCCAAGTAGAAGTTTGTTTGGTGAAGTATTTCTTGAGTATTTTGGTACTGTAGGTGACAGCTTATGTGAGTTTTCATGCTTGATTTGAGTAGAAATAATGTAGTTTTGATGCATGTTTAGCTCTCCTATAAGTCCCTATGGTAGTTTCCACCTTATAGTTGCTTGAAATCAATTTTTGTGATGATTGTTGAAAAAAATCAGAGATGGAGCACAATGTACATCAACTAAACCAGCATGAGTTGGAGTTGCATGAGGTCATGCCCGTACACCGTGAAGAAAGAGTGTTTCCATCAATTTATCCATGCCAGGAATTCATGCGGATTACGGGAATTCTGCAGGATTTCTATACACTTGTGCATAATGTAGGATTAGACCGCTTCATTGAGGATGAACCAATCCAACATATTAAACTAACTATGTTTGTGGTGCAGGATTTTCACTTTAGATGGTCTTCAACTAACCCTATGGTCCATTATAAAATTTACAATAAAGCTATAGACTTGCCTTTCAGTGATTTTTGTGCAGCTATCAAGGTACCCGAGTGGGGTTCATGCGAGAAGATAAGAGGGCAAACTAAACCACTTCTGGATTTATATGAAGAGATTTGCCAAGGCAGAAGCTTCACAGGGGAGAGTGATAGAATACGAGAAATTCAACTCCCTAGCATTCGATACTTTGCTTATTTTATTTCTAAATGTGTGTTAGATAGAAAAACTGTCAACAAGCTATCTGTTTATGATATGGCGTCTATTTCAGCCGCTTTAAGACATGATAGGTCTTATAACTTTGGTGCTTTAATTGCTTACTGTCTCTCGCTTAACCGTGAGAAGGGCGGAATTTGGGGAGGGCTTATTGCCTCGTGCTTGCTAGCTTTGCATGGTTTGGAACCACACTCTCCAGACCTGTAGTTTCCTTTAGGGAGGCTGGACCTTGTTTCCATGATTCAACATAAGTTTCTTTCTACCCATGGTCACCTTAACAATTTATCTTTTGAAATAACTTTCTCCGAACAATCCGGGTGGAGAGTGACTAAGAATATTAGAAAAGTACTTTTACCTGCGCCTCTTTTGATTAATCTTAATGACAGGAAATGATGGATGCTTTCTGAGAGTGAGCTGGACACATAAGTTGAGCACAACCCCTAACAAGGGGAGGATGCCGGAGAGGGGGACGATAGTGAATTCGTCCAGCCCTTCAACACCACGAGGATCCCGTACCAACACTCTGGATATGACTATGCGTCTGCAGCTTCATATTCTTCTTGGGCACCCGAGTACGACCATGCAAGGGACGACCCACCACAGTGGGGATACTTCTCGCGCCATGATCGATATCCACTTAGGCCAAAAGCCTAAGCTTAGGGGAAGGTATATCGACATCACACTCATTTATATATCATGCTCTGTCGGTTCTTTGTATATCCATGTTTTCGTTTCCTTCGTTTGTTTTTGTTTTGTTTCGCTTCTTTTGTTTTATTGTTTTGTTCTTGTTTTCCGAAACACAAAAAGACCAAAAATATTTCCGTTGTTTCTCTTTGTTTACTTCTTTAGTTTCTTTTGTCGGTTTGCTTTCTTTTCTCGTTTCGGTTTAGTTTTCAAAAATCCAAAAATATTTTGCTTTGTTTGCTTGCTTCTTTCTGTTCTTGTTTTATTTCAAAAACCCAATAATATTTATTGTTCTTCTTTGGTTTTGTAAAGTTTGTTGCAGAGTACATCGGAATTTTTTGTCTCCATTGGCGCTTGATTATCATTCTATATTATTCAATCCACAAGTGAAGAGCATTAATGACGATTTACGATAATCCAAGTTGTGGTGAGAGGCTGGTATGAACTCTATTTGTTTTATTTTTGTACATATACTCATCCATGTGAACATGCCTAGTTCGTTCATGTAAGGTGTATGTTATTTAATTTATGCTTAGTAGTTCGTGTTCTCACGTGTTTAGTTCCAACTTATTAATATAATATAGCATGTCGTATGAATGTTTTCTTGCATTATTTTATTCATAGAAGGGTATGACATTGTGGTATCTCCCTCGTGTTTCTCTTGAATCGACTTGGTACATGCTCACGCATGCCATGACTGAAAAAAAAATCAATTAAGCCTCGATGATTTATTTTGCCTCAGAGTATTTGTATCATTTTTATGCCCCTGTTATTTTGTTTTGCCGCAAGCAAGATTATGAGAGTTGTTGCTCTCTTGATTGTCGCTCTCCGTCTATTGCTAGCATTCACCTGTACTGAGTATGATCTCTACTCGTGCATCCAACTCCTAAAAACCAAAGTTTGCCAAATGTGTCCATCATACCTACCTATATATATGGTATTTAACCGCCACTCCAAGTAAATTTCTCGTGTCCTACCTTTAAAACCTTCGAAAAATTATTTCTGTTTTGTGCCCCTATTTTAGCTCATGAGGACGTAAATAGAGAATCTGTATCTCACTTGTTGATTGGATTTCACACCCTGGACTAGTGGCTTCATCCGCTTATCCAAATGATAGAAGAGTCGACAGCGGGGTGCCCAGCCCCAAATTAATACAACAAATTCTCTTCACTCATTTTGCCCCTGATTTATCAGTCAAAGCATAATTGTGTAAACAAAAGAGAAAGATGGATGACCTTCAACCCAGACGCGTCCTTCAATGGGAGCCGCTCTTGTGAAGTCTAGTTGGCTTGTGACATACCGTATTGTCTGTTACCACTCGTTGACATAAGCATACACCTTTTTAAAAAATGTTTTCAATACCTCTATTTAATAAAATAAAAAGCTCTAGCACATGAGTTAATCCCTGCTCCCCTCCGCGAAGGGACTTTCTTTTATTTTTATGTTGAGTCTTCACCTTCTCTCTTTATTCACTTTCTTGAGAGCATGGCTGTCATTCTTAGTGTAATGTGCTTGTCCCAAAACACGGTTAATTGTGGTATAACTTTGATGCTTGTATCTTTGATATCTTTATTTGTAGTCATCATTTGAACTTCAGAGGTGCCCTAACATTTATGTTTTCCTCCATTATTAAGGGCAAGCGAGTACACTTTATCATACCCTATTATGAGCATTGCAATCCCGCAGATGGATATACTTCATGTTGTTTATTATTAGTTTGTTCGCATCTCTTCATGGTTTGCATAACTGATAGGTGGATTTTATCTTCCATACATCTTATTATGAATTACATCAGCACTTGATCATATAGTAAGTATATTTACATCATATGAAACAAATGTGTTCGTAAAAGTCTTTTATCGCACTTAGTTGTCACTGAATTGCTTGAGGAAAAGCAATAAGCTAAGCTTGGAGAAGTTGATACGTCCGAAACGTATCTACTTTTTCGAACACTTTTCTTATTTTTTTCCACTAAACTTGTGAGTTTTGGATACCACTAACACAGACTAACGTTGTTTTCAGCAGAATTACCTTTGTGTCTCGTATTTGTGCAGAAAAATCAACTTTCGGGAAATTTCCCAGAAAATATCCCATTTAGCCTAAAACACCAGAAGACCCTGGGAGCCAGAAGGAGGCCCGAAGAGGGGCCAGGAGGGGGCCACACCACCCCCTGGCGTGCCCCCTTAGCCTCACCGCTTGGTTGTGTGGGCCATCCCTGCACCCCCTTGGGCTCCCCTTTCAACTACTTATGCCCCGTAAACTAAAAACCGAGGGGGGTTCGTCATATTCCATAGGAACACAACAGAGCGCCACCGCCGCCACGAAACTTGATTTGGGGATCAGAAGTTCCTGTTCTGGTGCCCTACCGGGACGGGGATTCGAAGGAGATCATCGCTATCGACACTGCCACCTCTTCTCCATCAACCATCCATGATTCCCCCGTCCATGTTTGAATAAACACCGCTGTAGGCTGAGAGGGATGGAAGAGATTGGATGAGATCAATCATGTAATAATGCCAGATTGTTAGGGCATAGTGCCTAGTATCCATTGTTAGTGTTTTCTACCGTTGTTGCAACTTGTTATGCTTACTTCTTTTCACTAGGGCCCGAGTGCCATGATCTCAGGTCTAAACATGTTATTGTTTCATGAGTATAATCACTTAATTTTCTTGAACGCATTCAAGGAGATATTTGGGGCCCAATTTAACTGTTATCAGGTCCATTTAGATATTTTATGGTGCTCATTGATGCATCCATAAGATGGTACAATGTGTATCTTATATCAATAAGGAACCATGATTTTGCAAAGTTGATCACTCAAATCATAAAACCGAGAGCAAATCATTCTGAGCATAGGATTAAATAAATCATAATGGATAATGTTGCTTAATTTATTTCATGAGCATTCAATGATTAATTTCTAGCTTTGGGAACATTCTGTACCATATGTACACACACAAAATGGTCTTGCGGAATCACTTATCAAGAGGATTAAATTGATAGCAAGAGCACTCCTACAGAACTGTAATCTCCCAACATCTTGTTGGGAACATGCGGTGTTACATGCCACAAAATTGATACAAATTCGACCAACTAGATATTATACGTCCTCCCTGCTGCAGTTATTACGTGAAAATCAACCAAGTATTTCCTGTCTTTGAAGATTCGGTTAGGCTGTGTAGTACGATATCACTTCAGCGTACTTCGATGTGTCCATGTAGACAAAATGGGGATCTATGTGGGTAAAATTATCTGTCTATTATAACGTACCTAGAGCCCCTAACTGGGGATTTGTTTATAGCCCGGTATGCTGATTGCATATTTGATGAGGACAGTTTTCCGCATTAGGGGGAGAAAAGAACTACAAAGAATGTCGGGAAATAGATTGGAATGTTGAAAGCATCCATTCCTTAGATCCACGTACGAATGATTCTGAACTGACGGTTCAGAGGATTATAAATTGGCAAAATATTGCAAATAATCTGCCAGATGCGTTTACTGACTATAAAGGTGTCACTAAATCCCATGTTCCCGCTATGAATGTATTGTTGTACGTAGCAGAATTTAAAAAAATTCGTTCTACGTAGCACACATGATCTACTATGCAGGTAAAGGGGTGGATAGAACTTATTCGTTACCGACACGAAATGTGATAGTAGTGTCGATGACGATGTCGGTGATGCCTGATGAAGTGTCCCACGGCTAAGCCTAGCAGTAGGAATGTTGCTGATTCCACGTATCCCACCTTCTGGAGCCAGCAGAGTGAGGGTGTCACATGTTACCTTATAGATCTCAAATGTACATATAATTTTTTATGCTCCATGCTTGTTTTCTACATGTTTTTCCTATGTTTTCCATCATTTATTGGACTAACCTATTAACAAGATGCCAAGTGCTAGTTTCTGTCTGTTCTGTCCGTGATCTGCAGAAAAGGTCCAAAAATAAAAATGCCCGAAATTGGCTGAAAA
Source organism: Alopecurus myosuroides (assembly GCA_028641055.1). Classification (NCBI taxonomy): domain Eukaryota; kingdom Viridiplantae; phylum Streptophyta; class Magnoliopsida; order Poales; family Poaceae; genus Alopecurus; species Alopecurus myosuroides. The sequence goes on from CM054057.1 coordinate 683,626,047, forward strand.
TTTACGACGATTCTTTATTCACCAGAACACCCCTGGAGCCAGAAGGAGACCCGTAGGGGGGCCTCCAGGGGGCACCAGCCGCAGCTGTAACACCTGGGGTGTTACCTGTTTGTTTTCTTTTGTTTGCATCATCTGCATCCCATAAGCATTGCATCATGTTTTCCAAACCACTCAAAACTTCAAAACAATTTAAACTTTCACACCTTGCTCCAAATTTCCAATTTCAAAATTGTAAATTAAACCACTCAATTGTTTTTCAATAATTTGAAGTTGTTTTAATCCAATTGCTTGTTAATAAAATTTCCCTGTTATCAAAACCTAATGGCCAATTGAATTTCAAATAAAAATCCTAGTTGATATGATCCAAATTGAGGTTAAAAAAAATTAAGTTCTTGCAAAACAAAATTTCAATAATGTTTGCATAATGGTTTTGAAACTTATTAAATGGAATCTATTTATTTCCAAAAATTCCCAAAAGCAACCTTATTTGAAAATTCACCCAACCACTTTAAAATTCCAACTAATAATTCCAATTTTGAGAATAATCTAACATTGCTTCCATTTTGTTGTTTTTGAAAGTAATAAAATTATCTAATGAAATAAAACCCTAAACCCCCCCCCCCCAAAACCTTCTTCCATCTATCTCTCCCTTGCTTCCATTACAAAAAAAAAAGAAGGCAAAAAATAAATAAATAGAAAGAGAGGAGTGGGAGGCAGGCCAGCCCACAAGGGGCAGCCCACCTACAACCCTAAAGGAAGCCCACCTACCCAAGCCAGCCCCAAACGTTGTCTTCCTCGTACGGACGAAGCAGAGAGGCTGGGACGTCGCTGTCATCCCCACCATGGACCCCCCCTACCTCACCTGCTCCCGAGCCCCTACAAGTACCTAATCCGTGCCCTAGCCTAACCCTAGTCTTCCTCCTCCCCCCAGCCGCCGCCAATCCTCCTCTCTTCCTCCACCTTCTGAATCTTTCCTCTGTACTGTACCTCCATGAGCGGAATTGGAGCATCGTGGGGCGGACGGTGTGGTTTGCTGAGCAAGACCGGCGAGGGTGGGAATGGAATGGCCACGCTAGCCTCTTCGTCACCGCAGGTGCCGAGGCTCGAGCCGCCCCGAAGCGACATCAATGTCGCCGTCCCCGTCGTTTGTATGCGTCCGTTCCAGAGGAGCGCAGCACACGCCTACGCGTCCTCGTCACGTACGCATCGTCCCCAAGTCACCTCGGTGCGTTTCCTCCCTTCGGGGCCCCTCCTTTCCCCTACTCCTTCGTTGTGTGTGCCGCCGTCAAGCCGCAGTTCCGCGCCTCCCGTCTGCACGTCGCCGGTTCATCTCCGATCGCCGCCCTGTTCTGTGTCCACTCGATGGTTTCAGTAACAGACAGTTACCGATTCTGAAAAACTGCCCGAGAGTTACACCTTATCCTCCCTCCCTAGCTATTCCCAACAAGGAATTGGAACCAGCCCAGTTGGTTCAGATCGGTGCGCGCGTGCGCTAGTCTCGGGGTCGAATCCCCCGGCTGCGCAAGGCCAAACTTTTAGCCATTTGTTCCGCGCCTGGCCCCACCCGTCATACTCCTGTTGCCCCGTCAGCTGCACACCCACGCGCAGTCAGCGCCACCCTGGCATGGCCCCACTGGTCAGCCAGTGTGGGTAGCCCAGCCGCTGTGCAAAGTGTTAACTCCCTATTTTCTTTCTTTTCCAAAAAAAAAAATGATTAATACCCCTAGAAATCAAATGGATGCAATTTCTAATTTATAAATCCAAATCACACAAACTTTATATGTATCCCACTCCAAATTTTCTAAACTTTTCAAATATGCTTTTTGTTTTCTGTTTTGAACTTTCAAAATGCAATTTAAATTTGAATTCAAATAATTAAATTGCAAATTTCTAAATTCAATAAGTAATTCATAATAATTCCAAATCATGCAAATAAAATATGTTTTCCATACCATTTTAAATAACCTATTCAAATATAAATTTGTTTTATGTTTTGAATAATTAAAATTGCCTAAACCATTTAAGTCTTGTTTAATGCAATTAAAAATTGTTTAATATTGTTTATTTCATAATTAAATAATCCTAAGTCCAATTTCAAAAGGTGAAACATGTAATCCAACTAAAATTTGATGTTCTTTTCAAATACCAACTTTGTTATTTGTTTTGAACATTTTAAATGGGTGAAAACAACAAATACTTGTGTGTGTTCCCTTTAAGGCACCCAAAATTCCCTAAGTTAATAATAAAATTCTAAATTGCTACACCCTATTTTAATTTGATTCTAATGTTGTTATTTTGCTGTTTTCCTCATCCATGCATCATACTAAAACCACTTTCACCTAATGGTTATTAGGAAAACAATTGTTTCAACCATAATTCATGGGCTGTTCATATGCAACTCAAATTGCATATGGGTCCATTTAAATTTGTTTATCTTGTCAACTAGTTTACCTTGATGCATCTTTAAACTTGTCATGCATCCATATCCTGATCATGCTGGATCTTTTGCCGTAGTAGTAATTGTTGCATCCGGTTTTGTTCGAGGTTCATTGCTTCTTCCCGGATAGGACGTTGAGATGATGTGAGCAACGACAAGTTCTGCTACCTTGCGGGATCTCAGGCAAGTATACTCACTTGCTGCCATATGGCTGCCTTTCATCACTTGTTACCGATTCTTTCCGTTGTTCTTTTCTGCTAGCCTTAGTAGTTGTTTCTGTTACGAACCTATCACATGAATCCTTTTAACCTTGTTATTGCCTCACCTCCACTCCTATCACCCCTTTGGTTGAGCCAGTGTCTTACTAGCATGCTTAGGTTGTTTTGCTCGAGTCTGTTACCCGTTACTTTCCGTTACTAGATTACTTTTTATGTTCCGGGGGCTCGAATGTTAATCAATCAACCTGTTATTAATAATATGCTGATAAGGCACCGGCAGGAGGCCCTTTGTGGTTTTGAGGCCTGCTAGTGTCGACCCTAATAGGAAAAGGGTCTTGTCTACTGATCCATGATGAGCGTGCTCACCGCATCCGGTGGTAGTATGGGACCCCCCTCGGTTTAGACCTGATCTGCAGCTTGTCCGAAGAGCCACACTTAGTTCGGGTGTTCCATTTGCTCCTTTGCATAATGGTGGCGCCCCCATGGTTACTGGTTACTTATGATGATGATGCATATAGGGCGAGGCCTGTAGTGCCGGTGTTGTGTCCTGCGGGAGTTTTGCACACCTGCGCTGAGTATTCGGCTGCGTGGATGGGACCTTATAGCTCCGTGGCTCTGAGGATGGGTTGTAGAGATGGTTTGGGTCGTGTCAAGCCAACCTGAGTTTTAGTTGGTGGCTTGAGTGTGTACGGGTACTGGAGCACACCCTGCAGGGATGAATCTTCTCGAGAAGCCGTGTCGTCCGCGGTTATGTGACGACTTGGTGAAAGTACTGGCTAACAAGTACTCAGAACAACTTACACCTAATGATAATAACTTGACTAGTAATAGTCTTATTGACACAACAACCTGATCCATTATTCATTAATCCAACTGTGTGAGTTATCCTCGGATTGCTTCTTCGGATAAGGGCGAGATCCAGGATGGGTTTGTTTGGAGTTACTTTCAGTTGGTTACGATCCTCGATCTTATCTCCTTTCTGATAGTTGGAAGTAATAGAATCTCTGTAGTTGGTTAGTGCAGCCTGCTGTCGCTTATTTGCAATAACCCCCTTCCTTTCCGTTGATCCTAAAGTATTTGTATCTTGTGATGACTGGCTACGCCGGTATGTTGTGAGTATGGGTTTTATCCCCCTACTTAACCGTACTGACCCACGAATCTCTTTCGTGGCTGCAAATTCCAACTTGCAGTCAACAGGTTTGAAGTCTGACGACGTTAGCTTGGGAATCCCTCCGGCTTGGCCTGGGCAGGGATTGGACGCCTTCGGTTATCTTCAGGACTCTTAGTCCAATTTGGATCTTGTCCGTAGCCGGACGTTTGTTTCTTCCGCTGTTATTTGGATCTTTGTAATGTATCAGTTGTAACCCTGGCTCGTTCGAGTCATCTTCTATCTAACTGTTTCTGTTGTAATTGTGGAATATTCGTGAACTGTTGTAATGTTATCATAAGTGGCAACCTGGAATCGGTTATTATGCGGATTTGGCGGGAATGCTGAAATCTGCATAGTGCCCGATCTCGGGGCGCCACAAATGGTATCAGAGCCTTGGTTCCGATTCCCGATATTGTTTCGATACGAATGGTTATCGAAGCAACGGGTCCGCAAAGCCTGTAGGATAACCTCGCTAACGGTCGTTGTTTCTAGAGTGTCGAAAACTATTTCTGCTAAACTATTTTGGAAAACATCTCAATAGGATTCTGGATTTTTCTCCTTACCCCTATTCTATTTCCCCTCCCATCTTATTTGTTTTGGAGTCTTCCCCTTGTCTATCTTTCAAAGTGTTAGGATCCTACGTGGGTGGACGTTTTCTGAGCTTTTAACCTAGTAGGTTCGATCATCGGAAGATTCCTGGTGGAAGAACATCGTCATCACTCCCAGCAAGAAGCCCTTGTTAGTGGTGTCGAGGAGATCAACTGGAAGCACGAAGAATCGATAGTCGAACTTCTTTCCCCTCCCGGGTTAGCAGGTGGATTGCGAGGGCGCAATCCCTTGTTAGTGGTGTCGTCTGTAACACCTGGGGTGTTACCTGTTTGTTTTCTTTTGTTTGCATCATCTGCATCCCATAAGCATTGCATCATGTTTTCCAAACCACTCAAAACTTCAAAACAATTTAAACTTTCACACCTTGCTCCAAATTTCCAATTTCAAAATTGTAAATTAAACCACTCAATTGTTTTTCAATAATTTGAAGTTGTTTTAATCCAATTGCTTGTTAATAAAATTTTCCCTGTTATCAAAACCCTAATGGCCAATTGAATTTCAAATAAAATCCTAGTTGATATGATCCAAATTGAGGTTTAAAAAAAAATTAAGTTCTTGCAAAACAAAATTTCAATAATGTTTGCATAATGGTTTTGAAACTTATTAAATGGAATCTATTTATTTCCAAAAATTCCCAAAAGCAACCTTATTTGAAAATTCACCCAACCACTTTAAAATTCCAACTAATAATTCCAATTTTGAGAATAATGCTAACATTGCTTCCATTTTGTTGTTTTGAAAGTAATAAAATTATCTAATGAAATAAAACCCTAAACCCCCCCCCCCCAAAACCTTCTTCCATCTATCTCTCCCTTGCTTCCATTACAAAAAAAAAGGCAAAAAATAAATAAATAGAAAGAGAGGAGTGGGGAGGCAGGCCAGCCCACAAGGGGCAGCCCACCTACAACCCTAAAGGAAGCCCACCTTACCCAAGCCCAGCCCCAAACGTTGTCTTCCTCGTACGGACGAAGCAGAGAGGCTGGGACGTCGCTGTCATCCCCACCATGGACCCCCCCTACCTCACCTGCTCCCGAGCCCCTACAAGTACCTAATCCGTGCCCTAGCCTAACCCTAGGCTTCCTCCTCCCCCCAGCCGCCGCCAATCCTCCTCTCTTCCTCCCACCTTCTGAATCTTTCCTCTGTACTGTACCTCCATGAGCGGAATTGGAGCATCGTGGGGCGGACGGTGTGGTTGCTGAGCAAGACCGGCGAGGGTGGGAATGGAATGGCCACGCTAGCCTCTTCGTCACCGGCAGGAGTGCCGAGGCTCGAGCCACCCCGAAGCGACATCAATGTCGCCGTCCCCGTCGTTGTATGCGTCCGTTCCAGAGGAGCGCAGCACACGCCTACGCGTCCTCGTCACGTACGCATCGTCCCCAAGTCACCTCGGTGCGTTTCCTCCCTTCGGGGCCCCTCCTTTCCCCTACTCCTTCGTTGTGTGTGCCGCCGTCAAGCCGCAGTTCCGCGCCTCCCGTCTGCACGTCGCCGGTTCATCTCCGATCGCCGCCCTGTTCTGTGTCCACTCGATGGTTTCAGTAACAGACAGTTACCGATTCTGAAAAACTGCCCGAGAGTTACACCTTATCCTCCCTCCCTAGCTATTCCCAACAAGGAATTGGAACCAGCCCAGTTGGTTCAGATCGGTGCGCGCGTGCGCTAGGTCTCGGGGTCGAATCCCCCGGCTGCGCAAGGCCAAACTTTTTAGCCATTTGTTCCGCGCCTGGCCCCACCCGTCATACTCCTGTTGCCCCGTCAGCTGCACACCCACGCGCAGTCAGCGCCACCCTGGCATGGCCCCACTGGTCAGCCAGTGTGGGTAGCCCAGCCGCTGTGCAAAGTGTTAACTCCCTATTTTCTTTCTTTTCCAAAAAAAAAAATGATTAATACCCCTAGAAATCAAATGGATGCAATTTCTAATTTATAAATCCAAATCACACAAACTTTATATGTATCCCACTCCAAATTTTCTAAACTTTTCAAATATGCTTTTTGTTTTCTGTTTTGAACTTTCAAAATGCAATTTAAATTTGAATTCAAATAATTAAATTGCAAATTTCTAAATTCAATAAGTAATTCATAATAATTCCAAATCATGCAAATAAAATATGTTTTCCATACCATTTTAAATAACCTATTCAAATATAAATTTTGTTTTATGTTTTGAATAATTAAAATTGCCTAAACCATTTAAGTCTTGTTTAATGCAATTAAAAATTGTTTAATATTGTTTATTTCATAATTAAATAATCCTAAGTCCAATTTCAAAAGGTGAAACATGTAATCCAACTAAAATTTGATGTTCTTTTCAAATACCAACTTTGTTATTTGTTTTGAACATTTTAAATGGGTGAAAACAACAAATACTTGTGTGTGTTCCCTTTAAGGCACCCAAAATTCCCTAAGTTAATAATAAAATTCTAAATTGCTACACCCTATTTTAATTTGATTCTAATGTTGTTATTTTGCTGTTTTCCTCATCCATGCATCATACTAAACCACTTTCACCTAATGGTTATTAGGAAAACAATTGTTTCAACCATAATTCATGGGCTGTTCATATGCAACTCAAATTGCATATGGGTCCATTTAAATTTGTTTATCTTGTCAACTAGTTTACCTTGATGCATCTTTAAACTTGTCATGCATCCATATCCTGATCATGCTGGATCTTTTGCCGTAGTAGTAATTGTTGCATCCGGTGTTTGTTCGAGGTTCATTGCTTCTTCCCGGATAGGACGTTGAGATGATGAGCAACGACAAGTTCTGCTACCTTGCGGGATCTCAGGCAAGTATACTCACTTGCTGCCATATGGCTGCCTTTCATCACTTGTTACCGATTCTTTCCGTTGTTCTTTTCTGCTAGCCTTAGTAGTAGTTGTTTCTGTTACGAACCTATCACATGAATCCTTTTAACCTTGTTATTGCCTCACCTCCACTCCTATCACCCCTTTGGTTGAGCCAGTGTCTTACTAGCATGCTTAGGTTGTTTTGCTCGAGTCTGTTACCCGTTACTTTCCGTTACTAGATTACTTTTTATGTTCCGGGGGCTCGAATGTTAATCAATCAACCTGTTATTAATAATATGCTGATAAGGCACCGGCAGGAGGCCCTTTGTGGTTTTGAGGCCTGCTAGTGTCGACCCTAATAGGAAAAGGGTCTTGTCTACTGATCCATGATGAGCGTGCTCACCGCATCCGGGTGGTAGTATGGGACCCCCCTCGGTTTAGACCTGATCTGCAGCTTGTCCGAAGAGCCACACTTAGTTCGGGTGTTCCATTTGCTCCTTTGCATAATGGGTGGCGCCCCCATGGTTACTGGTTACTTATGATGATGATGCATATAGGGCGAGGCCTGTAGTGCCGGGGTGTTGTGTCCTGCGGGAGTTTTGCACACCTGCGCTGAGTATTCGGCTGCGTGGCTGGGACCTTATAGCTCCGTGGCTCTGAGGATGGGTTGTAGAGATGGTTTGGGTCGTGTCAAGCCAACCTGAGTTTTAGTTGGTGGCTTGAGTGTGTACGGGTACTGGAGCACACCCTGCAGGGAATCTTCTCGAGAAGCCGTGTCGTCCGCGGTTATGTGACGACTTGGTGAAAGTACTGGCTAACAAGTACTCAGAACAACTTACACCTAATGATAATAACTTGACTAGTAATAGTCTTATTGACACAACAACCTGATCCATTATTCATTAATCCAACTGTGTGAGTTATCCTCGGATTGCTTCTTCGGATAAGGGGCGAGATCCAGGATGGGTTTGTTTGGAGTTACTTTCAGTTGGTTACGATCCTCGATCTTATCTCCTTTCTGATAGTTGGAAGTAATAGAATCTCTGTAGTTGGTTAGTGCAGCCTGCTGTCGCTTATTTGCAATAACCCCCTTCCTTTCCGTTGATCCTAAAGTATTTGTATCTTGTGATGACTGGCTACGCCGGTATGTTGTGAGTATGGGTTTTATCCCCCTTGCCAGTACTTAACCGTACTGACCCACGAATCTCTTTCGTGGCTGCAAATTCCAACTTGCAGTCAACAGGTTTGAAGTCTGACGACGTTAGCTTGGGAATCCCTCCGGCTTGGCCTGGGCAGGGATTGGACGCCTTCGGTTATCTTCAGGACTCTTAGTCCAATTTGGATCTTGTCCGTAGCCGGACGTTTGTTTCTTCCGCTGTTATTTGGATCTTTGTAATGTATCAGTTGTAACCCTGGCTCGTTCGAGTCATCTTGTATCTAACTGTTTCTGTTGTAATTGTGGAATATTCGTGAACTGTTGTAATGTTATCATAAGTGGCAACCTGGAATCGGTTATTATGCGGATTTGGCGGGAATGCTGAAATCTGCATAGTGCCCGATCTCGGGGCGCCACAGCAGCCCCCCTTGGCCGCTCCTGGGACCCACCTGGCTGCCCTGGCCACCGCCTCACGTCGCCTCTTCGCCCATAAATTCCCTCTTGACCTAAAACAGAAGGCCCCGGAGGATTTTTCTAGAAACATATCTGAGCTCCTCTGCCATCCAAAACCCTAATTCGGGAGACATGAGTCTCTGTTTTGGCGCACTGACGGGATGGGGAAGTGCCCCCGGAGCCATCTTCATCGACGTTGCTGCCTCCCACGATGATGCGGGAGTAGTCCCTCCTCAGGGCTGAGGGCTCGTGCTAGTAGCTATGTGGTTATCTCTCTCTATCATGATGTGATCTAGATTGTGATCGTGTGCTATGTTATCATTGTTGAATATATTATGTTTCCCCTTCATTATGTAATAGATTTGATGTACTCAATTAGTTTTATCTAGTATAATTCTATGGAGTCACATTTGTTCCACGGTGTCATGGTGATAGTGCGAGTGTTGTGTGTGTGACTCTATGGACCTTGAATTAGAGGGATACTCATCATGAAGTTGTTCTTGCTATGTTGTATTGATTTGGAATTATGAGGTTTCTTGGTGCTTGTGTTTACTATAATCTCTATAGTGCCAAGGTGACAGTCCGGGTGTTGTGGAATGATTAGAATGATACTCTCTCCTTCCCAAAATACATGGTGCGCTATTTTTATGGTGGTCTTTGATGCTCAAATTTGACCAAAAATATACAATAAATTATATTGATTGAGAATATATAAATGGTTCCGTTGGATTCGTCTTGCAAAATTCTGTCATTTCATATGTCTTTATACTAATTTTATGGGCATATTATAAGTACAAATCATGGTCAAAATTGTACGTCATTGACTAGCGTAATTAAATGACGCCTTATTTTTTGGGATGGAGGGAGTACTATTCAAGAGATAAGTTGTGGTGTTTATTAGTACTATATTTGGATGGTCAAAGTGACAGGGTTGGGGTGTTCATTGACGGGAACGGGAAATTTAAGGTGTGCTAGTGTAGCCCTACACGATTCTCATCCTACTTGATTCATGAGGAACAATTTTCGAGCTATGTCTTTCATGCATGTTGTTAGAGGACTTATCATGTGTTTAATTATGTTAATATTGTTGAGATTTGCCACTACTGAAAGTATAATCCCTGGGCGTTGTTTTGCACCATTGTTTTATAGTTTTCTCTCTATTTTACTACTTTTTTTCTTACCACCATTTTATTACAGATTTAACATACCTTGTTTTCCCATCCATATTACCCATATTTTATCATCTCTTTGCTGAACTAGTGCACATATACATCTGACAATTGTATTGGTGTGTTGGGGACACAAGAGACTTCTTGTATCTTAATTGCAGGGTTTCTTGAGAGGATACACTCAACCTATACCTCCCTTTGTTCGATAAATCTTGGGTTACTCACCTGAGGGAATTTGCTGCTGTCTACAAACCTCTGTGCTTAGAGGCCCAACATAGTCTATAAGAGTAGTAACGTGTAGTAGACATCAATATAATTTTTGGCGCCGTTTCCGGGGAGATTAGCTCTTGAAGGTATCTCTTTAGATCTTGCAATTTTATCTTTTTCATTTATTGTTTTTTTTACTAGTTAGGCCCAATAGAAAACAACAACTTTATGAGATTTATCTTGAGTTAGGACATGAAGTGTTTAAAGATAAGATTAAAAAAACGATGGAACTTTATTTGCATGCTTGTAGAAATGTTATTGGTATGAATTCTTTGAACATCATTATTGCTAATGTTATGGAAAATTTTAAGTTTTTGGAAGTGGGTTTTGATGAGCATGATATTTTTAGTTCCCCAAGCATGGAGGAGAGAATTTACTTTGATGATACTATGCCTCCAATATATCACAATTACAATGATGAATATGATGTTTTCAGTCTACCTACTATTGAGGAGAAAATTTATTATGATTTACCTCCTATTTATGATGATTACAATAATAGCTATTTTTTTGAATTTGCTCCCGCTACTATTAATAAGAATGACTGTGCTTATGTGGAGAGTAATAATTCTTTTATGCATGTGGCTCATGATAATAATGCCTTATGCCATATTTATGTTGTTGATTTTATTCATGATGCTACTGAAAGTTACTTTGAGAGAGGAAAAAAAAATGGTTGTAAGAATTTTCATGTTACTAAAACACCTCTCTTTATGTTGAAATTTTTGAAGTTGAAATTTTTCCCTTCCTATGCTTGCTACTTTGTGCTTTATTGATTTGTTCTCTTACAAGATTCCTATGCATAGGAAGTGGGTTGGTCTTAATGGTGTTTCATATTTTCCTCTTGATGATCCTTCTTACTGTGCTTCAATTCTTATTTTTATGTGAGCACCTTTAAAATCATTATGCCTAGTTAAAAGGCTTTAAAGAAAAGCGCTTGTGGGAGGCAACCCACTTTGTTTTCCCTTCGTTTTCTTTTATTTTCTTTTGTTTCTTTGAGTCTTGGAAGTTTTTACCTCTGTAACAACTGCTCCTTATACTTTCTATTTCTTTTCTATGCCAAGAATAGCCTCTAATAGCTAGTTAGTATGACATGGAGAATTTGCTGTTTTTTGTCCAGATTTTTGCGCTTAACCAAAAACCTCGATTCTATGAACCAGAACCCGAGGAATCTTTGATATTTTCTTGGCACCTAACCTAGGTTGTTATCTAACTTTTATTAGTTTAGCACTTTTTTATTTGAGCAACATAAGGTCCTCGAAAAAATTCATCTTTAGCTATTGTTCTATTTTGATAGAGTTCTACCATCATTTGCATTTGCCTCTTAGTCTTTTTATTTTGAGATTCTTTCGCCGGGGTGGGGGGGGAGGAGGGGCTTAAAAGAAGTTTTGATAGTACCTAATGTTTTAAATTGAGTGTTAGACTTATGTTGAAACTAAACCAAGTGTATTTATTATTTTGATGCACTAACGTTGCTAATGAAGATTGTGAGAAGTTTTAGGTGGAGAAAGTTTTCAAGTATAGTGTCGAATCTGTTGCTCGGCAAATCCCTCAGGTGAACCTATCGGGTTTCGAATAGGAGAACCCATGAGCGCTGGTGGCGATCGTCGGCTAGACAGGGGGCACAATTTACCCAGGTTCGGGGTCCTCGTAGAGGTGAAACCCTTACTCCTGCCTCTGTCGGTCTGTATTATTGAGTAGATCGGTTACAAAGATGATCTCTCAAGTCGAAAGTACAATCTCGAGCTTAAGGCTTTGGTGGTGCGGTATTGCTTGGTCCTCCTCCGGTGGTTCTCCTGGCCTTATATAGGTGGCCAGGTCTCAAACTCTACCCGGGGAGGACTCGAACTCTAGCCCTAAGTCGGTTACATGTTTCCTAACTTAGCCCGCAAGGCATTGCGGGTGGGCTTTACGTAGGCCTTCTGGAACACTCTTAAGGGCTTCCCTTCGTGGGCCTTGACGTTGGGCCTGAGATGGGGTGTCCTTATCTGCAGGATCTAAGATCCATCCCTTCGTCAGTAGCCCCCGAGCGTTTGCTCGATTGGGATTTTTCAAGTCGAGTAGACGGTCAGATTGTTCATCTTTGTTTCGGATAACCAATATGGTCGTTTCCTATTTAGAGGGTGTATACCCTGCATGATGAGCTTTTTATACCCGTGTGTGGAGTAATGAAAGTGCTTGTTTTTATGGCTGTTTATCGCAGAAGGATATGGCGCAGTAGCTTGGCTCTCCCGAAAGATCAGGGCCAATTAATTGCAACTAGGGCAAAAACAGTTCTGGTCTACACAGATTCGAGACCTCCGACTCGAACCTGATAAGGTGATCGTTGCGACTGGGCCGTAGTGGTCTTACCGAGTCGAACTTAACCTATAGGGGTACCCGGCGCGTCCGCTAGGATTCTTCTTCGTATTGTTGACACGGAATTATACCGGAGGACGCAGCTTGAGTGCGATTCCAGGCCCTCAAGAGAGATCTTTTGGGTCTTACCTTCATATTCGAAAGAATATGGCATCCGGATGCACCTAGTCGGCTGAACAATCCAGGTTTATGATGTGCAGACATCGTGTGAATGAGCGGCAGGATCTGCCTACTCGTGTAGTTTTGATTTTTGTGATTCCTTGTTTGTACGAAAGAGTTTTCGTGTTTTGAGGTATTTTTTCCTGTGAAAGAGTTTTCACGTCATATTTTGTCCATACGAAGTTATTTTCGTGTTTGGACTTTTATTCGAAGGATTCTTGTTCATGCGAAGTTGTTTTCGCGCTTGGACTTTCCATTCGAAAGATCCTTCAGCTTGATGATGCACGCTATGACGTCATGGCGCACTTTTATCCTCCCGATGGACGTGACGGAGTGAGAGCAGAAGGGCTGGCCCACTTTGTCAGCTTTTTGACCGGAAACGAAACGCCGTTCCCGGTTTTTACGCGAACTGCGCAGTAAATGCCCACGATCCTCCGTTAAGATCGTGGCACAAAACATCATCCGCCGCCCTCTCGTTTCGCCTTCGCACGCGGCGGCCGCGATGGACGCCACGTGGCGCATCGAGTGGCCAAGATTGAGCGGTCCGTGCATAAATCCGGGACTTGGTGGAACGGTGAAAAACTTCCAAGCCTTCGTCTTCTCTGCTCATCTTCTTCCTCGCGCTCCACCTTCCCTCGCTCTCCAAGCTCGTGCAAGCGACAATGGCGGGCGGCAAGAAACACACTGTCGCCTCTTCATCAAGGGCCTCGGGAGACGCTCCTCCGCCACCCGCCCCGCGCTCAGGTGATTGGCATTCGCCCAACACCACGGCCAAGACCATCAAGGGGATGCAGCGAGATGGACTGCTGCCCCCAGACGCGGAGAAACGGGTACGCCTCGGCAAGAAAGAGGAGGTACCCAATCCCCGCGTGAATGAACGCGTGATCTTCGCGGATCACGTGTCGTGCGGTCTTTCTCTTCCTCTCCATCCTTTCCTCATGGCTCTGCTGTATGTCTACGGCATACAGCTCCATGATCTTCCCCCAAACGCAATGCAGCACATTGCGTGCTTCATTGTTCTTTGCGAATGCTTTCTGGGCATTCGCCCCTACTGGGGTCTCTGGAAGGCCCTTTTCAAGGTGCGCATCTTCCGCGAGAGATCGCGAGTGGAGACGGAGCTTGGAGAACTGTTGCGCACCGGCGGCTTCGGGATCCAGGCGAAGTCCGAGATCGGCTACTTCACCATGCACTTCATCGACTCCGCCCAGGGATGGAGGAAGAAATGGTTCTATGTAACCGACAACAGCGCGGGTGGAGTCAACGAATTCCATCCGTTCGCTATTTTGAAGAGACGGAAGTCTTGGGCGCACAAGCTTTCGGCTGAAGAAAACCGAGTCGTCGCCCCCCTACTCGCCAAGGTGGCTGCTCTTCGTGATCAAGCCGCGGGAACTGCGCTGAACGGTTTGGACTTGGCGAGTGTTTTCCTCAAGCGCAGGGTTCAGCCCCTGCAAGATAGGCCATCCGCGATGTGGGAGTACCAGGGCGCTGGGGATCCTAGTCGCGTCAGCCGTGAAGAACTCTCAAGTGCCGAATTCGAGAAGAACATCGCGGCTATCACCAGTTTGAAGGAAGGTGATACCTTCCCCGACTGCCCGGTAGGTGCTTTTGAGGCATCGAAGCCGCCGCCAGCTGAAGTAAGTTTTAAATCTCCCAGTCTTGATTTCTTTTCCTTATTCTGAGATTTTGTCGACTGAATTTTCTCTCGTTTTCCTTCTGTCTTTTCCAATAGAGCTTAGCCGTGACTACCTGCTACCCGCCGATATCCGGGGAGGATGCCTCGGACTTGCTGGCAAGCAACTTGGAAGGCCCAGCTGACACCAGTGTTGCTGACGCCTCTTCGAGCTCCGAGAGTGATTCCTCGGATAGCGTAGAAGACTCGGGCGACGGTCTCCTCCAGCGAAAACGCCGTCGGGTAGAGGTCGACGAGGCCACTTCCAAGGACAATTCTTTGGAGGAATCACCCGGGAAGGGGCCCCTCACTGTGAACCTGCTGCAATCACTCGCCCCTCTTTCATTCCCAGCAATCCAAACCGCCTGGAATGCGGATATGCTAGACGAGGAGGAGGATGATGACGAGTAAGTTTTTCTTCTTATTTTTAGTCGAACATTTCCTTTCGCATCTTGCTGACACATTGCCTTCATTGTAGCTTGCAAGTTATCAGCCCTTGCAGGTACGCCTCTTCCCTTCCTCCCGAGAGGAGGAACAAAGTGGGAGCTGCGGGTGAGACTCCTACCACCGACACCGTCCAAAATTCACCGAGTGTAGCCCCCAACGCGGCGACTACGGAATACAGAATTCCTAGTTTTGCTGCTGGGGCTTCGGCTCCGAAGGAGGTGTCGGGCAGCTCGGCGGATCCCCTCTCCCTCGCTCAAGGCCAGGTAAACTCCACTACCTGTTTTTTAACGCTCTTTCGTCCTTGGATTTATTATCGGGTGCACGTCAGTGCTCCCGATGGGAGTAGCCCCCGAGGCTGTAGTCGATCGCATGCGATCGGCTACAGGCTCAGAGATAGTCTTTTCCTTCTGCTTCTTTTTATCAGGTGCACGGCAGTGCTCCCGATGGGAGTAGCCCCCGAGGCTACTCGAATGTTTACAATCGAGTATAGGCTCAAATTTCACTTTTCTGATTCTTCTATCTTCATTTTCCTTGCAGTCGCTTATTGACTCCCTTGCGGCGATTGGGCGCCGCGTTGTTCTTGCTGAAGCGGAATGCGGGATCCTTCGAGCGGACCGTAATCGACTCGCCACAGAGAATGAGCTTCTTCGAAGTAAGTTTACCATCTTTTCCTGTTTGCGTTTTTCCATCAGTTCTTCGGTTCTGATAAGTGTTGATGTGCAGCTCAACTTGAGTTTTTGAAGACCGAGAAGGATAGTGCTTCCACTCGGGTAACAGCTCAAGAGGCTGAGTTGGCGGCCGTTCGACAGGATCTGGAGTCCTCTCGCATGTCATCGGCTGACCTTGAAGGGAAGCTTGCTTCTGCCCAGGAGGCTCTGAAGAAGTTGGAGGAAGCCGGCACCAAGGCGGATGTCGATCTTGTCGACTTCCTTCGTCCCTTTGCCGAGCGCTTTGCGGGTAAGTTATCTTTGGCCTATGATTTGTCTTCTGCCGTCTTGAGTCTTTTGGATCTTAACATTTTTCTTTGCAGGTCTTCTGGGTGTCCCACTGGAGCTCCCTGGGGTTCGTCGGGTGGATGCCCTAACGGATTCTTGCGCCCAGCTCAGGAGGCACGCCGAAGGGGTCTACACTTTGATTGGCGATGCCATTCGGGTGTTGACGCAACTGCACGGCCGCCTGCTCGTCAACGCCGTGTCTCCACCTGCGCTGGGCGATCTGCTGAAGATTTTCTCAGAGAGCAATCTCCTTGAAGCTTACGCGGTTGCTCAGTCAGAATCTGGGGCGAAGACCGCTATCCAGTTCGCGCTGGCGCACGGAGTCACCGGCTTGGAGGAGGCCTACTCGGAGCTTCCCGTCGATCCTGCTACGGGCAAAAAGGTAGGGCTTTGTCGTTTTGGCGATGCAGCCGGAGTCCTTGCTCGGAAGTTATCCGAGTTATTTGCCCGTGCTAGGGGAGGGACCACCGCCGCGAGCGGTAGCACAACTGTAGCTCCCTAGTTTATTTCGTTTGTACTTCGCTGTTTCAATTGTAATGAACCTTGGGATGTGCTCCCGTATTTTCAATATTTTAATCGAGATGTTCTGCTGAAATGCTTCCCGCGATTGTGTGTTTACTCCCGATGGGAGTAGCCCCCGAGCACCTGTCGAATAGGTGGTTAATATATCTCGAATAGGGCATCTTATTCCTTTAACTTCTTTGTATTTTTCAGGTATCCGGGGTGGCTGCAGAGCCTTCAGGTGGACTTGCTGCTCCAGCAAATCCTCTTGTGGCCGTTGTTGGGACCTTGGCTGGTCTCCGTGATCGTGTAGCTGATGGTGAACGCAAGCTAAAAGCGTTGCATGGGATAGCCGATGTGGCTAAGTCCAAACAGAAGCTGGCGACAGAACGCGAGCAGTTTGTAATGGATGAATTGGCGTCTGTTGCCAATGATTTGCTCTGTAAGTAGTTCAGTCCCCAAGTCTTTCTTATCTTGTGCTCTTTTTTTATCATGTATCTCTGCTTTTTCAGTTGTTCGGCCGGATGACAGGAATGAGAAACATTGGGTGGAGAACCACATCTGTCAAGAAGCTGGCAGCTCAAGGCCTCATGCGAATAATTTTTGGTCCGATCCTAGTCGAGGTTTTGTGCTTGCCACATTAAAGTTCTGAGTCACCCAGGCGAAGATACTCGTGAGTTCCTTTCATGAGGTTTTGATTGCAATGAACGCCGCTTTCTATCCGCTGCAAAGGGGTCCTGAAGATTGGAGCCATCTTCTCGAGGTGTTCGGTCGAGAAGGAGAGATTCGCGAGTGTGTTCGCAATCAGATGACTTGCGGCTCGGTGGTGGCTCTCTCTTTCGTCCGGCTGTGGCATCCTGAGGTGAATTTCAACTCCATAGCCAGACTTCCAGATGGTCCAGTCGTCGATATGTCTTCTCATTACAGGGCCGTTCGACCTGCAGCAGAGGAAATCATTCGATTGACCTCGGATAAGGTTGATCGAGTTTTGACGGCTGAGAATGCTCATCGCCATGTGTAAATTTAGGATGTATGTATCCTGTTGTGCTGTATAGTTTGTAAAAAATGTTGTAAGTTGTTTTATCCTTGTGTATATAAATTTTCCTGTAATGCTGAGTTAGGCGTAGCCCCCGTATGTTTTGTGGGGTGTATACCCGTTACTTTTTAGCATGTAAGGATGAAGAATCTCCGAGTATCTATGGTTGAGAAACCATGTATTTTATTGCAATGACTGAGAAATCATGTGTTGTTCTGTCAAGCTACAAGATGGCTAGTATAGCCTTATTACTGCGAGCAAAATAAATCTAAGGGTAGAATTTGCGGAGTTGTGCGACATTCCAAGGATTGGAAAAGATGCCTCCAGTTGCCGGGTTCTTCAGTCGATAGGCGCCACCTGGGATAACTTCGTGTGTGATGAAGGGTCCTTCCCATGGTGGCTCGAGCTTGTGTCCTTCCTTCTGCTTGAGCCGTAGCACCAGAGCTCCTACTGCGAAGGCCCTGTGGCGTATGCGGCGACTGTGATAGTTGTGCAGCGACTACTGGTACACTGCTGATCTTGCGAGTGCGATATCGCGTATTTCGTCGAGTGCGTCCATGTCGTCCGCGAGTGCCCTGTTAGAGGTTTCTTCGCTGTAAGCAACAACCCTTGGGGCGCTGAACCTAACGTCCTCGGGGAGGACTGCTTCGGCCCCGTAGACCATGAAAAATGGTGTATAGTTTGTGGATCGGTTTGGAGTTGTGCGAAGGCTCCATAGCACGGAGGGGAGCTCTTCTGCCCAATGTCCTGCAGCTGGATATAGACGATCGAGTAGACGCTTCTTGATGCCAGCCGAAACTAATCCGTTGGATCTTTCGACTTGGCCGTTGGTTTGCGGATGGGCAACTGAGGCAAACTTGAAGTTGATGCCCTTTTCTTCACAAAACTGCTGTGTTTCTTTTGCCGTGAAGTTAGTACCATTGTCTGTAATGATGTCGTATGGTACTCCAAACCTGCATACGATGGAGTCGAGGAATTTGACGGCGCATTGGGCGCTAGCCGATGTGACCGGCATGGCTTCAATCCATTTGGTGAATTTATCAACTGCAACCAGCAAGTGTGTGTATCCGCCTGGCGTGGACTTGTGTAGTGGTCCTACCATGTCTAGCCCCCATTGTGCAAAGGGCCAGGCGATGGGTATCATATGTAATTCCGTAGCAGGTGTGTGTGGTTTTGGTGCGAATCGCTGGCAAGCGCTGCACCTGTCGACCAGCTCCTTTGCGTCTCTGGCGGCTGTAAGCCAGTTTAATCCTGCTCGGAAGGCTTTCCCCATGATTGCTTTCCAGCTAGCATGATGTCCATAATCTCCTTGATGGATATCTTGCAATAATTCTTTGCCGTCCTCGGGTGCTATGCATCATTGCAATATACCTGAGATGCTTTACTTGTATAACTCTCCGTTGATCACCCGAAATGATTTGCTCCCCTGACTATCTATCGAGCTTCTCGTGGATCTGCTGGGAGCTGCTTTGCGGACAAGTAGTCGAGGTATTTCTGCGTCCAGACTGGCTCGACCAGAAAAACTTGTCGCGAAATGTGATGAATGAACTCGATAATAGCAACTTGCGGGCTGACCTCTGTCTCCGATGCTGCGGGTACATCTGTAGTTTTCTTGATTTTTACTGATCGTCTAGTCATCCGTTCAAAATATATCCCTGGCGGTATGGGTGTATTTGTGGAACCCATGTTTGCCAGCCTGTCTGCTTCTTCGTTGCTAGATCTTGCGATATGCTTCAGCTCGCATCCCTTGAAACTTCCTTCGAGTAGGTTGTACATGTCACGATAAGCGACCATGTTTTCAGCGATGACGTCGCATTCCTTCATTGTCTGTTGCACGATGAGGTTGGTGTAGCCGTAGATCATCAGTCGGGTGGCTCCACACGCAACCGCCATCTTCATCCCATGCAACAAAGCTTCATATTCTGCGTCGTTGTTTGATGTTGG
Organism: Alopecurus myosuroides; assembly: GCA_028641055.1. Classification (NCBI taxonomy): domain Eukaryota; kingdom Viridiplantae; phylum Streptophyta; class Magnoliopsida; order Poales; family Poaceae; genus Alopecurus; species Alopecurus myosuroides. The sequence continues at coordinate 683,645,401 of CM054057.1, forward strand.
ATCATCAGGGGGAAAATCCAATCGGAGGACGTACTGCGGTTTATCCCCTCTAGGTGATATTAGCACGATTCCAGCTCCTGCTCCTTCGTTTCTCTTCGATCCATCGAAGTACATGATCCAATTACTCGTGTATTCTGGCGGGCCGGGCGTTTGTAGCTCTGTCCACTCGCTCAGGAACTCCACGAGTACCTAGGATTTCACTGAATTGCGGCTTGCATAGATGACGTCCCAAGCGCCCAGCTCGATGCTCCATTTTGCTATCCGTCCAGATGCCATTGGGTTGTTCATGATTGTGCCGAGTGACGCATCGTTAACCACTGTTATGGTGTGTTCCTGGAAGTAGTGCTTGAGCTTTCGAGCCGTGAGAACAACTCCATAGGCGAGTTTCTGATAGTGAGGGTATCGTTGCTTGCATGGCGAGAGGACTTCACTGACGTAGTAGATTGGTCGCTGGACCCCGTATGCCTTGCCTTCCTCAGGTCGTTCGACTATAATTGCTGTGCTGATGACCTGGTTTGTCGCGGCTAGGTATAGGTATAATGGCTCCCTCTCTTGCGGTGTCTGTAACACCTGGGGTGTTACCCTAATAGAGAGTTGTTTGTTTTCTTTTTTTTGCATCATATGCATCACATTGCATTGCACCATGTTTGCATCACAACTGAAAATTCAAAACAATTTTAAACTTTCACCCCTTGCTCAAAATTTCCAATTTCAAACTTGCAAACTAAACCACTCATTTGTTTTTCAATAGTTTGAAATTGTTTTGATCAAATTGCTTGTTAATAAAATTTTCCTTTTATTAAAACCCTAATGGCTAATTCAAAAATTCAAATCAAATCACTCCTAATTATCATATTTCCATGTGGGTTTAAAGATTAAAATTTGGCAAACAAATTAAATTCAATAATGTTTGTATGATTGCTTGAGCTTATTAAATAGCACTTGATTATTTCCAAAATTCCCAAATCAAACTTTATTTAAAATTCAACTAACCACTTAGAAATCAAACTAATATTTCCATTTTTGAAATCATTAACTAACCCTTTGCTTTTGGTTATTGTTTTGCAACTAAATAAACTTAATTATCAATAAACACCCCAAACCCTATTTGGAAAATTCAACTAAAAACTTTAAACCAACTTAAAACTTCAAACTTGTGAAACAATGTTAATACTTGCTCTAATTTCTGTTTTGTAACTTAATACAAATTTCATAAAAGAAAAATTCCCCAAAACTCTTTTCTATCTCTCTCTTACTCCCATCCTTTACAAAAAAAAGAGAAGGAAATAAAAATAAAAGAGAGGTGAGCATGAGACAGCCCCAGCCTTTTTTTCCCTCCAGCCCATCCCCCTAAGCCCACTATTCTTTCTGGCCCGATACCCCCCTGTGCTGTCGCTTTCTTCCTCCTCCAGCTGACGACAGCAGTACGAACCCCCCTCTCTGCCATCCGATCACCTCCTCCCACCTCCAGATGACTGCCGTACCACCCTCCCCTCTCTCCATAAGTATCCACCTCCCTTCCCCCTCTGTTGCAAACCCTAGTTCCTTCCCCATCGCCGCCGTCCTCCCTATCTCCCTCCTCTCTGCTAGTTCCCCTCTCTGAACATGACTGAAACCACCACCGAGCACCATTGACGCCACCATCCCCTCGCCTTGGTCACCTCGAGGAGCACCCGAGGGTGGGAATGGAAACGCGGAGGTCCCCGGCGTCTCCCCGTACCCTCGCCGTTTGCTGGGAGGGACCGCGGAGCCCGCGCCGTCGCCGGAGTCTCCCTCCGTTTCTGCCTCTGAACGACTACGACGAGCACCGAGGTGATGCGCTCTCTATCTCCCCTTCCCCTCTCCTGTTCGCATGTACACACGCGCACGCAGCACCGCACGCACGGCCCGCACACGGCCTGCGCGGACAACCACGGCGAGCGGCAGCGAGTCGCCGGCGCGCGATCCTCTGAACCTGACCGGCCTGTTCTAATTCAGTTAACAGCAGTAGTTGCCTCTTATTCAGTTAACCCCCCCCCCCCCCCGTATCGCATACATGACAAGCATCCGTTTCCATCCGCACTGGCAACACACCCTAGCGCCGTGCCCCGAGCTCATGGGTTCGAATCCCAGGGGCGCAACCCCTTTTTTCCTTTTATTCCATCGCGCGCGCTGGGCCCCACCCGTCATACACACTATTGCCACGCACGCACACAGTGCTCTGGGCCCCCCTGGCAGTGCCTGGGGTAATCTGCTGTGCGGTAACAAAATGCTTCACACGTTTCTGTTTTATTCCAAATGATTTTAAATTGCAGAATTAAGCCCTAAAACAAAAACTTGAATAACTTTTAATCTATAATTCCAATTAATAAAAGTTATATATGTTTGTTGTTCCAAATTTAATCCTCTTTCCAAATATTCCAATTGTGTACTGTTTTGAAATTCCCAAATGTATTTAAAATTCAAATTTGAATAATTCAAATGCAAATTGCTAAATTCAATAACTAATTCATTATTAATCCAATAAATACAAATAAAATATGTTTTCCATACCATTTTGATTAACCTTTTCAAATATAAATTTTGCTTCATGGTTTGAATAATTTAAATTGCCTAAATAATTTAATACTTGTTTAATTCATTTAAATTTGATAAAATCATAACTTGCTCAAAATAAAATAATTTTGAACATGCAAAATATGTTTTCAAACCATCAAAGTGTGAACTTTTCAAATGTGAGTTTGAAATTATGTTTTGAACAAATAAAACTTCAATTAAATTCAAACTTGTTCCAAATCCATTTAAAACTTGTTTAATATTGTTTAATTCATAATTAAATTATCCTAATTCCAATTTCAATATTTGAAACATGTAATCCAACTAAAATTTGATGTTCTCTTCAAATACAAATTTTGTTAATTGTTTTGAACACTTTAACTTGATGAAAACAACAATTGCTTGTGTGACATGTTTAAGTAACCAAACTTTCCACCCTTAACCAATAATTTCCAAACTTGTTAAACCTTATTTCCAATTGATTCTATTGTTGTTATTTTGTTGTTTTCCTCATCCATGCATCATGCTAATCCACCTTCACCTGTTGATTAGTTGGAAAACAAATCATCTAACCATAATTCATGGGTTGTTCATATGCAACTCAAATAGCATATGGGTCCATTTAAATTTGTTTATCTTGTCAACTAGTTTACCTTGATGCATCTTTAAACCTGTCATGCATCCATATCTTGATCATGCTGGATCTTTTGCCGTAGTAGTAATTGTTGCATCCGGTGTTTGTTCGAGGTTCATTGCTTCTTCCCGGATAGGACGTTGAGATGGTGTGAGCAACGACAAGTTCTGCTACCTTGCGGGATCTCAGGCAAGTATACTCACTTGCTGCCAACTGGCTGCCTTTCATCACTTGTTACCGATTCTTTCCGTTGTCTATTTCTGCTAGCCTTAGTAGTAGTTGTTTCTGTTACGAACCTATCACATGAATCCCTTAACCCTGCTATTGCCTCACCTCCACACCTATAACCATTGCTTGTGCCCGTGTCTTACTGGCATGCTTAGGTTGTTTTGTTCGAGTCTGTTACCCGTTACTTTCAGTTACTATATTTCATTATGTTCTGGGGGCTCGATATTTAATCAATCAACCAATCATGCTACTGTTATTGTTAAATGATAATTTGATGATAAGGCACCGGCAGGAGGCCCTTTGTGGTTTTGAGGCCTGCTAGTGTCGACCCTAATAGGAAAAGGGTCTTGTCTACTGATCCATGATGAGCGCACTACCCGCATGTGGGAAGCGAGTATGGGCGCCCCCCTCAATTTGATTCGATTCGCATCTCGTCCAAATCGCCTCATTTAGTTCGGGTTTTCCATTTGCTGCATGCATGATCTTGCGATCCCTAGGATCCCGGGTGGAACTTTCGTAGTCGGCATATAGGGGGACACGGTCTTAGAGTGCTATGAGGGTCCATTTTCTTCTGGGCTCGATTAGCCGTGCGCCCAAGGTGCTTTGGGCTTGATGCGAAGAAGAGTTGAGTTGTGTAGAGTACCCCGCTTGGTGGAAGTGCATTTCCATCTGGCGGGATATTCTTGCGTGTACGGCCAAATTGGTGCAACCCTGCAGGGATAATCTTCTCGAGAAGCCGTGTTTTCCGCGGTTATGGATTACTTGGTGAAAGTACTGGCTAACAAGTACTCAGGACAACTTAAACCTAATGATTAACAATCTTCCACCCAATGTTTAACAACTTGACTAGTAATAGGCTTATTGACACAATAATCTGAACCATCATTAATCCAACTGTGTGAGTTATCCTCGGATTGCTTCTTTGGATAAAGGGGCGAGATCCAGGATGGGTTTGCTTGAAGTTATCTTTCCGTTGGTTACAATACTCGATCTTATCTTCTTTCTGGTAGCCGGAAGTTTTGGTATCTCTCTGTAGTTGGTTAGTGCAGCCCGCTGTCGCTTATTTGCAATAACCCCTTCCTTTCCGTTGATCCCAAAGTATTTGTATCTTGTGATGAATGGCTACGCCGGTATCTTGTGAGTATGGTTTATCCACTTGCCAGTACTTAACCGTACTGACCCACGAATCTTTTTCGTGGCTGCATATTCAATATTGCAGTCAACAGGTTTGAAGTCTGACGACGTTAGCTTGGGAATCCCTCCGGCTTGGCCTGGGCAGGGATTGGACGCTCTCGGTTATCTTCAGGACTCTTAGTCCACTTTGGATCTTGTCCGTAGCCGGACGCTATGTTGTTTCTTCCGCTGTTATTTGGGATCTTTGTATTGTATCAGTTGTATCCTTGACTCGTTTGAGTCATCTTGTATCTATCTGTTTCTGTTGTAATTGTGGAATATTCGTGAACTGTTGTAATGTTATCATAAGTGGCAACCTGGAATCGGTTATTATGCGGATTTGGCGGGAATGCTGAAATCTGCATAGTGCCCGATCTCGGGGCGTCACAAATGGTATCAGAGCCTTGGTTCCGATTCCCGAGATTGTTTCGATACGAATGGTTATCGAAGCAACGGGTCCGCAAAGCCTGTAGGATAACCTCGCTAACAGTCGTTGTTTCTAGGGTGTCGAAGACTATTTCTGCTAAACTATTTTGGAAAAACCTCTCAATAGGATTCTTGTTTTTCTCCTTATCTCTATTCTGTTTCCCCTCCCATCTTATTTGTTTTGTAGTCTTCCCCCCTTGTCTATCTTTCAAAGTGTTAGGATCCTACGTGGGTGGACGTTTTCTGAGCCCTTTAACCTAATAGGTTCGATCATCGGAAGATTCCTGGTGGAAGAACATCGTCGTCACTCCGAGCAAGAATCCCTTGTTGGTGGTGTCGAGGAGATCAAATGGAAGCACGAAGAATCGATAGTCGAACTTCTTTCCCCTCCCGGGTTAGCAGGTGGATTGCGAGGGCGCAATCCCTTGTTAGTGGTGTCGTCTGTAACACCTGGGGTGTTACCCTAATAGAGAGTTGTTTGTTTTCTTTTTTTTGCATCATATGCATCACATTGCATTGCACCATGTTTGCATCACAACTGAAAATTCAAAACAATTTTAAACTTTCACCCCTTGCTCAAAATTTCCAATTTCAAACTTGTAAACTAAACCACTCATCTGTTTTTCAATAGTTTGAAATTGTTTTGATCAAATTGCTTGTTAATAAAATTTTCCTTTTATTAAAACCCTAATGGCTAATTCAAAAATTCAAATCAAATCACTCCTAATTATCATATTTCCATGTGGGTTTAAAGATTAAAATTTGGCAAACAAATTAAATTCAATAATGTTTGTATGATTGCTTGAGCTTATTAAATAGCACTTGATTATTTCCAAAATTCCCAAATCAAACTTTATTTAAAATTCAACTAACCACTTAGAAATCAAACTAATATTTCCATTTTTGAAATCATTAACTAACCCTTTGCTTTTGGTTATTGTTTTGCAACTAAATAAACTTAATTATCAATAAACACCCCAAACCCTATTTGGAAAATTCAACTAAAAACTTTAAACCAACTTAAAACTTCAAACTTGTGAAACAATGTTAATACTTGCTCTAATTTCTGTTTTGTAACTTAATACAAATTTCATAAAAGAAAAATTCCCCAAAACTCTTTTCTATCTCTCTCTTACTCCCATCCTTTACAAAAAAAAGAGAAGGAAATAAAAATAAAAGAGAGGTGAGCATGAGACAGCCCCAGCCTTTTTTTTCCCTCCAGCCCATCCCCCTAAGCCACTATTCTTTCTGGCCCGATACCCCCCTGTGCTATCGCTTTCTTCCTCCTCCAGCTGACGACAGCAGTACGAACCCCCCTCTCTGCCATCCGATCACCTCCTCCCCCCTCCAGATGACTGCCGTACCACCCTCCCCTCTCTCCATAAGTATCCACCTCCCTTCCCCCTCTGCTGCAAACCCTAGTTCCTTCCCCATCGCCGCCGTCCTCCCTATCTCCCTCCTCTCTGCTAGTTCCCCTCTCTGAACATGACTGAAACCACCACCGAGCACCATTGCCGCCACCATCCCCTCGCCTTGGTCACCTCGAGGAGCACCCGAGGGTGGGAATGGAAACTCGGAGGTCCCCGACGTCTCCCCGTACCATCGCCGTTTGCTGGGAGGGACCGCGGAGCCCGCGCCGTCGCCGGAGTCTCCCTCCGTTTCTGCCTCTGAACGACTACGACAAGCACCGAGGTGATGCGCTCTCTATCTCCCCTTCCCCTCTCCTGTTCGCATGTCCACACGCGCACGCAGCACCGCACGCACGGCCCGCACAAGCACGCACACGGCCCGCACGGATAACCACGGCGAGCGGCAGCGAGTCGCCGGCGCGCGATCCTCTGAACCTGACCGGCCTGTTCTAATTCAGTTAACAGCAGTAGTTGCCTCTTATTCAGTTAAACCCCCCCGTATCGCATACATGACAAGCATCCGTTTCCATCCGCACTGGCAACACACCCTAGCGCCGTGCCCCGAGCTCATGGGTTCGAATCCCAGGGGCGCAACCCCTTTTTCCTTTTATTCCATCGCGCGCGCTGGGCCCCACCCGTCATACACACTATTGCCACGCACGCACACAGTGCTCTGGGCCCCCCTGGCAGTGCCTGGGGTAATCTGCTGTGCGGTAACAAAATGCTTCACACGTTTCTGTTTTATTCCAAATGATTTTAAATTGCAGAATTAAGCCCTAAAACAAAAACGTGAATAACTTTTAATCTATAATTCTAATTAATAAAAGTTATATATGTTTGTTGTTCCAAATTTAATCCTCTTTCCAAATATTCCAATTGTGTACTGTTTTGAAATTCCCAAATGTATTTAAAATTCAAATTTGAATAATTCAAATGCAAATTGCTAAATTCAATAACTAATTCATTATTAATCCAATAAATACAAATAAAATATGTTTTTCATACCATTTTGATTAACCTTTTCAAATATAAATTTTGCTTCATGGTTTGAATAATTTAAATTGCCTAAATAATTTAATACTTGTTTAATTCATTTAAATTTGATAAAATCATAACTTGCTCAAAATAAAATAATTTTGAACATGCAAAATATGTTTTCAAACCATCAAAGTGTGAAATTTTCAAATGTGAGTTTGAAATTATGTTTTGAACAAATAAAACTTCAATTAAATTCAAACTTGTTCCAAATCCATTTAAAACTTGTTTAATATTGTTTAATTCATAATTAAATTATCCTAATTCCAATTTCAATATTTGAAACATGTAATCCAACTAAAATTTGATGTTCTCTTCAAATACAAATTTTGTTAATTGTTTTGAACACTTTAACTTGATGAAAACAACAATTTCTTGTGTGACATGTTTAAGTAACCAAACTTTCCACCCTTAACCAATAATTTCCAAACTTGTTAAACCTTATTTCCAATTGATTCTATTGTTGTTATTTTGTTGTTTTCCTCATCCATGCATCATGCTAATCCACCTTCACCTGTTGATTAGTTGGAAAACAAATCATCTAACCATAATTCATGGGCTGTTCATATGCAACTCAAATTGCATATGGGTCCATTTAAATTTGTTTATCTTGTCAACTAGTTTACCTTGATGCATCTTTAAACCTGTCATGCATCCATATCTTGATCATGCTGGATATTTTGCCGTAGTAGTAATTGTTGCATCCGGTGTTTGTTCGAGGTTCATTGCTTCTTCCCGGATAGGACGTTGAGATGGTGTGAGCAACGACAAGTTTTGCTACCTTGCGGGATCTCAGGCAAGTATACTCACTTGCTGCCAACTGGCTGCCTTTCATCACTTGTTACCGATTCTTTCCGTTGTCTATTTCTGCTAGCCTTAGTAGTAGTTGTTTCTGTTACGAACCTATCACATGAATCCCTTAACCCTGCTATTGCCTCACCTCCACACCTATAACCATTTCTTGTGCCCGTGTCTTACTGGCATGCTTAGGTTGTTTTGTTCGAGTCTGTTACCCGTTACTTTCAGTTACTATATTTCATTATGTTCTGGGGGCTCGATGTTTAATCAATCAATCAATCATGCTACTGTTATTGTTAAATAATAATTTGATGATAAGGCACCGGCAGGAGGCCCTTTGTGGTTTTGAGGCCTGCTAGTGTCGACCCTAATAGGAAAAGGGTCTTGTCTACTGATCCATGATGAGCGCACTACCCGCATGTGGGAAGCGAGTATGGGCGCCCCCTCAATTTGATTCGATTCGCATCTCGTCCAAATCGCCTCATTTAGTTCGGGTTTTCCATTTGCTGCATGCATGATCTTGCGAGCCCTTGGATCCCGGGTGGAACTTTCGTAGTCGGCATATAGAGGGACACGGTCTTAGAGTGCTATGAGGGTCCATTTTATTCTGGGCTCGATTAGCCGTGCGCCCAAGGTGCTTTGGGCTTGATGCGAAGAAGAGTTGAGTTGTGTAGAGTACCCCGCTTGGTGGAAGTGCATTTCCATCTGGCGGGATATTCTTGCGTGTACGGCCAAATTGGTGCAACCCTGCAGGGATAATCTTCTCGAGAAGCCGTGTTTTCCGCGGTTATGGATTACTTGGTGAAAGTACTGGCTAACAAGTACTCAGGACAACTTAAACCTAATGATTAACAATCTTCCACCCAATGTTTAACAACTTGACTAGTAATAGGCTTATTGACACAATAATCTGAACCATCATTAATCCAACTGTGTGAGTTATCCTCGGATTGCTTCTTTGGATAAAGGGGCGAGATCCAGGATGGGTTTGTTTGAAGTTCTCTTTCCGTTGGTTACAATACTCGATCTTATCTTCTTTCTGGTAGCCGGAAGTTTTGGTATCTCTCTGTAGTTGGTTAGTGCAGCCCGATGTCGCTTATTTGCAATAACCCCTTCCTTTCCGTTGATCCCAAAGTATTTGTATCTTGTGATGAATGGCTACGCCGGTATCTTGTGAGTATGGTTTATCCACTTGCCAGTACTTAACCGTACTGACCCACGAATCTTTTTCGTGGCTGCATATTCAATATTGCAGTCAACAGGTTTGAAGTCTGACGATGTTAGCTTGGGAATCCCTCCGGCTTGGCCTGGGCAGGGATTGGACGCTCTCGGTTATCTTCAGGACTCTTAGTCCACTTTGGATCTTGTCCGTAGCCGGACGCTATGTTGTTTCTTCCGCTGTTATTTGGGATCTTTGTATTGTATCAGTTGTATCCTTGACTCGTTTGAGTCATCTTGTATCTATCTGCTTCTGTTGTAATTGTGGAATATTCGTGAACTGTTGTAATGTTATCATAAGTGGCAACCTGGAATCGGTTATTATGCGGATTTGGCGGGAATGCTGAAATCTGCATAGTGCCCGATCTCGGGGCGTCACAGTGTCGCAAGGATGCGCTTGCTTTGCAATGATCGCTTCAAGTCTGCGAATGCCTGCTTAGCTTCTGGTGTCCACTCGAACTTATCTGTCTTCTTCAGCAGCTTGTAGAAGGGTAATGCTTGCTCGCCCAATCGCGCGATAAACCTGCTCAAGGCGGCTAGTCGCCCGGCGAGCTGCTGGACTCCGCGTAGATTGGTTGGCTCCTTCATTGTCAGGATTGCTTGTATTTTCTCCGGGTTGGCTTCGATGCCTCTGGCGGATACCAGGTACCCGAGTAGTTTTCCTGCTGGGACGCCGAAGACGCATTTTGTCGGATTGAGCTTGATCCTGTATGCGTTGAGGGCGTCAAATGTTTCTCTAATGTCCTCGAGGAGTGTGTCCTCAACTCGAGTCTTGATGACGATGTCGTCAACGTACACTTGTACGTTCTTGCCAATGAGCTTGGCGAGGCATTTTTGCATGCAGCGCTGATATGTTGCACCTGCGTTTTTGAGCTCGAAAGGCATTGTCGTGTAGCAGTATACGCCGTGTGGCGTGATGAATGTTGTCTTTTCCTCGTATTCCTGCTTCATCCGGATCTGATTATATCCCGAGTAGGCGTCCAGGAAAGAGAGGCGTTGACAACCCGCAGTAGAATCCACGATCTGGTCGATTCGCGGGAGGGGAAAATTATCCTTAGGGCAGTGCTTATTTAATGACGTGTAGTCGATGCATACTCGGAGTATATCGGTGTTCTTCTTTGGAACCAGCACCGGGTTTGCTAACCAGGTGGATATCTTGATCTCTCTGATGAATTTTGCTGCCAACAATCTGTTTACTTCTTCTCCAAGCGCTTTCTGCTTGGGTTCTGAAAACCGTCGAGTGGTCTTCTTGATGGGTTTTGCGTCTTTGAAGACTTCGAGTGAGTGCTCGGCGAACTCCCTGGGTATTCCTGGCATATCTGAAGGCTGCCAAGTGAAAATTTCCCAGTACTCACGGAGGAGTTCCACGAGCGCGCTTTCCTATGCTGGCGAGAGGGTAGTTGAGACCATCGCTGTCTTCGCAGAATCCGTCAGGTGCACTTGATGCTTTCGGGTGTCGCTGTTTGTGCTGAACTCCAATTCCGGCGCGTTTTTCTTTGTGAGGGGCATCACGGAGTGGTCCGTGGTCTTTGCCAGTTCCTGCAGTTCTTCTTGCATCCCGAAGGATTTTGCGATTTCGTTGAACTCGATGTCGCATTTGTTGGACTTCTGGAAATCTCCGTCGATTGTGATTACACCATATTCTCCGGGTAGCTTGAGCTTCAGTTACGCGTAGTGCGGTACTGCCATGAATCTGGCGAACGTTGTTCGACCAAGAATGGCGTGGTACTGTGAGGGCCAGTCGACCACTTCGAAGTCGAAGAATTCTCTTCTGTAGTTTCGTCGACTGCCCAACACAACCTCGAGGTTAATTGTTCCGAGTGGACAGATCGCCTTTCCCGGAACTATCCTGTGGAAGGATGTTTCTGATTCCGCAAGGCCGTCTAGGTTCCTGTTCATCCGGCGGAGCGTATCCGCGTAGATAATGTTGATGCCACTGACACCATCCATAAATGCGCGGGCTAGTTCTTAGTTACCAATCTGAGCTTGGATTACGAGGGCAGCGTGTCCTGGTCGATAGACTCGTGGTGGGTGATCTTCTATTGAAAATGTGATCGGTTGGTCCGCCATCTTCAGGTATTCGGGCCTTGTTGGCGGGGTCTGCACAGCCATGCATAACTGCCTTGTGTTTGTCTTCTGAAGCTCTGCGGGATGGGCAGACTTTCTGGATCATTCCTAGTAGTCCTGCCGGGTTCGGGTACGTGTTGGCTCCGGTGTTTTGCGCAGGTGGCGCAGGTAATGCGGCTAACGCCATGTTCGGATTTGCTGGTGGAGGTAGGGGTTGTGGCGGCTGTAATCCTTGGTGTCCTGCTTGTGGAATTGGCGGGTAATTTTGATTGGCTGCTGATCTATTTTTCTTCGAGAAGGCCTCACTGATTTCGATAAACTTTCGGCAGTCCTTGAGAAGGTGTGTTGCCTTAGTTTTGCCTGTGCGCTTATCTGTAAATAGATGTAGCGAGCAGTACGCATCGAGGTCCTCCTCTGGAGATTTGTCCTCAGCCTTTGGTCTCCACTCGCGATTTCCACGGCGTCCAGTATCGCGACTTCGCGTGAATTCCGCTGCTACCATCTCTTCGCGATCCTCGTGATCGTAGTATTTCCTCCTTTTCCTTCGGCCATGGCGATCTTCTTCGGGCGCAGGCGATGACGCTCTCTCGTTGCGCACTGCATCTTCTCCATTAGCCCATTTGTCGGCTATGATCATCAACTCCCCGATAGTTTTGGGCGCTGCTCGGCCCAATTCTTCTCTGAAAGCAGTTCGTCGGGCGCCCTTTGCAAAGGTTTCGACTGCTACTTCTTCCGAGATGTTTCCTTTGGTGTTCTTGAGTGTTGTCCATCGCTGAATATACTCGCGGGTGGACTCTCCGCTCTTATGTTTGCAGGCTCGTAGTTCTTCAATGGTCGCTGGTCTTTTGTAGGTGGACTGGAAGTTTTTGCAGAAATCGTGGTGTAGGTCATCCCATGATGCGTAACAAGATCTTGGCCTTGCTTCCAGCCAGCTGCGCGCCGCGCCGACCAAGTGCAGGTTGAGATACTGCATAGCCGTGTTTTTATTCCCACGTTGGCATTTTACTGCCGTGAGGTAATCGTTTAGCCACGTCGAAGGTTCGAGTGAACCGTCGTATTTTGTGACTTCCGTGCTGAGCTTGAATCTCTTGGGTAGGGGTGCCTCGCAGATGCTGCGAGGGAAACATAGCGCGCCGCAGGCCTCGTCATCCGAGGAACTGGATGAGGAGCGCGTGCGGTTCCTCGCAGCTCTTGCCTTGTCCACCTTGTTTTGCGCGATGTCTGACCGCGCGTTATATCCTGGCTGGTCGCGATCAGCTTCTTTCCTTGGCTCTTTGCTGCGATTCCGCGAGCGGCTGCTATGATGCCGCGAGCTTTTATTTCTCGGGCTACCTTCACTGCTGCTTCGACTATCGTCGCGTCTCCGAGCTTCTTTTCCTCGACCACGGCGAGGTGATTTGTCTCTTCTAGGAGAAGCGCTCCTGCGTTTGCGTGATGCCTCTTTTTCCTTTTCCTTTTCGAGCTGTTCGGCGGCCTTCTAGCGGTCATAGGAGGCGAGCCTCGCGGCTGCCAAACCTAGTCCCTTGCGCACCTGCTTGTACTGTTCTGCTCAAGGGTCGCTTTCCGTCGGTTGGTTCATCTGCATGTAAGTTGCTGCGGCTAGGACTGCGGCAATAGGAGTTTGCGGGTAGACGTTCCCATCTTCATCGACCCGCATCAGGGAAGGTGCGATCGATCTGCTGGCTCCGCCTAAGGACTCGACGTCCCTGGATGTTGACGCGTATCCCCTCCTCGCGGGTCGGGTTCCGACCGAGGGTGTTAGGGACAGCTAAGCTCGTCGTTGACTCGATTCATCCGCCGCTCTTTTTCGACGGGCCAGATCTATCCGAGCTTCTTTGATGGTTGCGGCCGCTCTCACTAGATGGTAGTGGTAGGCGATCATGTCCTCGTGTGGCGCTTCAGCTGCGGGTGGTTTACTGGTTCGCATAGCTTCCTTGGCTCGATCCCATGCCTCCCGCGAAACGCCAATCTCAGCGCGTTCCGCCGCACTGTGTTCTGTTTTCGGGGGTAGTTCCGATCCTGCCATGCAGACTTGAGCCAGTCGAGGCTCGTGCGTCCTAGGCGTGGTACGGAAAGCTTTCCGGACTCGGGAAGGTTCCTCTGTCGAGAGGGTATGGTAGTCGTTGGTGTTGAAACGGACGGACTCGCCGCTTTTATCCAGGTAAGGGCGCGAGTCGACAGCGGATTGTTTGGGGGAGTACTGAAGGCGAAAGAACAAAGTCCAAGGTAGCACAAGATACTAAAATGGTGGCTTTTATCGAGGATGACTCCCCCAAACAATCCGCTATAAGAGAAGAAACTGCACGGCCGCTCACAACCAGCCACGTTATGGAAACACCTCACCCGGGTTGGCTAGTAAACCCGGTACTCATCATGAAAAAGTCCAACATGTGGAGAATGTGTATCGGTCACGTCAGCCCGGGACCGGTGCCCAAGAAGAACTAAACAATGTAACGGGCAGCAGGTTTCAGACGCGCTCTTTTCCTACCCAGGGTACCTAAGGGGACTGGAAGGTTTTTAATGAGGCGGCCTGCTGATCCAAACTTTCTCGCATCAATAAAGAGATGGTTATCAAGTCCTATCTTGTTACAGCCTTTACTCCGATTACAAGTAAGTAGTATCCATGTGGCATCAATACATCAGTATCATTAAAAATGTTGAGTATAAATAGGTCTCGGGGGCTGGTTGCTCAAGTAGCGCAGCCACAAACCCAAAGACCCGGCCTTGATGCCTATGAGTTATAAGGGTCGATTATTCGCAAACGAGTACGGCTGCAATCTTATAACTGGACAAAGGAGCCAAATTTTCTTGACTTTTCTTACTTAAGCTCGATGTGACTCGCACTAAAGTGGCATGATTTGCTCGCTTACGATTACAATCAGCCATGAAGCCCAATGGGACTTGTCTGACCCTGTTTTCGTATAGATGTAACAACATGGTATCCACGCGAAAGCCGGCTTACAGTACAAGATAGTCAAAAGGGTCATCTAAACCACAAGTTATGCAGAGTACAAGGCTAATAGCTGGAAACTCAACGTTTATCAAGCATAACTTCATTATCTATATGAAACAATTCCGGGTTTCGTCTTAGCGACAACAAGTTTGTTCTCTTCGAAAAAACCACCCACCACAGACTCGGAAATTCGGGCCTTGGGGACTGTGGGTTTCGAAATAGAATCAAGCTGTTTCGTCGCTAAGCTCGAAAGACCCCAACGTCCGAGTCGTGGGGACTTGGGGACTTAAAGAAAAGTCCACCTATCAAAACCCACGATACTCGGAAATAAAGAAGGAAATAAAAAGAAAGTCGGATATCAAGAATAAGTCCAAAAATAGACAAGTATCAAGTTCATCAAAAGGCCTAGAAAGGCACGAGGTGTATCACAGAATTAAAGTGCGTTACAAGTTGCGACACTAGTATCAAGGGTGCACAGGCGCACCGTCAAAAGAATACTTGTTTTGAGTAACAACATCAAATGATTGAAGTATTTTTATGGCGTTTTGCTCATTCGGCTTCCTGAGTAGAGTCCACATCTTTGCCCTTACCCTCCGGGTCTTGCTCCTGGACTTGCTTTTTTCCGGCATCATCACCCGGATTCCTTGCGGCAGGACGGACTGGTGGAAACAGCTGGTAGAGGTGGCTGGCCCTGATAACTCGGCCTCTCTCTTCGCAGTTGCTTCCCTCTTCCTAGCCGAATCAGCAGCCCATTTCTCCAAAATATCAAAAGGCGGGTTGCTTCCTCTGTAACAATTTTGCCTTCAACGTCGTATGAACTCATAATCGTGTTCAGATCCATACTATCGGCCAAAGTGGTGGCCGAATGACGCACTGCAGACTGTACGGCCTTGAAGTCCTTGGGTGTAAACTTGGAGCCATCCGCTTTAAATTCTGGAAACCCGGATATTATCTTTGCCGGATCAAGCTTTGGAAAGTAAGCCTTAGCCAGGGTAAAGGCCCGGGTCATACCAATCCGGCATGCCGAGCGTTTCCATATTTCAATCCAGCCAGGAACGGTGGAGCAGGCTTTGATGAGATTTTCTTCACCCGGGTATACTTCAGTAGGCCACTTCACGGCGTCCAATATAAATTTCGTGCCGGCAAAGAACGTCCGGAGCACAGTCTTTAAAGTTTTAGCCTTTGCAAGGGCATCCTCCTCTGGGGCCGCAAGGTTGGCACCTGCAGTTGAAGCAAAGGAAGGACGTATTAGTGATCCCGAGTATCATACAATAAAGTAAAGGCACGAAGACAGTCGGCAGCAAAAACTTACTAAGCAAGATCTGATAGGTATCGGTGACCTGGTCCGATAGTTTCTTCAGTGCGGTTTGAGCAGTATTGCACTTCTTCTGGTATTTAGAAACATCCTTCTTCAAGTTTTCCACGTCATCCTCGATGGTTTCTCTCCGCTTTACCTCGGCAAGAAGAAGTTGTTCGGTCTTGATCAAAATTTCATCAGATCGGGTAATCTGCGCCTGTAAGTAGCAAGGAGCACAAGTATCAGTCGGATATTATGGCAAGCTGAGTATTGCGTAAAGTACCAAGCACAACTTCAGCAAGTCATGCTCGGAACTTGGGGACTAGGCATGCACTACGAGATATCAAGTATTATTACCTGGTGCTCTGCGGCCATGCGCTCCAGAATATTGCTCTCTGAAGTCTTCATAGTGAGGAGAGTGTCCATCAGTTTATCAAAAGTGTCATTACCCGTATCAGAGGACCCGGGGCCTTGGAAATTCCGAGAAGGAGTTTTCTTCTTAGTGGGAGGCGGCACCCGGGTCATTCGAATGTCGGAATCCGATGCTCCTTCTCCTGCACCCAAGGTTGCAGCTCTTTTCTTCTTGCTTGTGTGGGAGGCGATCGGATACTCGGCTTCTTGTGTGCCCGGGTTTATTGGTGACGCTTGTTCTTCGCCGCTAGACTCGGCTGTTGTTTTATCAGCTGGGTTTCCCTTACCCGGGTTATCGGTTGCCATATCCTCTTGGTCACTAATAACGACAGTGGCCCTATGGATAGTGAGAGTGAGCAGTCAGTGTGAAATCAGGAAAGGGTGATGAAAATGCGATAGAACGTCAGAAAAGGAACTTTACCCGGGATTCACCGCAAAGTCTGAAGGGAATTCGTTGCCAGACCCGGGCGAATCTGAAAAATATCAAGCGATATTTCGTAAGAGAATGGTTCGGAAAGATTGTTTCCTCCGACAAAGGATAAGGTAAATACCGGTGCGCCGAGCCGGAGACGACGGAGTACCCGGGTTAAGAGCGTCATCACCCGGGTAATTCCGAGTCGCTCTGCGCTTGGTCATAGGCGACTCCTTCAAATACGGCCAGTGGAATAATGCCAAGTTAGCTCATGTATATCACCAAAGGAATACGAATTCAATACAAGGAGGCGATATGAAACCTTGAAGACGACCCCTCGGGGTTTTCTCTTAGATCCGACTTTAATTGTCGGCTCCACTTCGTCTTCATCACTGGCGGATTCCACTTTGCCGTCAGTTTCTTCTTCCTCGTCATCCTCCTCTTGTTCGGGATATCATCAAAGTTAGTTAGAAAATGAAGGAGTTGCGACGAACTTAAAGGAACCAAGTAAAATCCGGAGAGCACCTTCGTCCGAGTTAACGGCCTCTTCTTGCTCCTCTGGACTTTTGGAGCTAGGAGAAGTGTTGATCTTCCAAAAATCATCATCAGCCCGAAATAAAAGTATCAGTACAAGGGTTATCAACTGTATCAAGTGGAAAGAGCAAGGGTAAAGACGTCAAAATTGGATCTTCACCTTGGGGGCTGGGTTCTCGAGGGTGAAGGGCTCTAATCCGGCTATGTTCCGGATTACCTCAAGTTTTTCTGTCAGAAAACCCTTGATAGTTTTATGGGTGTCACCAGCCGCGAAGCTGTTGTCAGAGTACCGGAGCGGGTCCGTGGTTTGCCCCGAATACTCGCACATTAACTTTGTGCGGATGGAATTGGGTTGAATCCGGAAATCGACCCAAGTTTTCACCAGGTTGAGCCCGATGAGACCTTGGGCCGCGAGAGTGGTGATTTTGGCTAGCAGAGGTTGAATTGCCTCCCTGTCCGAGTCAGGGGCAAAGGCATTAAAATTCTCAGAGATGTCAAGAAGGCCCTCTGAGTAAACCGGCAGTTTCTTTTGGCCGGGTGGGGAAGTGTCTTGGCAGTAAAAGTACGAGAGCTGCCAGTGCTTGACGTGGGAGTTAAGGGTAAGAGGTGGCATCAGAGAATTCTTGCGGCGCTGGATAGAAACCCCGCCGCAAGCGAGAAGTGCCCCGTCACCGCTTTCGCGGCACGGTTTGCACTGGAAAAGCTCAACGAAAAGAGCCAGACTTGGCGGAGTGCACAAGTATGACTCGGAAAGGACGATAAAGTGGGAGATATTTAACACAGAATTAGGACCTATGTCAAATCACGAAGGCCATAGTGGCTCAGGACGTCGCGGAAGAAGGGGTGACCCGGAGGACGAAAGCCCCGAGTCACGTGCTCTACAAAGCATATTACCTCATCCTTTGCCGGTGTAGGCCGGGTCTCCTTACCCGGCACCCTCCACTGGATATCCTCTTGAGGGGAAGAATTCCTAGCTCGACCAGTTCTTCTAACTTGGCCTTGGTGACCGTAGATCGCGCCCAGTTGGCGGATATGGAGTTGGTGGTCTTGGCCTTGGTCGGTGTTTTTCCCTGCTTCTTGGAGCCATGTGGTTGACCTGCAAAGCACGAGGTAGAAGGATACAAGGAATAAGACACGGAAACTGTGAGCTGGCCGAGTATCGGCGGGTGATATCGAGACATGGAAATTGCATACTATCCGGGTGTCAGTCTGCAGAGTGAGGTTCGAATTATCCGGGTATCGAGCATCGTAATAAAAGTTATGGAGGTCTATGCATTGAAAGAGCTTTTGAGGACGATGAATGGTTGCACAGGCACTTATTGCGAATAAAAAGAACCGGAAAGGGGAGGATTTTCGGGTGACAGAGATAAGGGCGGAAACTCTGAGTGGCCCGAGCCCAGATTGGAGACTCCGTTTCTAGATTTGCGGTAAAATTAACAAATGTGGGCGGTAGGAAAACGCAATAAAGTCTATATCCCACGTATTGGATGAGCTAGAATGAATACAAGCGATCCAATTCGGCATGACCGGGAAAATGACCGGCGGGTTGACCTAGATCTAATTTGAAGAAAATCAAGAAATTGCGGAGGCTAATTAATGGGTATGGGAATCTTACTGGAGGAGATGGAAGTGAAGCTCGACGGAGGAAAATCGCGCAAGATTGGTGCCCCTTTGCGATTCCCGACGGGCCGGTTGGGGGTTTGGCGGCGGATCTTGGCGGCGGTGCAGAGTGAGCTGTGGTGGAACGCAGCCGCCGGCCAATAGGCTCCGGAGATGCGCGTGGGATTTCCGTGGCGGCGCTCTGTGAGATTGAGCACGGAGGAAGAAAGGAAGAGGAATGGGGGGAAGTGAGCCGTTTGGGTTAGGGTTACCCCTACGGGCATATTTATAATGGTTCATGTGGATAAGTTTGGTTCCGCGAGCGGGAGCCGGGGATTGCGGAGTAACGGCTATTTGTTTGAATTTTGCGAAATATGCTTTAAGTGTTGAACGTGACGTCTGGGCAGAAATAAGAAGGAGATATTCTTCATAATATCAAGGTCAATTATCGAGTAAAGTGCAGAATCTTGACACTTTTATCAGGGCTTAGACCCGGAAAGCTAAGCCGGGTATTTGGAGAAGAGCTGGGTTACCATATGGCCACCGTGGAGTTGGGCCTAGCTACTTATCAAAGCATCTTAACCCGGCCTCCATATATTTGTGAGATTGGTATTTTTGCAGGGAATAGCAAGCACTTCAAGGAAGAATCCGTGAAGCCCAAGCTATTCTGGGGACTACTGATGGAGGGATAATAACCCGGTAGGCCAACTCCAAGGTATAACCCGGCCCAAAGGACGCTGCGCAGGATCCGGCTAAGGATAAAGAACTTTCGTAAGGCCCAAGTTTGTAGGCCCAGTAACCCGGATTGTGGGTTACGGTAAAGGAAGGTTAGGGTTCGTATGCCGTGTCCGGATAGGATCCAGGGTGCGCCTTGGAGAGTAAGCCAGGGGGTACGGGTGCTTTATAAACCGACCCCTAGGATTAGTTAAGGGAGATCCAAGAACCCTAATAGTACCGCTTGATATCGAGCATCCAGTGTATATGAGAGATCGAGTTAATATATTGAGATTGGAGACTCGGCGACTTGATTGCCGGCTACCAGATCGAGTTCCGCCATGTTTTCCTCTGAGCTAAACCCTCTCCCAAACGCCTGTGTCGTCTTGCCCCAAGATCAGTTACCCCCGGTAACGTCTGCCGTGATAATCCCACGACACACTTTGCCCCAACGAAGCAGTGAGGTTGTCAATCTCACCGGTCTTGCTGAACACAAAGAGGTTAAACGTACCGTGTGGAAAATAATATTTTTTTGCAGTAGATGAAAAGAAGAGTGATGGCAGTAGTGAAACAGTAGCAGTGATATGAAAATAGAGATTGCAGTGGTTGTATTATCAGTATGAGGAAAAAGGACCGGGGTCCATAGTTCACTAGAGGTGTGTCTGCCAAGACAGATAGATAGCATGTGTGGTAAACAAATTACAGCTGGGCAATTGACAGATATAAAGGCTGCACCGTAGAGCATATGCATGACATGATGATTACTATGTGATTCATGCGGGCATTACAACAAGATACATAGACCGCTATCCAACTGCATTTATGACTCAAAATCCACCCTCAGAATGTCATCCGAGCAAACCTTGGGTATTAAGTTGCAAGCAACAGATAATCGCAGTAAGCAAAGTGTGTAATGTAAACAATGTAAACATCGTTGTTTTCTCCCTAATGGCAACAACACATCCTCCATCCGTCACATTTCAGTCACTCGGGCACAGATGCAAAGGAGGCATGAACCCACTATCGAGCATAAATACTCCCTCTTGAAGTTACTAGTATCTACTTGGCCAGTGCATCTACTAACAACGGAGCGCATGCAAGATCATAAATAACATACACATGAAATAACATGATATATTGATAATCAAGAGACATAGCATTCAATATTCATCAAATCCCAGCAAACACAACATGAGGCATTACAATAAGATGATCTTGATCATGTAGGGAAGCTCACAAGATCTAAACATGAGTCATAAAGAGGAGAGAACAAGAACCTATCTACTACAATGGACCCATAGTCCAAGGATGAACTACTCACGCATCATTACGGAGGCAGGAATGGTGGTGTAGAGCCCTCCGGTGATGATTCCCCCTCCCGGCAGGGTGCCGGGAGAGCTTCAGAACCGTCCCGAACTAGGGTTGATAATGACGGCGGTTGCGGATGTTTTTCGTGGTAAAGGCTCGGGTGTTTAGGGTTAACCCTTCGAGGAGACTAAATAGGAGAGAGAGCGACGTCGGTGGGCGGCCAGAGGGCCCACACCACCCCATGGCGCGGCCGGCGGGCGCGCCGCCCTATGGTGTGGGGCCCCTGTGGCCCCCCTAGGCCTCCTCTGGACTCCGTGTGCGCAACAACTTTCTAAGACTTCCGGGCTTCGAATCGTCCAATACCGAGAATATTTCTAGAAAAAAAATTCTGAAAGTAAAAACAACAGAAAAACATGAACTGGCTCTGTGGCATCTTGTCAATAGGTTAGTTCCAGGAAATCAATAAAAAAGGCATAAAGTGTAAGGGAAACATGCATCATATGGCATGAAAACAACAAGGAACATCAGAATTTAAGGATACGTTTATGACGTATCACCTCTTCGCGCATAAATTCCCTCTTGACCTAAAACAGAATGCCCCCAAAGGATTTTTTCCAGAAACGCATATGAGCTCCGCCGCCATCCAAAACCCTAATTCGAGAGATATAAGTATCTGTTCTCGTGCACTACTAGGACGGGAAAGTGTCCCTGGAGGCATCTTCATCGATGTTGCTACCTCCCACGATGATGCAGGAGTAGTCCCTCTTCAAGGCTGAGGACTCGAGCTAGTAACTATGTGGTTATCTCTCTCTATCATGATGTGATCTAGATTGTGATCATGTGCTATGTTATCGTTGTTTAATCTATGATGTTTCTCCTTTATTTTGTAATGTATTTAATGTACTCAATTGGTTTTATCTAGTATAATTCTCCGGAGTCGCCTTTGTTCCACGGTGCCACAGTTATAGTGCGGGTGTCGTGTGTGACTCTATGGACCTTGAATTAGAGGGATACTTATCATGAAGTTGTTCTTACTATCTTGGATTGATTTGGAATTATGAAGTTTCTTGGTGCTTGTGTTTAGTATAATCTCTATAGTGCCAAGGTGATAGTGTGGGTGTTGTGGATTGATTTGAAAGAAACTATTTAAGAGATAGGTTGTGGTGTTTATTAGTACTATCTTAAAATGCTCAAAGTGACAGGGTTGGGGTTTCCATTGACGAAAACATGAACTTTAAGGTGTGCTTGTGTAGCCCTATGTGATTCTCATCCTACTTGATTCACGACGAACGATTTACGAGCTATGTTATTCATGCATGTTGTTAGAGGAATTATCATGTGTTTAATTTTGTTAATATTGTTGAGAGTTGCCACTACTGAAAGTATGATCCCTAGGCCTTATTTTCCACCATTTATATATCGTTTGCTCTCTATTTTACTACTTGTTTTCTTGCTTCCTTTTTTATTACAGATTTAATACACCTTGTTTTCGCATCCATATTATCCATATCTTATTATCTGTTCACCGAACTAGTGCACCTATACAACTGACAATTGTATTGGGTGTGTCGGGGACACAAGAGACTTATTGTAATTAATTGCAGGGTTGCTTGAGAGGGATACACTCAACCTATACCTCCCTGAGTTCGATAACCTTGGGTTACTCACTTGAGAGAAATTTGCTGCTGTCGTACAAACCTCTTGAACGGACAACGATGTCGCCTAGAGGGGGGGTGAATAGGCGATTAAAACTTTTCCGGTTAAGGCTTGCTAAATGCGGAAATAAAGTAGGTGTTTAAACTAACAAGCACACAACCTAAATATTCTAGGGTCGACTAGGTGCACCAACAACTTATGCTAAGCAAGACAAGTAACAAGGTGATAGCAAGATATATAACTTCAAGCTCGAAGGATATCACAATGTAAATTGCATAAGTAAAAATCTCGGTATAGAAATAAACGAGGCACACGGAGACGATGATGTATTTCCGAGTTCCTCCCACAAGGGGAGTACGTCTCGTTGGAGGGGTGTGAGATCGCCACAAGAGGCCTACTCAACACCACAAAGGCCTCACCCTATTCTCCGATGAACCCTGCCACAAAGGCCTAGTTCACCTTCCACTATTGGCAACCTTCAAACCTGAGACACGCATCCACAACTTAATTAGAGGCTCTCGGTGTCACCACAATCTAGTGCATCAGCAGTGCATCATGCTTAGGTGCAACACCATCAAACTATGACACCACACTTGAAACAATATCTTGACAAAAAAATGGATTTTAATAGCTCTCCTATCTACCCGGAAATGATCTTCTACCTTTACTTTCTGTGTTCTTTACATATCTATCTTTTGATTGTTTTTCAAATCATTGTGTCGTTACAAATTCTGTGCTTGCACCCTGAGTGCCAGGAGGGGGCAGATAGGGAAGCACGCATGAGGCTAGCAAAGCCAGGATCATGAGAAGAATCATTTTTAGATATTGCATGATCTCCACCATCTTTTTCTGCACAAATGAGCCCCTCCTAATTCACTAATTTGTAGGAAGATACTAGACTTTTGGATTAGAAAAAGGTTAAGAAGATATGTCTAAAGTAGATGGTGATTGATAGAGCAATTCTTGCTCGTAAGTTCCAGTATGAGTACTGCGCTGAACATAAATCTTGTAACTGGTAGTAAAACTGGCAATGCTTACTCTTCTCGATCAAGATTTTGGAGACTTTGAAGCTCAAGGACATGACAACGCTTGAAACAAATGCTTTATTTTGGACACACATCCACAACTCAATTGGAGGCTACCAAGAACACCACAAGTCGTCTAGGGTCCAAGACCCAAGAGTAACAAGCTCACAAACTTTCAACTTCCATGAATCCTCGTGGAGAGAGCAAACGATGCAACCGATGCAAATGGCAAGAGCACAAGTGCTCAAATACTTCACTCTCAAATTCCAACAAAGCAACAAATGCTTATGGGGGAATAAGAGAGGAAGAACAATGGAGAAGAAACACCAAGAACTCCAAGATCAAGTTCTAGTAAGTTTCCCTCACTAAGAAGGAAGATGGATTGGTGGAAATGTAGATCTAGATCTCCTCTAACTTCTCCCTCAAAGATATGCAAGAATCATAGGAGGGATTGGGAGAGGGGCAAGCTATCCAAGGTCAACAATGGTGGGGAGAGGGGGAAAATTCGTGCTTGGAAGACTTAGGGACCAATGGGGAAGAAGACCCTCTTAAATAGGTCCCTCAAAAACTAGTCGTTTGAGGCTGAAAATGGGACCGGATATTCCGGTTCAAACTTGAACCGGATATTCCAGTTGCTTGTTTTTCCTCAGATCTTAAACCACGAATGAGTTGACCAAACCGGAATATCCGATTGAGGCGAATAATCCGGTTTCAAATCTCCGGCTTGCTTCTGTCCCGAACAGACTCCAGAACCGGATATTCCGGTTGGACCGAAATAATCCAGTTGAAATAATCCGGTCGGATTCTGTCCCGAACAGGCTAAAGAACCGGATATTCCGATTGGTATGGAATAATCTGGTTGAAATATCCGGTTGACTTCTGCGCCGAAAACCTCTAGCCCTTTGCCAAAATCGAGCTTCTCATTAGAACCGGATATTCCGGTTGGTATGGAATAATCCGGTTGGAAATATCCGGTTGACTTCTGAATCTTTGAGGCTGAACTAGAAACCTCATAACTCTTGCAAATGAACTACGAATGAGGTAAATCCAATTGCATTGGATAGATAACAGCAAGGAGTATGGAGGAGTTACCACACATCGAAGGTGTGGGAACATTCTCAAAGACGAACGGAATATTTTCACCACCGAAAACGCAACAAGTTTTTCTTACAAAATCCGTTTTCGAGAAACCAAGGCTTGTCATGAAGATCACGACAAGCACTAAAACCCAAAGGAGACAAAATCCAAATAAGATCCAAGAAAGATGATATACCAAGTATGCAAAGGTTTGAACTCTCCATAACGATTTGATCAAGTTACTCACTTGAGAGCCCCTCTTGATAGTACGACTATCTATCCTATAACCCGGTCTCCCAAAGACACGAGACCGGTAAAATAGAAAACCTATCAAGATTATACCTTTGCCTTGAGCATTCCACTTGAGCTAGATGATGATGAGCTTGTCTCTATCAAGTTGGATGTTCTTTCTTGATCGCGCTTGCTAGCACAAGCTCCGCTTGGTGAAGACTTGCAAGTTGCTCCCCCATACACCATTATGGGAGAGACTAGCTCCCCCATACACCATTATGGGAGAGACCCTCGGCAGATCTTCACAAGGCCACAATCTCCAAAAGGGTGTCAAGCATCAAGCATAGGATATCTTCTAGATGATTCACTTGAGCCTCCACGTCAAGCTAGATGACGAACACCGCTTGACGACGACAAAGACCATGGGCCATATGAAATCTTTCTTTTGATGCATGCCCATGGAAAGATACCTAACCACACATAGAGACACCACACACACATGTCATGGGTTAGTTCACAAATCTATATAGACCAATTCTTACCATACCACGAGATACACAATCCCACTTGGTACAACTTGTAGCTTTGTATGTTGATCACTAGCTTGATCAACCTTGTATCTTTTCTTCTCACTTCAAATGATGATGTCTTGAAGATAATAATGAAAGATCACCTAATCCTTTTCTTCAAGACACACTAGCAATAATCTCAACTCAAACCATGACCATTCTTCATATAAATCCTTGAATATAACAATGGCCATCAAGGAAGCTAGTAGAGTTCAACACATGAACTCCATTATTTCCTATGGACAAATCTACAAGGATAACTCAATGCAAACATTAGTCCATAAGGATTGTAATTAATTACCAAAACTACATATGGGGGCACCATGCGCTTTCACCTCTGCGCTTGGAGTCCCAACATAGTCTACAAGAGTAGTAACGTGTAGTAGACATCAGTATCCCTCTAAGAGCTCACACAGATACGTCCGTCACAATTCTGCAGAGCTTTGCCGTCTAGGACTAGGCAATGCAAGTTTTCAATTGAGGTGGAGAAGTTCCCAACACATGGAAGAGAGAAGGAGAGAGATTAGAGCTAGGTTTAATCGGGAGAGGATCAGCTCAGCCTAATTATAAGAATCTCTAATTCTATTAGAGGAAGCTCTAATCTAATTAAAGGAGGTTCTAATCCAATTAGAAGATCTCTAAACCAATTAGAAGGGCTCTAATTAGATTGCTCTAATTAGTCTTCTAATTATTACAAAATTTCTAATCCTATTAGAAGTGTTCAAATTAGAAGCTCTAATTAGTTCTTCTAATTATTCGAGAGGTCTCTAATTCAATTCGAAGTGCTTTAATTAGTCCTCTAATTCTTATAGAGAAAGATAGAGGCCAAATGTTCAAATTGTACATCTAAAAGCGAGGAGGGATGTGGATTATATAGTAGGTAAAGGGAGGAGACTTTCCAATGGGAGGGGGTCGGTTCCCCCTCCTTCACTTGGCTGCACCACCCTCCTAGGAGGAGTGGGATTGGACTCCGTTGTGGAGTCCAATCCATCCACCTATTTTTTTCTTTTTTCCTCTCATTTATTTATCCAATAAATTTAGGAAAAATACTTATGGAAAGCTCATGCACTTTGTGAGAACATGGTCCCCACCTGGCATTCCCTAAAATTAGGTTTTGCCCACACGGGGAAATCTGCCCCCCCCCCCCTCCGGCACAACTTCCATATAAGGAAAGTCCCCTAGAACTTTTCCGGAACCCCGTTACCCCTATAGATAAAATCATTTGATATTATCTAGCGATGTTAGAAACACATTTCTAACACACAGGGACATCTCATGTCCTCCTTTATATCCCATATAACATTCTGCCTACACCGACATTATTTCTCTCTTATGGTAACTTTCCCAAAACGACTCCGATTGACAACAGACTTGTTTCTGTGATATCATAATGACATCAACCATTACCTATTTATGTTAGAAACATATTTCCAACATCTCTGTACATCTCATGTTCTCCGTAATCTCTCTTGAATATTTATTCTATCACGTCGAAATTACAAGAATGATACCCTACTCTCTTCCAGACCAATCCAATGCAAAGAAAAAACAATGACGCCTTAAGTGTGTGACCCCTACATGTTCGATAACTAGTAGACATGATTGGAAAACATATTTCCCAATCAATAATCAACATCGGGACCGTGGCCGCCCAGATTGATTCCTACAATTTATACGAAGAAAACTGATGAACCTATTGGTTATTAAGTAAGTTACCATTACTTCGTGATACCAATCAATACCTCGGGATGATATAAATGATAAGACTATAATTAAAATCTTTAATCACCTTATCACATTATTCCAGATATCCAGTATGATTCCTTTTACTCATTACCGTGACATAGTATCCCCATGACTAGTTGCATGTCCTTGTCTGCGCAGACTTATTTACCGATGCTATTTCACCGAGTGTATCCTGGATGTATCTCTCTATAAGTAGAGGAGTAATTATCAATCTTTAACTATCACAATGAATGAATACTTCCGTGACCACCCAGTGTTAGCCTTTTTTATCACCCAGTTTATGGTGTGATACTTGACTATACAAAAATGATCCTTACGGTAAACATCATTGAATATTCTCATGGTCTAAGGAAGCAAACAACACAACAATTCTATGATGATACTATTTTGAAAAACTAATCTTGTAGAATCTCAACTACTTGGGTCTACCCAGCCACAATGTTGAAAAAACAATGTGCTCCTATTAATATTGACATAACAAATGTTCATGACAAGAAAAACATGATCATCTAATATTAATGAATTTTGTCTGGGATACATGACAAAGGGTTATAATGGTTTGTTTATGTTTCTACACGAGCGTATAGGTTTTCCTATGAATCTCATATTCAATGACCATAAAAATTATAGCATAAAAACATAATACATTAATCATGGAACTGATGTATTTTATTGTCTCTTGGGCATACATCCAACAGAATGTTGCAGAGAGAATTTAGATAACTCCAAAGACTACTCAATCTCCCAAGAGGGGGAGAAAACTAGACAAAAGGGATAATGCTTCTCAAACATTAAATGTAGGCCAAACGGAAGTTGACGTTCAACATGTTGAAGGACACCTGAAGGATATTCATCATCCAGCGCCCAGCATATATGTGCACACATATAGAGGTGTTGGAGCATCGAAACACCTTGACTCGATTGTTGTGGGAAATAACGATGAGTCAGATGGTATTGAAGAGATTTTCACAAACTATATTGAATCGGGAGAATAATCAACAGAAAGACTACTAATGTCGACATATTTTCTCCTCAAAGTTTGCAAAATACCTGGCATTGGACATTAAATCAAAGTTCATGGAAGAGTGTATGAAACACTCAGAGTGGTCTAAATGGAAGGTCACAATATAGGATGAATTGCCCTCGCTTGCCAAGATAGGGGTATTTACTGCAGTAATACCTACTCCTAAGCATGTTTTCCCCATGGGGCAAAATGGGTTTTTGTTCGTAAGAGAATAAAAACCATGAGGTGGTTAGATACAACGCGAGGCTGGTAGCACAAGGGTTTACACAAAAACCTGACATCAATTGCGATGAGACATATTCTCATGTGATGAGTGGAATCACGTTCTGATACTTGATATCACTGGTGAACGAATCATATGGGAACCTAAAGGGGGGTGAATAGGTGCTACCTCCAAATTTCCATGCTTTTTTGATTTAGGATTGACACAAAGGTAAATTCTCTAGATATACAAGTAAGGTCATTTTACCTATATGACAAGTATTACACTAAGCAAGAAACAAGCACAAAGTAAAGCTAAACGATAGAAGGTACCAAAGTGGAAGCACGCGGAGACAATGATGTATTCCCGAGTTCCTCCTTATTAGGGCAGGACGTCTCATTGGTGCCTTTACAATGAGCTGGTGGCACACAACCACAACTAAATTGGGGGCTCCCAAAATCACCAAGAATCTCTTACAAGAGACAAGTGAGTAACAATAGGTCTAGGTTTTCCACAAGGAAACCCTGGGCACAAATCTCTCAAGTGAATGAGGGGGAAATGAAGAACGGCTTGGTGAAGATGTAGATCGGGGGCTTCTCCTTCAATCCTCCAAAGATCAACAAGTTTGAATGGAGGGAATGCGAGATCTCTTGAAGAAGGTGAGCTCTTTAATGGTGGTCTTCAATGCTGGATGAGCTTACCTCTTAGGGGAAGAATAGGCTCCATTTTATAGTCTAATTGAAAACTAGCCGTTTTCTACCAGAATCGAACATGTCAATTCAACTCGAAAATTCCAGATACAATTAGGCATGTCGGATTAATCCGGTGCAATCTGACAGCTAACCAAGGTTTTACGTTCATTTCATATTGCTTCCAGATTCAATCCGACATGTCGGATTCCTCCGGATAAATCGGACATCTATCCGAGGTTTTTACGGCCAAGTCAGATGAGTTCCGGATTCAATCTGGGATGTCGGATTAATCCAAAAATTCAGGATTCAATAGGAAAGCTCAGAAAACTTGATATCTTTTGAGTTTTGACCTCGATATTTTCTCCTTCACGATTAGATCAACACCAGTTTGCGCTAGACATTAATTGTACTTTAAGCACGCATCACAAGGTGAGATGTCACTTATGTTGTTAACAAACACACAAAATCGAGGAGGGGCATAAATGTCCTTTCAGCTGGCAGTACAAATGAATTTATGTATCCAATTGATGTATGTGGTGACCGCGTATTTGTATAGGTCACTAGATATGAATATCTATATGAAAGTTCCAGGGGGACTAAAGTTTCCAAATCTGATGGCTAATCGCAATATGTATTGTGTGAAGTTACAGACGTTGTTATACGGCTTAAAGCACTCGGGTAGAATGTGGTACAATCGACTGAGTGAGTTCTTTGTGTAGAAAGGTTACTTGAACAGTGATGATTGCCCATGTGTATTAATCAAGAAGTCTACCGATGGATTTGTATAATTTATGTGTATATTGATAAATTGAACATCATTGGAACTACACATAAAATAGATGAGGCAAGCAATTATCTAAAGACGGAATTTGAGATGAAAGATTTGAGTAAAACCAATTTTTTTTGTCTCGGTCTATAACTGGAAAATGTGTCTTCGGGAATACTTGTTCATCAGTCTGATTATATTGAAAAGATACTGGAGAAATTCAGTATGGATAACCCATGCCCATCTAAAACACATATGGTTGTAAGGTCTCCTAAAAGAGATGAGGACCTATTTAGGCCAAAGGATGACGGTGAGCTGATACTGGGACCAGAGTTTCCATATCCTAGTACTATTGGTGCACTAATGTATCTGGCAAACTGCACTAGATCTGACATATCATTTGTAATTAACTTGTTGGCTAGATACAGCGCATCGCTAAAAGAAAATGCATTTGGTTGGTGTGAATATTATTCTTAGATATCTTTAGGGCACCAAATATCTTGGTTTGTTCTATCAGAAAAATCAACAGAGAACCATGGTAGGGTATTGCGATGTTGGATACATGCCAGATCCCCATAATGCCAGATCGTATACTAGTTTTGTCTTCTTAAATGGAGGCACAACCTTCTCTTGTAAGTCGACAAAACAAACACTAGTGGCTACGTCCACTAACCATTCTAAGATAATTGCTTTACACGAAGCATCACGAGAATGTGTATGGCTTGCAAGGATTATGAAATTTGTCCAAAGTTCAAGTGGGATCGGTTCCTTGGAATCACCCACCATTATCTATCAGGTTAAAGCTTCTTGTATTCTACAAATGCATACATGTTATATCAAGAGCAATATTTTTTTAGACTAAAAGGGGGCGACCCCCCGATTTCATTGAAATCAAAACGGCCACGAGTTCAGTTTCATATAGACCACGGGCAGCACCAGGATCGGTGAGCCAGACAAACGACCCTCACAAATGAGGAGAGGGGGGAAAACAACCCCCAGCAGCAACTAGTTAAGGGTTTTAACGACGAACAGCTAGAAGACGGGAGAGCAGGCGAGTTTACATCCTCTTAGAAAGAAAACGAGCGAACATGCGTTGGCATGTCGCTTCTTGGGCAGCAGCGGGATCAAGACCACCTAACTTGGACAACCTCACCATGCGATCCTTAAAAGCTCGCCTCGCTTCTTGTTTAGCTGCAGAATGATCGAAGCCATGATGGGAGAAGCTGACGGGGGTGCTAGGATCTTCCATTGCTCCAGCTCGGACACCACCCTCCTCTAGATATCCCGAACACCTGGCCAAGCTAAACCCTAAAAACACATGTCATTTCTTAGTTTCGAAATCCCCCACACCACAACAGCACAAACTGAATTCACATGGGAGTTTTTAGATTCACTGATCCACCACCTAGCAACTGACTCAAAATCTGTGTCAACATTGATACCTAACAGGTTAGAGATGAGAGGCCAAATTAATTTGGCAACAAAACAGTCAAAGAATAAATGGTCGCAAGATTCAGTTTCAGTACAAAACAGACAAGTACCATCAGGGACATCTCTTCTCTTAGCCAGATTATCTCTGGTTAGCAACCTGTTGTTAGCCAACAGCCACAAGAAGATATGCAGTCTAGGTTGTACTTTTAGGCTCCAGACAGCTGGAGTATGAAAAGGAGTAATACCTCTGTTATTAACAAAGGCATAGAAGGTCCCAACATTGTACACACCAGAGGAGTGAAACATCCAGGTAGGCAGATCATCATCATCACAGAGAGTAATAGTACTCACAAGCTGAGATAGTTCCACCCATCTAGAGAACCCCTCAGGTGAAACATTTCTCCTGAAAGTGAGCCTAAGCTCACCATCCTGGAAAGCTTGGGCTAGAGTAATATATGGTTCATTGGAGATTTCAAGAAGATCCCAGTAGCAGACAACAAGACTGCGGTTACCTATCCAAACATCACTCCAAAATCTAATATTTCTCCCATTCCCAACTTTCCACCTATATCCACATTTAGCTGCCTTGGCAGCCCACATCACCCCCTTCCAAAAGGGGGAGCTGATATTGGGAGCAGCAAAGAAGACATTTGGGTCAGTGTCATATTTAAAGCCTATGATTTTTCTCCGGATTTTCTCTGAGTCACTGTGGTATCTTTTTATGCAGGAGGCCATCAAACACAAGTTGAGTTCCCCTAGGTTCTGGATACCCAAGCCCCCAAATTCTTTCTTCATGGAAACCAAGTCCCAATTAGCTAAGTGGTATTTCTTATTGCTCTCAGAGTCACTCCACGGGAAGTGGGCCACCTGAGAGTTGATTGCTTTAATAGCCCACTTAGGGAACTTAATCAAAGAAAGTAGATACATAGGAATGCTAGCAAGACAAGCTTTTAGAAGCACATGTTTGCTTTGATAAATGAGCAATTTACCCCTCCACCCAGCAAAACGTTTAAAGGTTTTATCAATAATAGGTTGAAGGTCCTCTTTCCTTAGTTTTGAGAAATGAAAAGAAACACCCAGATATTTACAAGGGAATCAACAACCTTGCAACAAAAAATCTGGGCATAGTCATTGACCAGACCTGGATCAACATGAATGGTCATGAGATCAGATTTATGATAGTTAATCCTCATCCCTAACATGTTTTGAAAGCAGGACATAATCAATTTCAAATTTCTAGCATAGGCTAGATTAGGTTCCAGGAAGAGAATAGTATCATCAGCATACTGGAGGCTGGTGATCCCACCAGAAACTACTTGGGGAAGTAAGCACTGAATAAGACCAGCATCAGAAGCTTAAAAAAGGAGTTTGGAGAAAACATCCCCAAGAAAAATTAAAAAGGATTGGAGAACATGGGTCCCCTTGTTTGAGCCCTTTTCCTACTTTAAAGTAGGGGCTATTGGTCTCATTAATCCTCACACATAAGGAGCCCCCAATCAAAAGAGCTTTAATCTAATTCCTGATAACAGGACCAAAGCCTCTAGAGAGAAGCATTTCATCAAGAAAGCTCCAATCAACCCTATCATATGCCTTTTCATAATCCAACTTAAGAACTAAGGCAGGATCCCCCCTAGAGTGGGCAGCATGAATAATCTCTTGGGCAAACACAACACTTTCTAAAATGAACCTCCCTTTCAAAAAGGCAGCTTGGTTGTGAGAAATCAACCTACTGCAAACTCCAGTTTATCTATTGGTAATTGCTTTTGAAATAATTTTCAGGCTGCAGTTACCAAGGCTAATAGGCCTGAATTTTTTCATTTCCCTAGCATCTGGTTCTTTGGGAATTAAAGTTACCATGGCATAATTTAGTCTGGCATCAGCTAAATTATCACTTTCAAAATCTCTAACCAGGGCCATGAAATCAATTTTAATAAGCTCCTAGAACTTTTGGTAGAATAAGAAAGAAAAGCCATCAGGCCCAGGAGCACCATTGGCATTAGAACCAAAAATTGCCTCTTTAATCTCATCAACAGAGAAAGGCTTCTGTCAGAGATCATTCTCTTCATCAGTAACTAACTCATCTTGGGCCCAGAACCCATCCTCTAAAGACATGTCCATTCCGGGTTTAGCAGCAAATAGGGACTTATAACAGCCCAAGGCTACTTTGATCATGTCTTTAGTTTGGTCAACAGGACCATCTGGACCATCAAGGATTGCAATTTGTTTTTT
This sequence comes from Alopecurus myosuroides, assembly GCA_028641055.1. Taxonomy (NCBI): domain Eukaryota; kingdom Viridiplantae; phylum Streptophyta; class Magnoliopsida; order Poales; family Poaceae; genus Alopecurus; species Alopecurus myosuroides. The sequence goes on from CM054057.1 coordinate 683,678,800, forward strand.
TTCTCCTTCTTTGGTTAGCAATAGCATGGAAATAGGAAGTATTCCTATCTCCCTCTTTAATGAGTTTATCCCTAGATCTCTGCCAAGCCTTCGTTTCCTCAATCCTAAGGAGGGTCTCTAGCTCAGACCTAATTTGTTGCATTCTCTGTGTCTCCTCTATAGAGAGCAGACTAGCTTCAGAGAAAGTGTCAAGAATGTCAAATTCTTGGGACAGGTCTTTTCTCATTTTCTTGTTGGTAGCATCAACATTAATGTTCCACCCTTTACAAGTCCTTCTAAGGTTCCTCAACTTAAACTGCCACCTATCAATAGAGGAAGTTAAAGTACAAGGAAGGTTCCAAACTCTCTCAACCACGGAATGGAAGTCAGGATAATCCAACCACCATTTTTCAAATCTAAAGAGCCTTGGAGGAGGGGGAAATCAGTACATCTATCCAAAAGGAGAGGAGTGTGATCACTCATAGGCTTAGGCAAGGCTCTAACAGTTGTTAGTGGATACCTAGCATCCCAATCAGTACTGGCCAGGATCCTATCAAGGGTAGCCATGATGGGATCATCTTGATTATTAGACTAGGTATAACTCCTATTGGCCATTTTGAAGTTAATCAGCCCCCAACGACTGATCCAATCATTAAAAAGAAACGACCAGTTAGCATTAATATTCCCATTGTTTTTCTCAGAGCTATCTCTAACTAGATTAAAATCACCCCCAATAAGGGTAGAGAGAGAGCTCTTATGCATAATGTCATGCAGTTCAACAATAAACTGCATTTTGAAGTCATAATAGGGAGTACCATACACGACCACCAACTGCCATGTAAAGTTATCCATAATGTTTCTGACAATAACAGACACACAAAATTCAGCACAAGAATGACTCACAACATCAAACTTGTGTGATTTGAAACCTACTAGGATACCACCAGCAGAACCCTTAGCAGGCAGGGTGATCCAAGAGAAGTCCCAAGGTCCAGAGATAAATCTAAGGAAGTGGGATGGAAAGGACCTTTTAGTCTCTTGGATACCAATAAAATCAAGCTTGTTTTTAGAAATGAAGTCAGCTAAAGCTTGTTTTCGGCCAGGTCTCCCTGTGCCTCTACTGTTCCACAGGCCTCCTATCATGATTTAAATGTTGTTTTTGCAAGAAACAAGGGTCCATGGTTTGCCTTTAAGGCCAGTTTCATGATCAGATAGCTGATCAGAGACTGAGCTAGCACTACCATTCAATCTGACAGGTCTAGGAGCAGGAAACTGTTCTACACAATCAATATCAATAGAAGAAGGAAGAGAGGCAACATGATTATTAATAGCAAAATAATGGTTCAGAACTATCTCATCCATCATCATATCATGAATATTGCTTTCCTCTTCTGCTATAGTTGATCCACAAGATATATCAAGGACATCTAGCATATCACCAAGGACATTAGGATCTAGAATAGCAAAAGAGTTACCTTTAAAGTTGCGAGGAATCTCCAAATTTTGCTTCATCTTGTACTTTTCAGCTTTCTCCACAATGTTTAGGGCACCATGGTTCCTAGCACTTCTTCTGGTAGCCACACTGGGGCCCCATTTGGACTTCTTGCTTTGATTTGGAGGAGGAGCAGTTGTGGATGCATCATCCAGAGAAGGGAGAAGGGTACGATTAGTACCACTCGGCATGGGGACCATCTCTGGGGGGAGTGGATCAGAGCAGGTGTGATCATCAGAGGCTCATCATCTTCAGTATCCATACCAGCTTCAAACAAATGTGTGTAGAGGTTAAGATCAATGGTGGAATTCTCCAGTTGGAGGATGCATTCAACTGGTTCAACTTGTGGAAGGATCATCTGGAGGGGTTTAGGGAAGGGGCCTTCCCAGTCCCACACACCATCATCAAGGGCAGAGTAATCTAGTTTATCAGGCAAGGAACCCACAGGGCTAGCACAATGATCAACAGCAGATAGTTCAGAACAGCTCATGCAGTCTTCTTCCATTACCCCTTTCCCAGCTCGCTGAGTAGGAGGAGCAGCAAACTAAGGGGGAGGACCAGAGGGGATGGATCCAGAGGGAGGCACCTGATCAGCATCCATATCAGCAGTACCGTTAAGTAAACCATCCCCAGGACCATCACTAGGAGGGGAAGACCCATCAAACTCAGGTTCAACCTGGATGTGAAGCATATACAAAGCTTGGTTCATTTCAACAATTCTCTGGGCAGGGATCTTAGTCCTATCCTTGACAGAAACCAGAATCCTAGCCACAGAGCAATATGTCTTATAATATTTATCAAGAGCAATATTACAATGCATATTGCTCCTAAGGGCATCTCCAGCCGTCCCCCCAGAGCCCCCCCAGGGGGTTTTTTCGCGGCGGAAGCGGCGAATAGCGCCGCTTCTTCACCACTCGCCCCCCCCCCCCCAGAGGCCCAAATAGCGCCGTTTCGGCGCTAAACAGCGCCGCGGCACCCAGGCCAAACCCAGCCCGCTGGGTTCGGCCTGGGGGGCGAAACTGCGCGGCCGCGCGCGTGGGCCAGCTCGGTCAGCGACGCGACGAGAAAGCGCGGGAACAGAACCGCCCGTGATCGTCTTCTCGGCTACCGCGCGGTCAAAGGCTGCCGGCGTTTATGGCGTGGCGGCCGCCCAGTGCATGCGCCCAGTCCAAAGGCTGCCGGCGTAATGGCGTGGCGGGCGGCAGCGAGGGGACGCGCGCGCGCAGTAAATGCCCGGCCGCTCGCCGCGCTATAAAACCCCCCGGCCGCGCGGCGCGCCCCACCATTCTTCACACCGGCGACCTCTCCTCCTCCCCTCTCTCGACGCCCTCCTCCTCCCCTGTCTCCACGAAGATGTCGGACGGAGCTGCGGCGAACGGCTTCCCGCGCCACAACCTGCGCCGGAGCGAGGCGATGGCGCTGTACCGCGCGGGCTATCCTTGCCCGCCGGACACGCGCCTTCATAGCTCCGCCGCGGGGGCGAGCCGCTGGACCCTCAGCGCCGGCGGAGTCCCCGTTCCTCCCCTTCCCTCCACCGACGCCGAGTTCCGCCGCGCCATCCGCGAGATGCGCGACGGAATGGCAAACCCCCAGAACTACCCGCTCACCGGCGTGGACGAGTTCTGGTGGGGGCGGCTGACGACACGCCGCGACCGGGAGCGGGACTCCGAGAACAACAACGGCCCTGTCGACGGGCGTTTCAACGCCCACGGGCGGCGCCGCTGGTGGAGCGCCCCTGGCAGGACCCTCGAGGAGGTCCTCCAGCACATCAACGCCGGCAACCAGCCGCGCCTGGAGATGCCGCCGCCGCAGGCCGCCCAGCCGTGGGTGGCACGGCGGACCGGCGCGTCTTCCTCGACCGCGACCTCGAGTTCCTCCGCCGGCCACTCTGTCTCCACCTCCCCCCCCTTTCTCAGCGCCGGAGCGCCTGCCCGCAGGCGCAGCGGCGGCGCGCTCCGCATCGGCGAGCCACGCTTCGAACGCGTGGTTCGCCCGAAGACGGAGAACGCCGGCGACGACGGCGAGGACGAGTGGCCCGACCAAAAGGTCGCGGAGCAGCTGTCGCTGGACACGCTGCAGCCACTCGACGTCGACACCGCCGCTCGGTGGAGCCTGCGGGACACCACCGAGGCGGAGCTCGAACTTCAGCGCCGCCTGCTGGCTGAAGCCGAGCAACGCAAGGCGGCGCGCGAGCGTGAGGCCGCCGCCAACGCGGCCCGCCTCCGCGTCCCTCCCCCGCCGCCGCAGAAGAAGACCGAGTACGTCATCCTCGACCCGGACTCCGACGACGAGGCTGCGATCCAGCAAGCCCTCGAGGCGAGCAGGTGGGATTGCGGCGGCGGCGACGAGGGACAGGGGGGAGCAGGCGCCCCGGCAACGTCCCCAGCGACGACGACGACGGCGGCGGCGACTACAGCCAGGCGATCGCCGCCAGCCTCGGCCTTAAATAGTTTGTTTTACTTTAATTTTTTTGTTCTAGTAGCTTTAAATTCGCGCCGAATATGTACGCAGTTTCCAAATTTCAATAAAATTCGACTAGTTTTGCAAATGCGTTTGTTTTGGGCCGATTCTTGGGCTCGGGACGCGACTGGGAAACGCGCCCCCCCAGGTTCCAGAATAGCGCCGTTTAGCGCCGCGGCGGCGTTTTGGCCCCTGGGGGGGCGCAACGACTGGAGATGCCCTAAGCTATTTTATCCCCATGAACTACAAAAGAATGGGGAAATAAGTATTTTGCAAACGAAGTCATGCGATAACCTCGCTGATTTGTTTACCAAGTTTTTTGTTCGACAAATATGTAAAGTGAATTGGTATGAGGAGACTCCGTGACTTGCAAAATTCAGGAGGAGAATAATTAATATGTAATTAGGAATAACCCTTGTTGCAAATAACCGCACGCTCGGACGCCTCTCCTCTCTCGTGTCCTTTCCCCTTTATGTAAACTTAGAATCATCAATGGAAATATGGAATAGATCGGTTGAAATCATTCGGTTTGTTACTGAGTGCAAACATTCTGACTGAAGTCATGGCTCGATGTCCTTGCCACCTTTGCAACCCATCCACCACCTTGGTAGTACCACTCAGCACCAAATCATTGCATGCATGCGTGCATACGGCGGCTCCCTTTCGGCCAAAGGCCACATGCAACGCATCAGAAGAGGCACGTAGTACGTCGCGGGGGTCAGAAAAGGCTGCAACGATATGGGCGCTGCACCGAGAGATGAGGAGGATTAGTGGAGCAGTGGGGGGATCGCGGCCGCCCGTTCATACGCGCGCGATGGTCGCCACGCCTGAAAAAATCAATTAGGAAATACTCTGGTACGCCACAGCCCACAGCTGAAACAATTGTTCCAAAGTGGCAAGTACACCCAGTCACCATGGCCACCATCCACCATTCGCCTGCATGTTCGTTCAGTTCAGGTGTGGGGAGCCTGATTATTAAGGATCTTCAGTTCGCCCAGCTGCTTGCCACCACTAACTCTGTCCATCCGCAGAATCTGCAGATACAGTATACAATCGACAAGTGTACTTTGTTTTCCAGCACACCAAGGTGTGGATTCCAGCTCGCCCGAATCATTACAGTCAGCTTATGATTGCGAATCAGGTCCAATCATTGCATTTTTTCGCACCAAGAACGGTTTATACAGATAGCACACTACTACTCCACCACAACAGAGATCCTCATCAAAAGCTAAATCTCCAAATACACTAGTACTCTTCACAATATACTACTACTCCAGTACTGTAGTAATATCACGCAGCAGCTTGTTCAACATTTTCTCCCTGAGATGCAGAGGAGGTATCGCCAATCTGAATCTCACTAAAATCACCCGAGTCAGATCGGTGATTTCCAATGTGCTCATCTAAGCTGTCCAAACCTTGAACCTAGCTGGCTAGCAACCAACCAGCTGATGAACATGAACCCTACTTAAAATACAGACCATTCATCCTCCATCGGCTATCCGATCACGCACTGACTTCGGCGATGCTGTGCAGGGAAGGGCGCCACTGGCGATGCCGGGGGTTCTTCGACGAGTTGCTGCTCCTGTGGTGGCTGTCCCTCTCCTGCTGCTCCAACTGCAAAAGGATTGGGCGGCAGCAGAGCAATCAGAACATGCCAACTAGCTTCCATGTCGTTTTTGTACTAGTATAAGTTTTAAAGATCAACTGGGTTGGGTGACGATTCCCCTAGGTTTTCAGACGACAAATGGCGACGATTCCTTGTCCATTAGTAGTTGGGAATATTTGCGGGCGGCATATATATATTCTACATGTATGCTCTGACATTTCCACCGGAGAACGTACGTCAACCTTGCAGGTTTTTATTTATTCAAGATGTAGCTCAAATTGCAGGCGCCCATCCCTACCGGCCTTTTCCGTGCGGTGTGAGCAAAGCAAGATGGGGCCTAAAGTATACCCTCTCCGTCTTAAATTAAGTGTCAGAGAGATTGAACGGAAATGGATGTATCTAGACTTAATTTAGTATCAGATGCATCCACTTTTGCCTAACTTTGTGACAGTTAATGTGAGACGGAGGGAGTAGTTCAGCTTTGACGTACGAATAATTTGCCCACTATATGTATGAGCTGCTATCATACCATGTTTGGAGCCCATTATTTAAGGTACTATCATTGTTGTATCTTGATCAGCTAATATACGATATCGATCTTTTGTAATCAGGACGGTTGGGCGGTTAGGTACTGGTATGTGTCATGCATTGCTCGTACTAACTGTATAAAATTTAGGAAGGTGGCCAACTGAATAAAAATACTACAAGTGCGGTCAAAGCTACTCCAAGTTAACAGCAAAACCGCAGGTGGCAGGTTAACCAACTAGAGTACTTGGGAGTAATTGCCTACTCTTATTTCCCACAGCCAAGAAAAACGATCTTCAGACATACGGACATTGGATAAGGACCAACTTCTGTGAACTGACAGGAAAAATCATAATTAAGATTACTTAAATTTTTGTTGGAGGGATATTGTAGACAGACACTTGCCACGAACAAGGATAAATGATTAAGTTTTCAATTACAGTTTTTGCATGCAAGGAAAGAAAAATCACCAAGTAGCGAGAAAAGTTCTACATGCAAACAAAGTTACTGTATTGACCATCATTCAGAACAGAAGAGAAGGAGGGGGCATGCAGTATCCAGAGCATGGAAATTACGATGAACAGGAAAACAGGGGAGAAGTTTTATCAGCAAGGGATGGTGAGTAAGGTACCTGATCGAGGCCCTCGTCCATAAGCGCCAGGTCATCGGCGGTGGAAGTAGAACCCCCATCGGCCTGCTTCGATCCTCCCAGCTGCCGCTGCGCCCTCCTGGTCTTCTCCTCCTTCCTCGCCTGCACGGCCTTGGCGACCTCGGTGATGGCGATGAGGCGGTAGGCGTGGCCAAGCTGCAGCGTGTCCCGTGGCTTGAGCAGCTTCACCCGCGTCAGTCGCACCGTGCCGCCACCGCGCCGGCCCCGCTGCGAGTGCGGCGGGTCCGGGTGGCTGCGGTGGCTGTCCTCGGCGACGCGGAGGGTGACGATCGCGACGTAGTGGCCCGGGTTGGCGCGCATGACCTCGGCGGCGCTGGTGGCCCAGTAGAGCCGCTCCACCCGCCCGCCCGGGTGCTGCACCACCACCGTCGCCTCCTCCGCCGCCTGGCAGTTCCCCATCCCGACCTCTCTGCTTCTGTTTCCGGCTATCTGATCTGCCTGCGCGCGCGTACGAGTTAAGCACGGGCAGGGGAGGGGAGATCGACGGGACGGCGGCGGTGGAGGCGGGAAGCTAGCGGTGGTATGATTTATGGTGGGTGGTGGCACTAACGACCGGGGCGACGCTGCATGGTAGCCCCCGCCCACTACTCTGGACGCTGGTTGGGTTTCGCGCGCCTCCTCTGCCTGGGCGGGGGCGGGACCGTGTCGTCTCGTTTATGTCTGCGGCGGCGCGCACGCGTGCCTCGTGGCGTGCTCTGGAGCAGCGCGGCGCCAAACAATTACGCCGCGGCGGTAATAGTATGGTACTGCTACTGTACCAATACGGCCATGTTGTCCAAACCGTGTTAAATGGATCCGCGTGCTCGTCTGGGTTGCTGTCGTTCGTCTCGCTCAAATTGTCCGATCGATCCTCGGTTTCGCTAATCTTTATAAATCAAAAACTTCACTAACATCTATTAATAATTTTTCTATTTCAACATGCATTGTTACAAAATAGCGCAGCAAAAAATAGATCAACGAAGAACAGAACACAGATTTTTTACGTGCAAAACCCTTGCGGGGAAAACCAAGGAATGCACGTAGCACTATAATTGGGAGGAGTATTAACAAAACCTCTACGTGCGAATCTGGTGGATCTCTCTCTTGATCTCACATCTCTCTCTCAATCTATTCTATGATACCTCATACTATATATTAGGGCAAACAACTGTCTTTCTTGGCAGACACGAAATAGAGTTGTATACATGCTATGTTTAGCACGGTTGTCTTGCCGTAGTCTGGTAGGACTCCATATGTAGTACAACACTTGTATCGGATCCGGAACACAATAAAATAACATGCATGTTATCCACATCATTCATTCTCCTAACCGATCAATTATCCATGTCAATCTTCACTAATATTTATTAATCACTACAACCAAACAACACATCATCAATTTCTTAAACCACCCAATTATTCGTATTAATAACTTAAAATATATATACTATGATCAATTGAATTTTGCATATTCACTTAGAAAATATAATATATCACAACTCTTATAATTTTTTTTTGTTACAATGTACAATAGTTTCTAAAGCGATCCCGCAGCAACGAGCGGGGTATCCTTCTAGTTTAACTTAAATCTCAGTCACATGCTAAACCGTTGGATTCACGCGTTTTTCTGGGCTAGTTTTGCATGCCGTGTCTTTTTAGCGGGCTGCTTGTGGACTCGTTGCCGTTATCATTTTTTTAGCAAGCTGGTTGTTCGGCCTTTTTGTGCGGGCTGGTGGTGGTTTTTTGTGAGGCAGCGGACTGGGCTAGGTGGAAGCATGCTGGGCTAGGTGGTAGGAAGCTGAGTGAGATGTTCATTGGTCTTTTTTTTCGCTTATTTTGTTAGATTTTATTGCTTTTGATCATAGAGCTAGCGTGTGGTTTGCTGGCCATATATGGTCATGATGTTTTTGTTCAGTTTTGGTATTTCATCGTAAGAACCTGTTTGGTTGCTTTGAGAGTAGTACAACGCTGGGCCCAGTCACTAGGAATAAAATCCCGGGCGTTCAGTGTATTTCCTAGACGTTTTATTGGCATCGATGACTAACTAGACGTTTGGCGTTTAAAATTTGCATGCAAATTAGAGACTACATGCGGCGAATACTTTCGTGGATGCATAACTGACTAAATTAAGCGCCTAGTTAAGAGGCTAGCGATGTAAATGTCCGGATCGTGGTATATATCGAATCGTTTCTCTCAAATTTTTTTCGATGCTTTTTTGGTGCTATCTTTTTTCCTATGTAATGGTAGGCTACACTAGTGGAAACAGGGGCATTAGTCCCGGTTGGTAAGGCCCATTTGTCCCGGTTGTGCAACCGGGATGGGCCGGCCGGGACAAATGGCCCTTCCCCACTGGTCCCGGTTGTGCCAGGACCCGGGATGGTTAGGTATGGCCCACGTGGCGAACCTGGCCATGAACTTCGTCCCGGTTCGTGTTAGGAACCGGGATGAATGTCTCCTCTGGAAAAACTGTATTTGGTCCACTGGCCCACGGTTGGTAAGGCCCATTTGCTTAGTTTTCCCCCAACTGCGTCCACCGGCCCACGTATTTAATTAAGCCCAGTGGCCCGCGTCTTTTATTAAGCCCACTGGCTACATTCGGTCAAAGGGCCACAGGCCACGCGGGGTCAAAGGGGCCACTGGCCAGCGACCTAGGGGGTGGCTTGCCCGGTCCTTTAAAGTAAGACCACAGTCACGCGCGGTCAAAGGGCCGCCTCGTCTTCCCGCGCCTCCACTTCCCCGCGCGCGCGTGACCACGAACGGCACGCCTCGGCTCCCCCGCGCATTCATGGCCGCCTGCAACCGCCGCCACGTTCCGGCCGCCGGTTGGCATGCCAGCCCCTCCCTCGTCCTTTTTAAAGGGCCCCCGCCGCCCGTACCCCTCACTCACCCAGGCCGCGTCCAAGCTCACCCAACCCTAGCCGCCATGTCGCCCCGCCGCTGGTTCAAGCGCGCCAAGAACGAGCATGAGGCCGGCGCAGAGACGCGCCGCCGTCCCCCCACTGCCTCCGGAGGCGTTCGGCTTCGGTCCGGGAGGCATCCGGATCGGGGGGCAGCCGCGCGTCCACGCACCACCTCCGGCAGCGCGCCCGCCGCCTCGCGCCGCGCCGGGCAAGCGGTTCCGCCGCTATGTCCGTAAGGAGGAGGCCGAGTGGCACTGGGAGCGGGCCACGCCGGTTTTCTGGCCGGACGTCCATCTCCCGGACGGCTGGCACCTCAACCCGCAGCGCATCCCGGTGCCGCCGCCGCCGACAAATGAAGCCGTCCGCGAGGAGATCGACCGCCGGCGCGCGCTCCTGCCGGCCCACCTCCTCAGGGACCGCGCGTACGCGCGTAGCTCCCCCTACTGGGCCGTCTGGTTCCAGCAGGAGCACAACCAGCGCCGCCGTTCCTTTATCCCCACGGCCCCGGAGCAGAATGTCGACGACTACCCCGCGCCAGCGCCCGGCAGGGAGCCGGAGTTGTGGCTCAAGGAGGACATCCCCCAGCCCCAGGCCGACGACGACCCCGAGCTCCAGGCCGGACTGGAGGCCGCCTACGAGGAATCCCGCCGCACCCTCGTCGCGGACGAGATCAAGCGGTGGCACCAGGTCCTGGCCAATGAGGCCGCCGACGCTGCCACGATGCCACCCCCTCCAGCGGGAGATCTCCTACAGGGCATGGCCGCCGAGATGGAGGCGCGGGAGGACATGCCCGACCCGCAGCCGCTGCCCCCAGGCCTCGAGTACGGCATGAGCTGGGCCTGGATCGGCGGCCAATGGTCGCCGGAGCCGCCGGAAGAGGAGATGCTGCCGCCGCCGCCGCCCCCGATGCCCCCGGCGGGGCCCCCTCAGCTGCCTGCCCACCTGTGGCAGGCACCGGACTACCACTTCATCTCCTCCGACGAGGAGGACTAGGCTACCCCCCCAAGAAACGGCCGGCCTCCTGTGGTCGCGCCGCCGCCCCCGTTGCACGTAGAAGGACGGCCAATAGGGCCGTCGCCGCCAAGAAACACGGCCGGCCGGCTGTGGCCGCGCCGCGCCCCCCATGTAATCCCGGCCTCCGGCTTTTTTTAATATATCTATGCATTCCCCGTCCCAAAACTTGTCCCCCCGTGTCTAGTTCAACCCCGCCGGCGGAACCAGCACCGGCGGGATCTTCCTATCCACTCCCGCCGCCGGCAGGGCTTCGCCAAGGCTAGTCCGCTGTCCTGGGTGGTGGCTCGGCCTGGGAGAGGGCCGCGATATTTATACAACTGGGCCTCTAGTCCCGGCCCATGCCACCAACCGGGACTAGAGGTACCCCCTTTGGTCCCGGTTGGTAGCACGGCCCGGGACCAAATTTTTTTTCGAAATTTGCTGCCCCCTGCGCGCCCAAATTTTTTAGCGCCCAAATTTGAAAATTGTTTAAGTTTGCACATTAATAACTTCTACATACTTTCGAATTTGACAAAAATTCCAACATGAAAAGTGCTAGAATTTGCATAACTAATTCAAATCCATTTTTTAACTAAATAATTATTCTAACTATTGAAACTATTAATTATTTTACTATTTGCATATAATTTGAATATAAATATCTTATAATTTGTTTTCTCTTGTGATCTTCCGATTCAGTCCAGAGCATACAAGGCATCCGGGTGATTTATATAAAGTTCGACAAAGCGAGTTGTACCTTGTTGACACGGTGAATTTGAGATCTTCGTCTACAACAGAAAAACCATAGTTTTCCTTCGAAGGTTTACTCTGAGCATTTAGCTAGACGTTTCTCCTCCAAAAATTTATCATAACTGTTAAAAAAGTACCAAAGATCTATTTCTGTTTTAAGGATATCTGTCAATATGGTATCTGTAATATCACTTCGAAGTCTGCAGGACATGTCCTTCACATAGAAGACTACTTCCTCTGCGAGGTTCACTGTTGGTAACATCGTTCTGAACCAGAAAGTGCTCAAGGAAGGTTTGTCATGCAGCTTTGCTTGCAAAATAAGCTCAACTTGTTCCAGGATGGTATCGGTACTATCACTTCGAAGTGTGCCTGCAATATCTGCGCAGAATATATGACGCCCATAAGGCAAAGCCCATATGGCTGCACACAGGGCTGGTTACAGCGGCCCTGTATGCAAAGCACATCTCAATGGACGATACAGAGGAGAGAGAAACAGAAAAGTGCGTGGGTGGCCGCTGGTTGAGATGATAATGAAGTCAGGCTAGTCATAGTTGTCAAGCACTCAATGCTTGCCAGCTTTTGACCGGTCAATACAAATTATTGGTCAAACTTGCACCTACTCCGTTCATAATCACAGAATAGGTATAAATATCATTTTGGCTAACAAAATCTCGTTTATTATTATAGAATATTTGTGAACACTTTTTCAACAGAACTATGATCATGTATTCCACGTTTACTATTACACATCACCAACAACATCCCTGTTAGTCTTCTGAAATTTCTTCGTGTAGAGATGGTCCATGAACCCTTGTCCCTTGCTTATGATCGCTTTGGCCGTAACCATGGAGCATCTTCATTATTTAACGGGATGGTGGGGTCAGCTTTCACTGTGAAGGGTGGAATTTCAACAAACTTATTATAATCTTCTGACATGTCTGTCGTGTCCTCGATTCCCACGATGTTTCTTTTCCCTGAGAGAACTATGTGACGCTTCGGCTCATCGTATGATGAATTTGTTTCCTTATTTTTTATTTTTTTCGGTCTGGAAGACATGTCCTTCACATAGAAGACCTGAGCCACATCATTGGCTAGAACGAATGGTTCGTCATTGTAACCAATATTGTTGAGATCCACTGTTGTCATTCCATAAATCGGGTATACCTTTACCCCTTCTCCATTCAGGTTGACCCATTTGCACTTGAACAAAGGGACCTTAAAAGAAGGTCCATAGTCAAGTTCCCATATCTCCTCTATGTAACCATAGTATGTGTCATTTTTTCCATTCTCGTTTGTTGTATCAAAGCGGACACCACTGTTTTGGTTGGTGCTCTTCTTATCTTGGGAGCTCGTGTAAAATGTATTCCCATTTATCTCGTACCCTTGAAAACTCCCAATAGTCGAAGATGGTGACCCTGCCAACATGTACAACTGATCTTCAACAGTGGTGTCATTTATAAGATGTGTTTGCAACCAACTTCCGAAAGTCTCCATGTGTTCGCGTTTAATCCATGAGTCATCCTTCCCCGGGTTTGCAGACCGTACAATATTCTTGTGTTCCTCGAGATACGTAGCCATGAACATAGAATTTTGTAGAACTGTGTAGTGTGCTTTGGTGAAAGAATGCCCGTCCCTAGGTATCATTGTTTTCTTTCCCAGCGTTCCTTTTCCCCTCAGTCTCCCCTCATGCCGCGATTCAGGAACACCAATTGTCTTAAGGTCAGGAATAAAGTCAACACAGAACCCAATGACCTCCTCTGTTCCATAGCCCTTCGAGATGCTTCCTTCTGGCCTAGCACGGTTATGAACATATTTCTTCAAGACTCCCATGAACCTCTCAAAGGGGAACATATTGTGTAGAAATATCGGACCAAGAATATGAATCTCTTCACATAGGTGAACCAGGAGATGAGTCATAATGTTGAAGAAGGATGGTGGGAACACCAACTCAAAACTAACAAGACACTGGACCACATCCCTCTGTAATCTTGTCAGAATTTCTGGATCGATTACCTTCTGAGATATTGCGTTCATGAATGCACATAGCTTCACAATGGGTACTCAAACATTTTCCGGTAGAAGCCCCCTCAATGCAATCGGAAACAACTGCGTCATAATCACGTGGCAGTCATGAGACTTTAGGTTTTGGAATTTTTTCTCTGCCATGTTTATTATCCCCTTTATATTCGACGAGAAGCCAGACGGAACCTTGATACTGTAAAGGACTTCAAAGAATATTTCCTTCTCTTCTTTAGTAAGAGCGTAGCTGCTTAAGTAATGGAGCCCTGTATCTGTGTGCTTGTTGCTTGGGTCTTTCATACGTTGCTGGTCCTCCCGTGCTTCTGACGTATCTTTTGACTTCCCATACACGCCCAGGAAGCATAGCAGATTGACACAGAGATTCTTTGTCACGTGCATCACGTCGATCGAAGACCGGACCTCTAAAACTTTCCAATAGGGTAGCTCCCAAAATAGATTTCTTCTTCCACATGGGTGCGCGCTTATCAGGGCCGTACGGAACTGGTTGGCTGCCAGCAGGCTTACCAAAGATTACTTCTAGGTCCTTGACCATATCGAATATATCATTAGCACTACGGAGCTCAGGCTTCTTCCGGTTATCTGCCTCACCTCTGAAATGCTTACCTCCTTTCTTTCTTACGGGATGCTTGATCGGAAGAAATCTACGATGCCCCAGGTATACAACCTTTTTACATTTATCCAAAAAAACACTGTCAGTCTTATCTAAACAGTGTGTGCATGCATTGTATCCCTTGTTTGTATGTCCAGAAATGTTACTAAGAGCAGGCCAATCATTGATGGTTACGAAAAGCAACGCCCGTAGGTCAAATGGCTTTTGTTCGTTCTCATCCCACACGTACACCTGGTTTGCCCCACAATTGTAAGAGTTCTTCCACTAATGGCCTTAGATACACATCAATGTCGTTGCCAGGTTGCCTCGGGCCTTGGATGAGAACTGGCATCATAATGAACTTACGCTTCATGCACAACCAAGGAGGAAGGTTGTACATACATAGAGTTATAGGCCAAGTGCTATGACTGGAGCTCTGCTCCCAAAAGGATTAAAGCCATCTGTACTTAGACCAAACCATAAGTTTCTCACCTCCCTGCAAAGTCTGGGAAGTCTCTCTCGATCTTTCTCCACTGCGATCCATCGGCGGGGTGCCTCAACTTTCCGTCTTTCTTACGGTCTTCTTTGTGCCATCGCAACAACCTAGCATGCTCTTTGTTTCTAAACAGACGTTTCAGCCGTGGTATTATAGGAGCATACCACATCACCTTAGCAGGAACCCTCTTACGGGGGGGGGGGCTCGCCGTCAACATCACCAGGGTCATCTGCTCTGATCTTATACCGCAGTGCAGTGCATATCGGACATTCATCCAAATTCTCGTACTTCTCACCGCGGAAGAGGATGCAGTCATTAATGCATGCATGTATCTTCTGCACATCTAATCCTAGAGGGCAGCGAGCTTTCTTTGCTTCGTACGTACTCTCAGGCAATTCGTTATCCTTTGGAAGTTTTGGCTTTATTAGTTGAAGTAAACTCTCAAATGCCTTGTCAGTCACACCGTTCTGTGCCTTCCATTTCAGCAACTCCAGTGTGGTACCGAGCTTTGGGCTACCATCTTCGCAATTTGGGTACAACAATTTTTTGTGATCCTGTAACATGTTTTCCAGCTTCAACCTCTCCAATTTATTTTCACAGTCTTCCCTTGCATTAGCAATAACTCGGCCAAGATCATCATCGGGCTCTTCTGATGCCTGTTCTTGATCACCTCCTTCTTCTCCATTCTCTTCCATTGCAGTATCGTCGTATTCAGGGAACAAAGGATCTTCTTCTTCTTCTTCATCGTCTTCCATCACAACCCCTCTTTCTCCATGCTTGGTCCAACAATTATAGCTGGGCATGAAACCTCTCCGAAGTAGATGGCCGTGAAGGATTCTTTCGAAAGAGTGCTCTCTGACGTTCCGACAATCAACACATGGGAAACACATGAAGCCATTATCTTTGTTTGCCAGAGCTACAGCAAGAAATGCATTCAGGCCTGCCATATACTCGGAAGTGCGTCGGTCACCGTACATCCATCGCTGTCGTGCATCCATCTGCATCGTATAATTAATGAAGTTTATCAAAAATACATTACAATAACATATTAATACAGAGATGACCACAGTACATCGACAAATACTACTTTTTTATGTATCAGTTACAGATGAAAAAGATAAGTTTGTTAACCTCGTTCGAAGATACCATTTTTAGTGAGCTTATATGTGGCTCGGGAATTTCGTCGAACACCTCGTGTGCATAGTAAAATAAAACACACTAACACCCACCTCTCTCACACCTCCAAGCAAAAAAAAAGATGGAAGGGTGGGGGGGCTGGGGCAGTATATATAGGGGAAGTGGGACATTGGTCCCGGTTCGTGGCCTGAACCGGGACAAATTCTCATGTGCGTGCCACGTGGCATGCGGCTAGGCATTGGTCTCGGTCAGCGGCACGAGCCGGGACCGAGATCTCCCCCACGAACCGGGACCAATGCCCCCAGGCGGTTTCTGTTGCCCCGGGCGCACGAACCGGGACCAATGCATTGCATTTGTCCCGGATTTGGTTGCAGCCGGGACAGATGCCCCCTGGCCCCCTGGACAAGAGGGGTTGTTTCCACTAGTGCTATATGGCTCGTAGAAACATAGAAAATAATCTTTTCTTTCGACATTTTTTCATACACATATTCTAGGTATTCGGTTTTATAGGGGTTTTCTTGATCCAGTTGCAAGTGGAGTTGTAACTTAGTGGTATTTTCTACCCCATAATGCTTAGTTGCAACGTAACTTGTAACGGGAGTTTTCCCCCTATTTTCTAGTACCAAGCAATGTGTTTCAGTTGTAACTAATTTTTTTTCAATTGTTAGCAGGGTCGCAGTTGTAAGTGGGGTAGTAACTAAGTTTTTTTTGTTCCAATTACAAGTGGAGTTGCAACTAACTTTGACATTTTCTAGTTGCAAGTGTGCTCACAACTGAGTTATTCTACAGTTACAAGTGGGATTGCAACTGACATATTTTTCAGTTGCAAGTGGGGTTGCAACTATTTTTTCTAGTTGCAAGTGAGGTTGCAACTAACTTTCTAGTTGCAAGTGGGGGTTGCAACCATCCTTTTTTCCAGTTGCAACTCAGGTCGCAACTGACTTTTTCCTCGGTCGTATCTAACTTTTTTCTAGTTGCAAGTGGGGACGCAACTGTTTTTTTTTTCATTTGCAAGGGGTTGCAACTAATTATTTTTCTAGTTGCAAGTGGGTTCGCAACCGACACATTTGTTTTAGTTTCAAATGGGGCTTCACCTAAGTTTTTCTAGTTGCAAGTTGGGAAGCAACTGACTTTTTTCTTCTGTTTTTACATTTTTCTAGTTGCAAATGGGGTTGCAAATGATTTTTTCCAGTTGCAACTGATTTTTTTTTCATCTGCAATAGGTTGCAATTGAGTTTTTTCTAGTTGCAAGTGGGTCGCAACTGACACATTTTCCAGTTGCAAATGGGGTTGCAACTGATTGGTTGCAACTAGCTTTTTTCTAGTCGCAAGTGAGATTGCAACTGGTCATTTTTCAGTTGCACATGGGGTTGCAACGGACATTTTCGCGGGCCGTATCTGAACTTTTTCAACTATTGGTGAGGTTGTGAATGGATCATATGGGCACCTAGAGAGGGTGAGTAGGTGTTGCCTCCAAATTTTAATACTTTTTTTTATTTAGCCTTGACACAAAGGTAAGTTCTCTAGATGTGCAACTACGGTGAATTAGCCTATATGGCAAGGGATACACTAAGAAAAATACAAACACAAAGTAAAGTTAAAGGATAGAAGGAACCAAATTGGATGAACACAGAGACATGGATGTATTCCCGAGTTTCTCCTTGTTAGGGGAGTACGTCTCGATGGAGGGATGTGACTTTTACGAAGGCCTACTCAATGCAACAAAAAACTCACCCTATTCTCCGACGAACCTCGCCATGAAGACCTAGTTCACCTTCCACTATTAGAATCCTTGAAGACGGAATCTGGTGTCTTTACAATGAGCTAAGGGCACACATCCACAACTAAATTAGGGGATCCCAAAATCACCAAGAATCTATTACAAGAAACCCAAGTGAGCAACAAGAGGTCTAGGTTTTCCACAAGAAAACCCTAGACACAAATCCCTCAAGTGAATGAGGGGGAAACAAAGAATGACTTGATGAAGTTGTAGATCGGGGTCTTCTCCTTCAACCCTCCTAAGATCAACGAGTTCGGGTAGAGGCATTGGGAGAACTCTAGATTTTAGGTGAGCCCATTGACGAGGACGTGATCACACGCTTGTTGGGAGACCCTAAGTGGAAGGTATGATGTAGTCTAAAGTAATTTTTCCCCTAGTAAAGAACCAAGGTTATAGAAGCAGTAGGACTTCGTAGTCTTGAAAAAGGTTGTGTTATCAAGGATGCCAGAAAGTACTGGTGTATAGTTGGCGGGAGCGTAGAACCTGCACACCAACACAAGCTCTTTCTTGCCCCGACTTTCTGGAAGGTTGTTAATCTTCCAGTCTTGCTGAAAACGGGAGAATTAAACGTATAGAGTCTTGCAAAACAAGAAAATTAAAAACGGAACAACAAGGAAATAATGATGAAAGTGCTTAAAAGAAGGCTTGCAATATGAGAAAAATAGGACCAATGGCCATAGGTTCACTAGTGGTGTCTCTCCAAAGAAAACAAGCACGATGGGTGTGAACAGAATATGCCCGAGAGGCAATAATAAAGTGGTTATTATCTTATTCCTTGTTTATGATAAATGTTTATTTCTCATGCTAGAATTGTATTAACCGGAAACGTTTGATACATGTGTGTTTAATAAACAAACAATGGTTCCTCGTAAAGCCTCTCTTTTAACTAGCTCGTTGATTAATAGATGATCAAGGTTTCCTGGTCGTGAACATTGGATGTTGTTAATAACGGGGTCATGTCATTGGTAGAATGATGTGATGAACATAGACCCAATATCAAGATAACAATACGATCAAGTCATTTAGTTTATATTGTTATATCTTGCATACGAAGTAACTTATTCCTTAGACCATGAGATCATGCCAATCACTGGTACCGGAAGGGTGCTTTGATGTAATCAAACGTCACACCGTAACAGGGTGACTATAAAGGTGCCTTTAGGTATTCGGAAAGTATTAGTTGAGGATCATGGATCAAGAGTGGGATTTGTCCATCCAAAATGACGGAGATATACTCTGGGCCCTCCCGGTGATATCACATCGACACCGCTTGCAAGCACGTGATATGATCACAAGGATGTCATATCACGGAAACGAGAAAAGAGTACTTGTCAGGTAACGAGATTGAACAAGGTATGGTTGATACCACTGATCGAATCTCAGACAAGTAAAATATCGCGAGACAAAAGGAATAGTTCACAACGTTAATGGTTCACACGATCACGAGAGTCATCGTTGAATATATAGGAGTCATCACGGATCTCTAGATACCGCTGTTGATTATTGATCGGAGAGGAGTCTCGATCATGTCTATCTTATTCGCGAACCGTAGGGTGACACACTTAAGGTTCGATGACGCATTTGAGAGGATACGGAATATCAAAGAATGTTTTGGGTAGCACCAAAATTGTTTCGGGGAAAATTGAAGTAGTTCAAGGGGTTTTTCGTCGAATGGTTGTTAATATAATTAACAAATGATTCGAGGTGCTATATGCAAATGTTTGTCAATAGAATTAACAAATGCTGAAATAAAGAAATAAAAATGTTTTATTTATTTATTGAAGAAAAACTCTTGGATTTTGTAAGTGGGAAATAAAGGAAGGATGAGTGGATGTGAGTGGAGTGTCCACTCACATAATGAGGGAAGAGGTGGGGACACCTCCATGGGCTGGCCGCACCCCCCTTGGGCTGCCCCCGTCTCCTATAAATAGAGGGCATGAGCTCCCTCTCTCACACACACTTGCCCACCTCACTTCCTCTCCACCCGCTGCTCCATTCCATGGTCTCCGGCTTGGCGAAGCCCTAACCGTGGGATTCTTCACCACCACCACGCCGTCGTGCTGCTGGAGTTCCGAGGGATCATGTACTTCCGCCTCCCCGCTGGATCGAGGGAACGGAGGTCGTCATCAACCGTACGTGTGACCGATCACGGAGGCACCGCCGGATTGCGGTGCACATCTTCTCGCTCTCGGGATCGGTGTGAGTACGACTACACCAACAATGAGATTTGATGTCGTAACGCTTTGTGTCTTTGAGGTTATGTTCTTCTTAAGACTCTCTCTATGCCTGTTGCTTTCATCTACTAGATTAGATCTTGGCCTTCAGTGGTATCAGAGCCGGATCTATGCGTAGATGATTTGTACGGGTAGAACACATAGGAGTATGTGGGCGTTGATGATCATGTTTTTGCCTCCTTGAGTATTTTATGATCTTAGTGGCATAGTAGGATGAAGCTGCCCTAGACTAAGTTTGCGTGTACTATGTACGCGAGAATTGTCTCACTTGTGGCTGAGGGGGTGTCCGTTTCTCCTACTATAGTTAAGATCTAATCTACGAAGGGTTGTTAAAAATGTGTTTATCAACGTTGTGGTTGATGTTCGTAGGTGTGAAAGGTTCTATCCTCGAAAGCCCTAAGCCACGTAAAATATGGAAACATAAATTAGAAGCGTCTAACTAATTTTTGCTGGGAATCTGATGTGATATGATCAATATCACAAATTTGATTATGAGATGATCTATTTTGTAAATTATTGATATAGCGGAAGGTATCCATATGGTTGTATTATTATTGATGGAGAATCAAGATGGAGGTGCCATGGAACATGGTACCACGCGGGTGGAATGATGGAGATCATACCATGATGCATATGATGGAGATCAAGTGCAAGAGGGACCATATCATATCACATTATCCATGCATGTGATGTTAATCCTTTTATGCATCTTATTTTGTTTAGATCACGACGGTAGCATTATAAGATGATCTGTAACATCCCATTTTTGCTAAACTAGGGTGTGTGGTGTGTGTTCATCCCATACATGCATGAAACAACAATTTAAAACATGTTGAAACAATTTAAATTTGGAATTTAAATGGTTTGAGAAAATTACCACAGATAGTACCTATTTTGATTTCCAAAATCTTGTATTGGAAAATATTTAAATTTCACCAAAGAAAGGTATGATGAGGTTGGAAATTTTGTGAGGTTTCCAAAATGTATTTTTGCCAAATTTTCTGTTTGCAAAAAGGCCCTCAATTCATTTGTTTCTGTTCTGTTTTTAATGGAAAAGGACCTCAATGCAGTTCTTTTCTTTCCCAGGGTATTTTCGCAAGTGTGCCTTTGTCTTTTTCCTCCCGTCGGAAGACAAGCAGGCAGCTCGCCGGAGCTGCTGCCACGCACCCGCCGCCCCCTGCTTGCGTGGCCAGGTTCTGGAAGAAGCCATCGACGCCCTCCTCCTCTCAGAATCCCCCCTCGAGCTCCCTCTCTCTGTCACTGTCCTGAGGAACCTAACCCTAACCCTACCGTACGGACGCCGGCGAGCGTCGCCGTTCCAGTCGCTCCCTTGCCCCGTTGAGCAGTCCATCCTCCCCGCCGTGGTCTCCTCTCCCTCCTCCACAATTCCTGCGAGCCGGCGAGGCCGAAATCGCCGCAATCGGGCGGGTCTTCTCCAACTCCGGCCACCGCCGCCGAGCTCGAATCCGGCCAGCTCCGCCCCCATCTCGCCTCCCTGAGCACACCAGCAGCTCCAAGGTGAGCTCCTGCATCCCCCGGTCACCTCCCCGCTTCCTCCCGTGGACGGAATCGCCGATTTCGGCCGGAACCCGTGGCCGCCGCCGTGCCATGGTCGCCGGCGAGCTTTTCCGGTGACCTTTTGGTCACCCACCACTGCCCATACGTTCGCCTCGTCCTGCCGCACCTTCCCATCGCCTCCAATTCGAAAACCATCAACGAATTCGATCGATTTCATCCGCAGCAGAACCTCTGTGACCATTGATGACGTCCACCTGACGTCATCATGACGTCATATTTCTGTTTTTCTATTTTCAGAAAATGTTTAATGAATTACAGAAAATGATAAAATTTGATAATTGAATAACTCTTAAAATATTAATCAGAAAAATGAAATAAAAATATGGTTGTGTTCAAAAAAATGAGATCTATCCAAATATGTCATTTTCATATATGTTTGACAAAGTTCAAAAATGACCATTTATTTAATATTGTTTAATCATTTAAAATAGAAAAATAATTTTTTATCCAATAAAATTAGAAAATTAAAAGTTATATACCAAATTGCTCAAAATGACATATGCAATCCATTTATAATGTTTTCAACCTCATTTGAGCTTTTAAATTGGTACGCACTCTCATAATCGTCCGAATTGCCCCTCCGGGGTCTACTTCGGGCAAATTTCAGTAAAAATGCATAACTTACATACGAACCCTAGCAACCCATTGAACCTGTCTAGGGCTTTATTCCAGTGCATTAACTTGCTCATGCATACATATTGTGCATTGCATCGATGCCATGTGTTGATTGTTGTTCTTCTTCTTTTCGGTGTTTGTTCCCCCTCGGTAGAACCCGACTCCGAAGCGAAGGCCAGCAACTCCATGACGAATACTTGATCTTAACCGACAAGTCAAGCATTTATCCGAGAAGACATTTCTATCTGGTTTTCTTATAACCAAGGCAAGCATAACCTCTTATCTTCTCATATATGTTTTCGAACAACATTTGATTCTCGTACTTTGCATTCGATTCCAAAGTATTTGATGCTAGTAGATATAGCTCACCTATACACTGCATTGCCCCAATATCCTGATCCACTGCTCCTAGCCGCCATAGATTTTCTTGTGCGCATCGCCAGAGCCTCATATCTGCTTTGCTTAGCCTTACATGTTTGTTACCTCTGCTCCATCCGGTTGATGAATCAGAGCTGCGATAACCTAGTATGATATGATGACGTGGTGAGATGAGCTTTGTGTGGATAACTTGACTAAGGCTGGTATGGGAGGCCACTTGGGAAGTGGTTGTTCGTCCTATACTCGCCAACCTTAAGATTACGGTCTCGAGCGGAAGTCAAGACTGAGCGTGCAACCACACGCGGGGTCTAAGTAACCGCGCTCGACCAACTAACTTGTTTGGCCAGATCCATGAGTCACGTAGTTTGAGATTTCCATTCGGCACCGCAAATAAAACCTTTTAAACGGTTTTGAAAACAAAATGCTCCGCTAGGGCGTGACCGGGGCCAAGTGATGGACGTACACGGATCTTGACCCCGCCTCATAGAGACAGGTGCCGTCAGGAGGATGGCCAACTCCCTGTTGACGGGGTGGCCCTGTCTTGGGTTGACTCATGGATAGGGTCGGGTAAGGTAAAGGTCGTGGCCAGCCAACCTCTGCCGCGTTCCATGGAAGAACGTACATGTGGCGCTAAGAGTCGGATGGTACGTGTGGGTAAAGTGTACATCCCTGCAGGGCAATCTTTTCGAAAAGCCGTGTCCACGGTTAAGGACGACTTGGTGAAGGCAAAGACCATAGATAACCTTAACGTGACGTAAAAGATGTTGACAAAGCATGGAGGTAATGTTTGAAGGGTGCCTCCTCGGAGATGCCGGGAGGGGTGATCCTTGTAGCATGTGAGGTGCTGGGAATTGATGTTGGTGGTTTGACAAGATGATGATCACAGTAGTGAGTTTCTCATCTGTTTTGAAAACCTTCTATGAGACGTGCTATTCTTCCTCGACTTGGAAAACAAAGATTGCTTTACGCAAAACAGCCTTCATAAAACCCTTTCTGAAACCAGCAGATATATAATAGGTTAACTAAGTCTTGTTGAGTACCTCCCGTACTCAGGTTTGCTTAATTTTGGTTCAGGTGGAGTTCGTCACTTCAGTGGTGGTTCAACGTGGACATCGACGAGTAGTTCTGGGGTTCCCAGGTAGCAGCCTGGAATCTATGGGCTGGGACGTCGCCTTATGTTGCGGCCTCTTAGGCCTTTTTGGTTCTTGTTGTTTAGCAACATAATTTGCCTTCCGTTGTCTGATGTAATGTTGGGTCATGTAACCTCTGTTTGTAAAGATATACTCTAGTAACACCTGTTTAATACAATTTCTATGTCTAGAGTGTTGCTTTGATCGGTTGTTGGTTTCGAGCTCATCGTTATACAGTTTTGGCTATGCCTGCATAGTTGTCGCAGTCGAGGGGTTGTGGAGCCGGTGATCCATGTCCGAGCCCGCCTGTCGAAGTGATCGGCCTGGGGCGAGGTAACCCCAGTAACCCTCGATTGTTGTTGCACTTTCTGGACACATAGCATCTCTGTATAGCTTTGGTCCCGTTCCCTTCAGTTTCATTTGATTCGTGGATGCTTTGATATGCATAGTTGGTTATGACTAGCATGGATACAAGGAGTAGTAGACTGGGGATCCGGACTACGTGCCGATGAATCCAGTCTGCCTGCCGTTGTTTGTTGCGGCCGGGGCTGGTAACCCTGAAGCCCTTGTGAGTCCATGGCTAGGAGCACATAATGGTATGTATATCTTTGGATCCGGGGTCGTGACAAGTCATGGTATCAGAGCAGGATTGCCTGTAGGAAAACCTTACTGATTGGTCGATGTTGAGTCTAGAGTTTATGAAAACTATTTTGAAACTCCAAATGAGTTGTGAAAACCTTCTTAGGATCCTTCTTACTCCTTACCTGGTATCGCTCTAACTCTGGGTCTCCTTCCCTGTTTTGATTTGAAAAGGTTTTGCTATCTCCTCCAGTCATTCAAAACCTAGGTGCCTTGTTTGGCAATGACGTTTTCACCCAAGTTGACCTAGTGTTAAAGTTTCTAGAGTCGTGTGTGTTCCATGTTCCGTCATCTCTTAAACTGGGAGATTCCTTTCCATCATAATCTCTCAGAGTTGTGTGGATTCCACATACTCCTGTTCTAAAGTTTCAAAATCCTGAACCTCGAGATGTCCTTTTCATCTCGAATGTATCCGTTATCCTCTGCTCAAATTCTTCCGGAGTTATGTTCTCTTTTGAAAGATATTCCGTGATTGCTATTCGTAGTGTCCTTCAAGGCACTCAGATAGTAGTTACTCCTTTCTTTTGGTTTTTAACCTTGGACTTGAACCGAAGGTCCCGGAATGTGCTGAATTGTGGTGGGTTGAGTCATGTGGTTTCTTAACCATTTGATGCTCATGCCATCAGTACAGGATGCTGACCTTTAACCCAAGTTCTGTTTCTTTGGATCCTGAAGAATCTGTTTTACCTCAGGGTGGCTAGGTAATCTTAGCTCCAATAGCCATAGGTTTTCTCTAGGAATCAAAAGGATCACGACAAGAATGTTCTTATGATTCTCATATCTTTGTTCTTGGTTCATCTATACCACCCTTTTGGCCTGGGTTCTACACATGAGTACTACCCGTGCATCCAACGTGATCTCAGGATTTTTCCAAGAGCACGTTCCTACTCTTTGCTTGCTTCCAAACCTCATCTACTGTTTGGAATACGAGTTGCATATGTGTGTTGGAGTTCTCCAAATGCATTTATCTTGTGTTCCGTTCAAACATTCCACTTTGGAATGTCAGGAGAAACAAACTCCAATACCTCGTTCATCTCTAGGACTAGGTCAAAGTTTTGTAGCCCGCAGATTAAAGAAGTTTCAATAGCTTCTGTTCTGTTCCACCTTCGAGAATCACACTCTTACATATCAAGAGGCTATGTTTAACTTCATGGCCTTATTGATGAAGTGATACTCTTACACGTTTTCACCCACCCTTCCTCCAAGCCTGAAATGCTTGAGAAGGTTGGGTGTGTACCGATGTGTGCATCAGACAATCTTAGCAATTCCTATTGCTTTGAAAAATCTAAGAAACATCTGTATCCTTCTTAGCACTACTGGTCACCCAGCCTCTTTATGAAGTTGAAGGTGTTCCAAATCCGTTCATGCCGGTGCACATCCTCGGTCAGAGAGTTAGGTTCATGCCAAAGTTCTCCACACCATACCGGTTGCTTTGAAAAGATGCCTCCTTTCGATTTCTAAGACATACCGGTAGGTTGTGATATTCTAGTTGTCTCTCTAGAAGTATCACCAGGTTGTTACCTGACCGTAATGTCTAAGCAAGGGGTAGTTTGAACCACTCCTTTCTCCAAGGAACCCTGCTGGATATCCTGGACTAGTTGGTTGAGCTTAATCACTAACTTGGAGAGTTGAAAAGACAAAAGCTCCGCCTAATTTGATCCTTCGTTACTGGATGTCCACTTTCCTTTGCGTTGAAGCATGATAGTATCTCCTGGATGGACATGCTATCTTTCCACCCTTGATTTGATTTGGGCTATCGTCAAATCGAGAAAAGATCCAAGGACTACCCTGATGGTGTTCCCACTCATGGTATTTTTTCCTAGGTACACCTATGTCCTTTGGCAGACCAATATTTCGCCCTGTTCACGTAACATATGAATTCCTCTTCTTGGAGTAACTTGATAAGGGTGTTATTGAGCCCATCGATGACATCCCTATTTTCCCAAGTTCCAAGAGGTTCATGTTGAACACTTGGCACTAATGTTGGAAACTTTCGAGAACCATCTTTGTGTCATCACAAAGTTGTGTTCTAGATGTTCGAAGTAACTTACTCCGGTTCATGTGCTTATGGTGAAAGTTGTCGCCATGGATCTGAGTATAGTTCCATTGCTCCCTCGGGAATAATCTTCAGCTGGTCATGCATGTGTGGACTACTCTTCAGATGGTAGGTTGTTACCTCCATTTATTTGAAGAAGTTTGCATCCACACCAAGCCACTGATTACCCGTGAAAGAGAAGAAGTCCAAGAACTTCGTTATCTCGGTAATCATCTTTCCCACAAGGACTCCGATGTGTTCTTTTGCAAGTAGTTCATGTAGGTGCAACCGTATTTCGCAAGTTGCTAATACATGAGTTCTGCAATATCACTCATCCTCTTGAGTGTGGCATCGCAGTCCATGTCTTGAGAATCTAGCATATGTATCTCGTTGGTAACTGGTGCAAGCTCTTTAATCAAACACGTTGAGTCTCGGTTATTCAACCCACTAACCAGAGCTAAACCTCAAGCAGCAATGATGGTTGGTGCTTTCTCAAGGGTATTGAATTAGGTCATTTCAAAATCCGGCATGGTTGATGTTGTGGTTGACACAATTAGCCGGAAGGCCTAATGTCATATCCCTTTGAATCCGTAAGAACAACCACTCTGTGTGAGAATTCGTGTGTGGTTAATCCTAACAAGTTTTCCTCCCCGTCCTTCCAAACCGGAGTTCTACTTTCACTTAAAGGTCTACTCACGGCTTACCGTAAGCCTGATCTTGGTATCTAGAACGTCCAAGATAACCTGGAAGTTGATCTTTCCAATATCTCCCCTTTAAACCTCCAAAACCCTTGTTCTGGTGGAAACAAGTTACTCATGAGCACATCTTGTGGTGTTTTGTAACCGCCGTTGATCAGCTTCCTTTTTCAAGTGGTTTGTACTTGAAGTTCTGCTCACCTCACATATTGTGTGAATTTGTCAGTTACTTCAGCCATGGGATCTTAACCATGTGGCAAACGTATTGCTACGTATAAACCACACTAGGAAAGAGATTCCCTAATTTCTTCCGGTGTTCCAATCCTCGTTGGTTACCCATCCTTATGGTGTGATCAAGAATACCTCCTTCATTACGGTGTTCCAGCACCCTGTGGTTACTCATATTCTGTCGTGAAGTGACATCCCGATCTTTGACAAAGTTTTTGACAAAATTTGACGGAATGAAAGTTCGTTATCTTCCGTGTCCACTCCGAAGAGTGAACATGATCCTGTAGCAAATCTTCTCCGACGCACGATTACAGTGTCTTCTCGTGTTTTCCCTCGTCTGTGGATATTACGTCGTGGTATCCAATACAATCCTTTCCATCTTGGTATTCTATTTCGAAGAAACCTTTATGTCACAAGTTGTCCAACCTTTCTTTATCAAAAGGATTTAAAGTCTTGTGCAAAGCTCATATTCTAAATCCTTTCCAGACCAATCGTCCGAACACCTGAAACCATCTTCTATTTCCCTCCGTTATCTTGATGTGTTTCATGCACGTTAACTCAACAGTTCTTTACGGGCATTCTGGTCATGAGTTAGCCATGAGATACCCGATCTTCGTGAAGATCATTTCCTAAGAGTTTCCCTCTTACCTAAGGTGTATCCGTTCAATACTTCAAGATGCTACGGATCAACCTCTTCATAAGAGAACCGTAAGGTTTGAGAAGATCGTTCAAAACTGGTGTTCCTTCTTTCTTCTCCTTCGGGAATCTCGGGACGAGATTCTTGTAAGGGGGGGGGGGTAGATTTGTAACATCCCATTTTTG
Organism: Alopecurus myosuroides; assembly: GCA_028641055.1. Lineage (NCBI taxonomy): Eukaryota > Viridiplantae > Streptophyta > Magnoliopsida > Poales > Poaceae > Alopecurus > Alopecurus myosuroides. Next base: position 683,706,550 of record CM054057.1, read on the forward strand.
CTAAACTAGGGTGTGTGGTGTGTGTTCATCCCATACATGCATGAAACAACAATTTAAAACATGTTGAAACAATTTAAATTTGGAATTTAAATGGTTTGAGAAAATTACCACAGATAGTACCTATTTTTGATTTCCAAAATCTTGTATTGGAAAATATTTCAATTTCACCAAAGAAAGGTATGATGAGGTTGGAAATTTTGTGAGGTTTCCAAAATGTATTTTTGCAAAATTTTCTGTTTGCAAAAAGACCCTCAATTCATTTGTTTCTGTTCTGTTTTTAATGGAAAAGGACCTCAATGCAGTTCTTTTCTTTCCGAGGGGGTTTTCGCAAGTGTGCCTTTGTCTTTTTCCTCCCGTCGGGAGACAAGCAGGCAGCTCGCCGGAGCTGCTGCCACGCACCCGCCGCCCCTGCTTGCGTGGCCAGGTTCTGGAAGAAGCCCTCGACGCCCTCCTCCTCTCAGAATCCCCCCTCGAGCTCCCTCTCTCTGTCACTGTCCTGAGGAACCTAACCCTAACCCTACGGACGCCGGCGAGCGTCGCCGTTCCAGTCGCTCCCTTGCCCCGTTGAGCAGTCCATCCTCCCCGCCGTGGTCTCCTCTCCCTCCTCCACAATTCCTGCGAGCCGGCGAGGCCGAAATCGCCGCAATCGGGCGGGTCTTCTCCAACTCCAGCCACCGCCGCCGAGCTCGAATCCGGCCAGCTCCGCCCCCATCTCGCCTCCCTGAGCACACCAGCAGCTCCAAGGTGAGCTCCTGCATCCCCCGGTCACCTCCCCGCTTCCTCCCGTGGACGGAATCGCCGATTTCGGCCGGAACCCGTGGCCACCGCCGTGCCATGGTCGCCGACGAGCTTTTCCGGTGACCTTTTGGTCACCCACCACTGCCCATACGTTCGCCTCGTCCTGCCGCACCTTCCCATCGCCTCCAATTCGGAAACCATCAACGAATTCGATCGATTTCATCCGCAGCAGAACCTCTGTGACCATTGATGACGTCATCCTGACGTCATATTTCTGTTTTTCTATTTTCAGAAAATGTTTAATGAATTACAGAAAATGATAAAATTTGATAATTGAATAACTCTTAAAATATTAATCAGAAAAATGAAATAAAAATATGGTTGTGTTCAGAAAAATGAGATCTATCCAAATATGTCATTTTCATATATGTTTGACAAAGCTAAAAAATGACCATTTATTTAATATTGTTTAATCATTTAAAATAGAAAAATAATTTTTTATCCACTAAAATTAGAAAATTAAAAGTTATATACCAAATTGCTCAAAATGACATATGCAATCCATTTATGATGTTTTCAACCTCATTTGAGCTTTTAAATTGGTACTCACTCTCATAATCGTCCGAATTGCCCCTCCGGGGTCTACTTCGGGCAAATTTCAGTAAAAATGCATAACTTACATACGAACCCTAGCAACCCATTGAACCTGTCTAGGGCTTTATTCTAGTGCATTAACTTGCTCATGCATACATATTGTGCATTGCATCGATGCCATGTGTTGATTGTTGTTCTTCTTCTTTTCGGTGTTTGTTCCCCCTCGGTAGAACCCGACTCCGAAGCGAAGGCCAGCAACTCCATGACGAATACTTGATCTTAACCGACAAGTCATGCACTTATCCGAGAAGACATTTCTATCTGGTTTTCTTATAACCAAGGCAAGCATAACCTCTTATCTGCTCATATATGTTTTCGAACAACATTTGATTCTCGTACTTTGCATTCGATTCCAAAGTATTTGATGCTAGTAGATATAGCTCACCTATACACTGCATTGCCCCAATATCCTGATCCACTGCTTCTAGCCGCCATAGATTTGCTTGTGCGCATCGCCAGAGCCTCATATCTGCTTTGCTTAGCCTTACATGTTTGTTACCTCTGCTCCATCCGGTTGATGAATCAGAGCTGCGATAACCTAGTATGATATGATGACGTGGTGAGATGAGCTTTGTGTGGATAACTTGACTAAGGCTGGTATGGGAGGCCACTTGGGAAGTGGTTGTTCGTCCTATACTCGCCAACCTTAGGATTACGGTCTCGAGCGGAAGCCAAGACTGAGCGTGCAACCACACGCGGGGTCTAAGTAACCGCGCTCGACCAACTAACTTGTTTGGCCAGATCCATGAGTCACGTAGTTTGAGATTTCCATTCGGCACTGCAAATAAAACCTTTTAAACGGTTTTGAAAACAAAATGCTCCGCTAGGGCGTGACCGGGGCCAAGTGATGGACGTACACGGATATTGACCCCGCCTCACAGAGACAGGTGCCGTCAGGAGGATGGCCAACTCCCTGTTGCGGGCCCTCTTGGGTTGACTCATGGATAGGGTCGGGTAAGGTAAAGGTCGGGGCCAGCCACCCTCTGCCGCGTTCCATGGAAGAACGTACATGTGGCGCTAAGAGTCGGATGGTACGTGTGGGTAAAGTGTACATCCCTGCAGGGCAATCTTTTCGAAAAGCCGTGTCCACGGTTAAGGACGACTTGGTGAAGGCAAAGACCATAGATAACCTTAACGTGGCGTAAAAGATGTTGACAAAGCATGGAGGTAATGTTTGAAGGGTGCCTCCTCGGAGATGCCGGAGGGTGATCCTTGTAGCATTGAGGTGCTGGGAATTGATGTTGGTGGTTTGACAAGATGATGATCACAGTAGTGAGTTTCTCATCTATTTTGAAAACCTTCTATGAGACGTGCTATTCTTCCTCGACTTGGAAAACAAAGATTGCTTTACGCAAAACAGCCTTCATAAAACCCTTTCTGAAACCAGCAGATATATAATAGGTTAACTAAGTCTTGTTGAGTACCTCCCGTACTCAGGTTTGCTTAATTTTGGTTCAGGTGGAGTTCGTCACTTCAGTGGTGGTTCAACGTGGACATCGACGAGTAGTTCTGGGGTTCCCAGGTAGCAGCCTGGAATCTATGGGCTGGGACGTCGCCTTATGTTGCGGCCTCTTAGGCCTTTTTGGTTCTTGTTGTTTAGCAACATAATTTGCCTTCCGTTGTCTGATGTAATGTTGGGTCATGTAACCTCTGTTTGTAAAGATATACTCTAGTAACACCTGTTTAATACAATTTCTATGTCTAGAGTGTTGCTTTGATCGGTTGTTGGTTTCGAGCTCATCGTTATACAGTTTTGGCTATGCCTGCATAGTTGTCGCAGTCGAGGGGTTGTGGAGCCGGTGATCCATGTCCGAGCCCGCCTGTCGATGTGATCGGCCTGGGGCGAGGTAACCCCAGTAACCCTCGATTGTTGTTGCACTTTCTGGACACATAGCATCTCTGTATAGCTTTGGTCCCGTTCCCTTCAGTTTCATTCGATTCGTGGACGCTTTGATATGCATAGTTGGTTATGACTAGCATGGATACAATGAGTAGTAGACTGGGGATCCGGACTACGTGCCGATGAATCCAGTCTGCCTGCCGTTGTTTGTTGCGGCCGGGGCTGGTAACCCTGAAGCCCTTGTGAGTCCATGGCTAGGAGCACATAATGGTATGTATATCTTTGGGTCCGGGGTCGTGACATGATCCCTCTCACTTAATATCAAGATAATAATGTGTTCTTCCTTAAGTATGCACCGTTAAGAAAGTTCGTCGTTTCGAGACACCACGTGATGATCGGGTGTGATAGACTCAACGTTCGCATACAACGGGTGTTTTCCAGCCAAGCATGTACAAACATGGCCTTGAAACACACGCAGTACTACGGTTCTACTTGGCGAGCCTAGCATGTACAGACATGGCCTCGGAACACGTAACCGAAAGGTAAAGCATGAGTCATATGGATGATATGATGAACATGTTGATATTCGCCTTTGAAGCTACAACATCTCACGTGATGATCGGTTTTGGTGTAGTGTATTTGGTTCGTGTAATTACTAAAGACGACTAAGAGGATGTTGTTTGATGACCCACAAGTATAGGGAATCGCAACAGTCTTCGAGGGAAGTAAAACCCAAATTTATTGATTCGACACAAGGGGAGCCAAAGAATATTTGTGAGCCTTAACAGGTGAGTTGTCTATTCACTTGCACCTGAAAGTGAACTTGTTCGCAGTGGTTTATCAGTAGTAACAATTTTATAGTAGCAGCAGTAGTGAAATAACAACAGCAGTAGTATGAAAACAACAGCAGTGGTGATTGAAGTAAACGACGGGATTAAATTTTGTAGGCATAGGGATGGATGAACGGGCTTTGCATGGATAAGAAAGTTCAAATAATGATCATGTCACGGGCATTGAAGATAAATAAGATAAAGCATCCAAGTACTAAGTAACCATAGGCATGTGTTCCGTCAATAGTCTTACGTGCTCGCAATGAGAACTTGCACAACATCTATTGTCCTACCAGCCCGTGTCAGCGGGGCCTCAAGGGAACTACTGGTAATTAAGGTGTTCCTTTTAATAGAACACTGGAGCAAAGCATTAACAATCCGTGAACACATGTGATCCTCACATCACAGCCATCCCCTCCGGTTGTCCCAATTTCTGTCACTTCGAGGCCTCGGGTTCTGGACAACAATATGTGTAAACAACTTGCAGGTATGATCAAGAAACAATAATTATCATCGTGATTCAATAACATGTTCAGATCTGAGATCATGGCACTCGGGCCCAAAGTGGAAAGCATTAAGCATAACAAGTTGCAACAATGTCAATAGCACTAATAGAGGATACTAGGCACTATGCCCTAACAATCACGACATTATTACATGAACGAACTCATCCAATCCCTACCATCCCCTTCATTCTACAACGGGGAATTACTCACACATGGATGGGGAAAACATGTATGGTAGATGGAGAGGCGTTGGTGATGACGGTGGTGATGATCTCCTCCAATTCCCCGTCCCGGCAGGGTGCCAAAACATGAACTTCTGATCCCCGAATCGAGGTTCGGGACGGCGGCGGCGCTCTGTTGTGTTCCTGTGGAATATGACGAACCCCCTCGGGTTTTAGGGTTGGAGGCTACTTGTAGTCGAAAGGGGAGTCCGAGGGGGGCTCTGGGGGGCCCACACCCTATGCTGGCGCGGCTAGGGGGACCCCCGCCAGGGGGTGTGTAGCCACCCTGTGGCTCCTCTCCTGGCCCCTTTCTGGCTCCCGGGGTCTTCCGGGGTGAAAACACAAATGGGCTCTTTTCTGGGCATTTTCCCGAAAGTTGATTTTTCTGCACAAAAACAAGACACCAAGGTAATTCTGCTGAAAACAGCGTTAGTCCGTGTTAGTTGTATCCAAAACACACAAGTTTAGAGGAAAACAATAAGAAAAGTGTTCAGAAAAGGAGATACGTTTTTGACGTATCAACTCCCACAAGCTTAGCTTATTGCTTGTCCTCAAGCAATTCAGTGACAACTGAGTGCGATAAAAGACTTTTACGAACACATTTGTTTCATATGATGTAAATATACTCACTATATGATCAGATACTTAGTTATGATCATGATAAGATACATGCAAGATACTTTCATTTAATAGTTATGCAAACCATGAAGAGACAACAACATATTAATAATAAACAACATAAAACATAACTATTTGCAAGATTGAAATATTCATAATAGGATCTGATAATTGGTATCTCGCTTGCCCTTAAGTGTGGGGCAAAACATAAATGCCAGGGCACCTCTGAAGTTCAAGGGAAGACTAGAAGTAAAGATATCAAAGATGCAAGAATCAAAATTATACCACAATCAACCGTGCTGTGGGACAAACATATTACACTAAGAATGATAATTATGCTCTCAAGAAAGTGCTCAAAGAATAAGGCGGAGACTCAACATAAAAGTAAAATAAAGGCCCTTCGTAGAGGGAAGCATGGATCAATCATGTGCTAGAGCTTTTTATTTTTTTAAACAGAGATATTGAAAACAATTTTAAGAGTGGTGTATGCTTATGTCAACGAATGGTAAACAAAAAATACAGTACTTCACAAGCCAACTGGATTCACAAGAGCGGCTCCCATGGTGAAGGACGCAACTGGTGTAGAAGGTCATCCCTCTTTCTCTTTTGTTTACACAATTATGCTTTGACTGATAAATCAGGGGCAAAAAGTGAACATAATTTGTTTGTATTAATTTGGGGCTGGGCACCCCGCTGCCAGCTCTTCTATCATTTGGATAACCGGATAAAGCCACTAGTCCAGGGTGTGAAATCCAATCAACAAGTAAGATGAAGATTCTCTATTTACGTACAAATGAGCTAAAATAGTTGCACAAAACAAGAGTAATTTTTAGAATGTTTCAAAGGTAGCACATGAGCAATTTACTTTGGAGTGGCAGTTAAATACCACATATAGGTAGGTATGGTGGACACATTTGGAAAACTTTGTTTTTCAGGGATTTGGATGCACGAGTAGAGGTCATACTAAGTACAGGTGAAGGCTAGCAATAGACATGGAGCGACAATCAAGAGAGCAACAACTATCATAATCATGTTTGTGACAAAGTAAAATTAACCGAGGCATAAAATTGATACTAGAACTCTGAGGCAAAATAAATCATCGAGGCTTATTGAATTTTTATTTTCAGTCTAGCATGCGTGAGCATGTGCCAAGTCGATTCAAATGAAACAGTCAGAGGAGGCTACCACAATATCATACTCTTCTTATGAATAGAATAATGCGAACAAATATTTATGCGACATGTCATTTACTATTAATAAATTGGAACAAAACATGAGAGAGCATGAACTATTAAGCAGCCATTAAGTCACATATATCTTATACGAACAAACTAATCATGCTCACATAGATGGATATATGTACAAAAATGAAAGCAAATAGAATTCATACCAGCCTCTCACCACACTTGGATTGTCGTAGAGCGTCATTATTGCTCTTCACTTGTGGCTCGAATAATATATATGAAAACCAAGCTCCAATGAAATCACGGACGACTGTTGAACTCTGCACCAAACTTTACAAAACAAGAGAAGAACAATAAAATATTTTTGGGATTTTCAATTAAAGCACGGGCAAACGAGAACAAGCAAACAAAGCAAAAATCTTTTTGGTTTTTTCGAAATAAAGCAAGAAAAAAAGAAAACAAGCAAACAAACAAAATATTTTCAAGTTTTTTAATATTAAAACGCAACCAAAGAATAAAGCAAACCAACTAAAGAAACAAATAGAGAGAAACAACGGAAATATTTTTGGTCCTTTTGTGTTTTGGAAAGCGAAAACAAGACAATAAAAACAAAAGAGATGAAAGAAACGAAAAAAGCGAAAGAAACAAAAAGAAGCGAAAGAAACAAAAAGAAGCGAAACAAACAAAAGAAGCGAAAGAAACAAAAAGAAGCGAAAGAAGAGAAAACATGGATATACAAAGAACCGACAGAACATGATATGTAAATGAGCGTGAGGTCGGTATACCTCCCCCCAAGCTTAGGATTTTGGCCTAAGTGGAGATCAATCGTGGCGCGTGAAGTGTCCCCACTGCGGTCGGTCATCCCTTGCATGGTCGTACTCCGGTGCATAGGAGGAAGATGATGCAGCAAGCGCATAGTCGTAGTCGGGGTGCTGATATGGAATCCCCGTGGCGTCATAGGGCTGGACGAAAACACCATCGTTCCCCTCTCCGACGTCCTCCCCTTGCTGGGGGAGATGCTCAAGGTATTTGTCCATCTCACTCTCAGAAAGCTCCCATCCTTGCCTGTTATTAAGATCAAACAAAAGAGGTGCAGGCAAAAGTACTTCTCTAACAGTTTTAACAACTCTCCACCCGGATTTTTTTGAGAAAGTTAATTCAAAAGATAAATTATGTAAGTGAGCATGAGTAGAAATAAAATTATGTTGAACCATGGAAACAAGATTAAGCCTCTCTATAGGAAACTGGAAGTCTAGAGGGTGTGGCTCCAAACCATGCAAAGCTAGCAAGCACGAGGCAATAAGACCTCCACAAACTCCGCCCTTCTCACGGTTATGTGAGGGAAGGTAAGAAATCAAAGCGCCAAAGTTATAAGACCTATCGTGTCTCAAAGCAGCAGCAATAAACGCCAAATAATAAACAGATAACTTGCTGACAGTTTTCCTAGCTAATACACATTTAGAAATGAAGTAGGCAAAGTATCGAATGCTAGGGAGTTGAATTTCACGAATTTTACTCCTCTCCCCTATGAAGTTTCTGCCTTGGCAAATCTCTCCATATAAATCTAGTAGTGGTTTGTGCTGCCCACTTATTTTCTCACGAGACCCCCACTCGGGACCTTAATAGCTTCACAGAAAACACTAAAAGGCAGGCTCACAGCTTTATTATAAATCTTATAGTGGACCATTGGGTTAGTTGGAGACCATTTAAAACGAAAATCCTGCACCATACACATAGTTAGTTTCACATATTGATAGGATCATCCTCAATGAAACGCTCCAAGCCTGCATTATGCACCAGAGTGTTAAAATCATGCAGAGTTCCTGTAACTTGCATCAATTCTCGACACGGATAGATAGATGGGAACACCCTCTCTTCACGGTGCACGAGCATGACCTCATGCACCTCCAACTCATGCTGGTTTAGTTGATAAGCATTGTGCTCCATCTCTGAAATTTTTCAACAATCATCACAAAAATTAATTTCGAGCAACTATAAGGTGGATACTACCATAGGGACTTATATGAGAGATAAACATACATCAAAAACAAATTATTTATACTCAAACCAAGCATGAAATTTCACATAACCTGTCACCTACAGTACCAAAATACTCAAGAAATACTTCACTAAATAGAATTCTACTTGGATCATCAGAGGAGTCACATACCGGAGATCAAACACACCAAATATCAGCACAGATGATGGGCTAAAGAAGGAGATCAAAATTTCAGAGGAAGGACAGCAAGAATACGGGTTCCAGGAAATGTTTTCAGTTTTGGGGGTGAGAGAGAAGACTTTGGTAGTGGAGAGAGTAAGTGGAGGGACAGGGGGCCCCACACCATGTGCTGCCGCCACCAGGGGCTGGCCGCGCCACCCTGTGGTGTGCCTGACCGGTGGGTCCCCCTGGGGTCTCCCAGGTGTCTTTCCGCCACATTTTTGACGTAAAAATTTATTATAATTTTTCTGGAATTTTTCGAGAAACTTTATTTTTGAGGTATTTCCAGAATTTTAATAATTAATAAAAACAGGGAAAACGAATGTGAAAACATGGAAAACAAAACCAAAACCAGAACTACATAGGTTCTATGACACTCTAATGGAAGAATATCCAAAGAAAACAAAGGTGGTAGTGGTGAAAACAAAAGTATGAATGGTGAAAACATGCATAACCTCAGAAATCATAGTGAAAATATCAGAAAAACGTGCATAAGGATGGTGGAAAACATGATTGTGCTCAAGCAAAAATATTATAACAGAAGTAAACATTGTGAAAACATAGTGGGAAGGGTGAAAACATAGTGAAAACAATGTCCTCTTCATTAAAAATTATTTTGTTAACAAGGGTGATCAAGTCTTGTTACCGGAATAATTATTATATGAAGAAAAACTTTGCTAATCACTAAATAATTATGTTACATCAACCTTGATAGGCATAGTCCCAATCATAATAATTTCGTATTCCTTTGGTGCAACTGGAATGGGACAATAAAATTCTCCAATCTTGATGGTCTCAATATTTTCAATTGAATTTAGACCATATTTCTTAGCAATCTTCTTGGGAAAAAATAAACAGTATGATCTTTATCATTAACATTAAAGGTAACGTACCCTTGATTGAAATCAATAACAGCCCCGGCAGTATTAATAAAAGGTCTTCCAAGAATAATAGACATATTATCATCTTCAGGTGTTACCAACACAACAAAGTCAGTTAATATCAGATAATTATTAGCAACTTGAACAGGAACATCCTCACATATACACACAGGAATATCATTAGATTTATCATCCATTTGCAAAGATATATCAATTGGTATCAATTTTTCTAGGAGGAGTCTTTTATAGAGAGTAAAAGGCATGACACTAACTCCAGCTCCCAGATCACACAAAGCAGTTCTAACATAATTATTTTTAATAGAACGGGGAATAGTTGGTATGCCAGGATCTCCAAGTTTCTTAGGAACCTTGACATTAAAATAATAATTAGAAAGCATAGTGGAAATTTCCTCATTAGGAATCTTCCTTTTGTTAGAAACAATATCTTTGATATATTTTGCATAAAGAGGCAATTTAATAGAATCAATTAAAGGAATTTGCAAGAACAAAGGTTTCATCCATTCACAAAACTTGTTATAGTGTTCTTCTTCCTTAGATTTGTGTTTCTTATTAGGAAAAGGCATTGGTCTTTGTACCCAAGATTCTCTTTCATTACCATGTTTATTAGCAATAAAATCTTCCTTAGTGTACCTTGTAGTTTTAGCTTGCTTTTCAGGTTCAGCTACAGGATTTTCTTTATCAGAAGCATCATTCTTTTCATTACCACTTTCAGTTTTAGCATCAGAGACAGATATACTATTAGGATCTTTAGCAAGCTCAGAGGATTCTACGTCAGTTTTATGTTTCTTCTTGTTTTTCTTTTTAGTATGAATAACATCATTATTAGTTTAATCTTGTTCAATTCTTTTAGGATGTCCCTCAGGATATAAAGGATCTTGTGTAGTAATACAACTTCTAGTTCTAATCTCATAAGCATGTTTTTCTTTAGAAGTATTAACTAGCAAATCTTTTTGCACTTTCGCAAGTTGATCAATTTGAGTTTGAACCATTTGAAAATGTTTAACAAGCATTTAACATCATTAGAGGTTCTTTCTATAATACCATGCAAATCATTAATAGCTTTAGAGTTTTCCATTAGGTGATTTTGCACTCTCAATTAAAATTACGTTGCTTAATAAAATAATTATCAAATTCATCTAAGCATTGATCAGGAGGTTTTCTATAGGGAATATCTCTACTATCAAAATATTGGAGAGAGTGTACCTCAATGGTGATGAGTGAGGGATTGGCTTACATAATTCTTCTATAGGTGGAAGATTCTTCACATCTTCAGATTTAATACCCCTCTCTTTAAGAGATTTCTTGGCTTCTCTCATCACTTCATCATTTAATTCAATCAACCCCCTCTTCTTGGGTGTTGGTGTTGGTGTTGGTACAGGAGTGGGGGTCGGCTCAGGCTCAACCATAGTACAATCATCATGATTTTGGCTTATTTTAGCCATTAATTCTTCAGCTTCTTCTAGAGTTCTTTGCCTGAAAACAGAACCATCACAACTATCCAGGTATGTCCTAGATAGTCCATTATAGAATATATCAAGAAGTTTATTCTCTTCTAGCTTATGCCTAGGTGTAGACCTAACTAAAGAACCGAACCTTGCCCAAGATACAGGCAATTTCTCTTTTTCCAATTGCTTGAAATTAAATATATTTTGTAAAGCAGCATGTTGACCACTAGCAGGAAAATATTTCTGAAAGAAAGCATTAACCAAACCAATAGGACTATTAATAGATCCAGGAGACAAATTATTAAACCAAGTTTTAGCTTCATCCTTTAATGAGAAAGGGAATATTTTAGCAACAAAGTAGCTACGTTTCTTAAGATCATCAGAGAATAAACTACTGAAAGAGGAGAGCTCATTCATATGTTTCATAGCACTTTGATTTTCAGTTCCACAAAAAAGTTCTTTCTCAACAATAGATATATAAGATAAATCAAGAGAGAAATCATAATCCTTATCCCTAATATTAATAGGAGATGTGGTAAACTTAGCATCAGGAGATAATTTATATTTAATATCACGACTTTCCATAAGACGTAGAGCAGCATCTTTATCCTTCATAGCATGCATTTCATCAATAAGATCATCACTAAGTTCAATATAGGCATCATCCAAATCATCACTAGGATTTTCTCTAAACTCAGGTGAAAAAGCAGGAGGAACAGGATTTTTATCAGGAGTTTCAGTGTTTGCAATATTTTTTTAGCTTTAGCAATAGTAGCATATAGGAAAGAACCGAGAGAACCACTCTCATCAAGTACAGTAGAAGCATCATCAAAAGTATCAGAAGTATTTTGAGATTCAGCAGAAGTAGCATGTGTATGTGGTCGTGTAACCATCTTACTCATAACAGACGGTTAATCAAGAGCAACAGAGGTGTTCAGAGTTGTACCTCTTCTTGTAGTGGATGGTAATATAGGAACTCTTCCATCACGAGACTTACCCATGATGAATGATTGGCAGTAGATAATAGTACTCTCCGGTGAGCTTGCAAATAAAGCTATGCTCCTCGGCAACAGCGCCAGAAAATAGTCTTGATGACCCACAAGTATAGGGGATCGCAACAGTCTTCGAGGGAAGTAAAACCCAAATTTATTGATTCAACACAAGGGAAGCCAAAGAATATTTGTGAGCCTTAACAAATGAGTTGTCAATTTACTTGCACCTGAAAGTGAACTTGTTCACAGTAGTTTATCAGTAGTAATAGTTTTATAGTAGTAGCAGTAGTGAAATAACAACATCAGTAGTATGAAAACAGCAGCAGTGGTGATTGAAGTAAACAACGGGATTAAATACTGTAGGCATAGGGATGGATGAACGGGCTTTGCATGGATAAGAAAGTTCAAATAATGATCATGTCACGGGCATTTCAGATAAATAAGATAAAGGATCCAAGTACGAAGTAACCATAGGCATGTGTTCCGTAAATAGTCGTACGTGCTCGCAATGAGAACTTGCACAACATCTGTTGTCCTACAAGCCCGTGTCAGCGGGGCCTCAAGGGAACTACTGGTAATTAAGGTGTTCCTTTTAATAGAACACCGGAGAAAAGCATTAACACTCCATGAACACATGTGATCCTCACATCACAGCCATCCCCTCCCGTTGTCCCAATTTCTGTCACTTCGGGGCCTCGGGTTCCGGACAACAATATGTGTAAAACACTTGCAGGTATGATCAAAAGAAATAATTATCATCGTGATTCAATAACATGTTCAGATCTAAGATCATGACACTCGGGCCCAAAGTGGCAAGCATTAAGCATAACAAGTTGCAACAATGTCAATAGCACTAATAGAGGATACTAGGCACTATGCCCTAACAATCACGACATTATTACATGAACGAACTCATCCAATCCCTACCATCCCCTTCACCCTACAGCGGGGAATTACTCACACATGGATGGGGGAAACATGGATGGTCGATGGAGAGGTGTTGGTGATGACGGTGGCGATGATCTCCTCCAATTCCCCGTCCCGGCAGGGTGCCAGAACAGGCACTTCTGATCCCCGAATCGAGGTTCGGGATGGCGGCGGCACTCTGTTGTGTTTTTGTGGAATATGACGAACCCCCTCGAGTTTTAGGGTTGGAGGATACTTGTAGTCGAAAGGGGAGTCCGAGGGGGGCTTTGGGGGGCCCACACCCTATGCTGGCGCGGCCAGGAGGGACCCACGCCAGGGGGTGTGGCCACCCTGTGGCTCCTCTCCTGCCCCCTTCTGGCTCCCGGGGTCTTCCGGGGTGAAAACACCAATGGGCTCTTTTCTGGGCATTTTCCCGAAAGTTGATTTTTCTGCACAAAAACAATACACCAAGGTAATTCTGCTGAAAACAGCGTTAGTCCATTATAGTTGTATCCAAAACACACAAGTTTAGAGGAAAACAGTAAAAAAAGTGTTCGGAAAAGGAGATACGTTTTCGACGTATTATTGTTTTTGAGTGGGAGTTTATGGCATAATTTTGAATTAACTTGAACTTATTTATCATGAACAACTAATCAAAGTGAATTTGCACAAATTGTAGTATTCATTGGCATCCACAAAACTGCCTTACAGTTAGATTCTTAATTGAGATATAACTGTGATGATCTGGTAAATACCATTTAAGATTAGTACCGTATTGGTGAAATTTAAAATTGAGTCCTATTGTTGATTTTAGGTATTTCTTACCTAGATCCATATGATTAATGATTGATTGATATAGAGAGAAAATAATACCTACTTAGAATCCAGAGTCATGGTTGCTTCCATATTACTTTATCTTTAAAAGAATGTTTTGTTGATCAAGATGATTTAGGAACTGAAAAAGAGTTGTTTTTAGAAACAATCAAGTAAAAGATATATTGATATCTAGAAACTTATTTGTAGCAACATGACTGAGTATAATTTAGCGTGACAATGTATGCTTATATTATTTCAATATATGCAATGATTGAAGACGATAGGCGTTTGAATATTCCAAGAAATTGGGCACTAAACATTATCCTCTAAATTCCTTCCTTCGAGCTATAGTATATTAATCATAAAATTGTTATGATGGGATGGATTAAAAGTATGGGTAAAAATCGTTTACCTTGCTTGGAAATTGATAAGAGTGGAATCTGGAAGAATACTATTAATATGGTGATATTAGTAGAAAAATCAAACTTAATGTATGACTCAATGGGTGATAGTATATGACTAACACGCCAAGGAAAATGTGCTAGTACGACTAGTATTGTTTGATGTTGAATGATTCTTCTGTAAAGGAAAGGGAATATTGAAAATAGAATTACAAAAAGATATATGGCAGAAAAAGAAGATAACTGGAAAAGTCCAACTCTGGAGTATATGCTTGATATACAAGTTATAGATGTATTACTAGTTAAAAAGGTATTTTTGTGTATACCACATTGGTTGGTATGAGTTTTCATACAAAGGAACGCAATGCAAGAAATACAAGGGCCTAAAAGAAACTAGTAATAGACGTGGAATCAATTATGACAAGAACAGAAATAAAGTGTTATTGTGTTCATTGTCGTATCGAACCAAACATTCAAGATTTATTTTAAGAACTTAATAAGTTGTTATTTTGTTCTGGTCTTTTGTGAGAACAAATGAGATTGTTCAAACTATGACCATATTCCATAATTGATGGATATGTTAATATAAATCATGTTGGTAAAGTAAACAGCTATAAGACTAAATGCTAAACGCTGCAAGACGTAAAAGAGTTTCACTTAAATTGTGACACCACCATTTAAGTTCATATCGGAAAGGAAAACATGAAGAACTCCATATTGATGAACTTCTGGAGTCAATTTGTTTTGAATAAATTGACGCTTGTGAGACCTCTTCCAAAAGAAGACTAGAATTCCGTTCATAGGCCAAAGTAGAATGGAGGACTAATTTAATGGAGATTTTACATGTTGATGTATATAGTCCATTATGTATAGTCATGTGTGGTGGATTAATTTTTCCTTCATAAAATTCCGTCGATGATTTGAGTAGATATATGAGTATATCTATTTAAAGAGAATGGAGTTTGACAATTTTCAATTGGTTCATATTATTGTTAGTATGAAGTAAAAATCATTGTTACAAGATAATAAAGTATTTATGATTGGATCATAAAGGATAAAGTTTTGAGTTACAAGTTTAGCAAAACATCTGAGGAGTTGAAGAATTGTTCTACAACTTATACTTCTCGAATACCCCACATTAGTTGTGAGTATTCAAGAGATAAAATCAAACCTTGTTGGACATGGTAAGATTAATAAAAATGCCATTATAATTTTGTAGTTTATACATTAGTGACAACCGCTTTTTCACTGAAAAGAGCACCATCATGATCCGCTGAAATTGACAACATATAAGATATGGTTTGGGTAGTGACCTGAATTGTCATTTTCTTAAGTTTTGGTATGCATAGCATGCGTAAATTTTTTACAACCAAGATAGGATAAATATATGTTTATAAGGTTATCCCAAATAAAACATTGGGTATTTCTCCTATCACCGAAACAAACGACAAATGTTGTTTGTCAGAAAGGGTTGATTTCTCGAGAAAGTAGTTCTTGGGAAACAAGTGAGTGGGAGGACATCACAAACTCAACGAGATTAGAGAATCTTTGTTATCATGTCAAGAGTAGCGCAACACTAGAAGTTGTTCCGGGGTTTCCTATTTTGACTAAGTAGAAGACACTACATATGTTGTAGATACTTCGAATGAGTTTGCGAACTGAACCACAAAATTCCTAAAACTTTGTACTTAGACCAACTTATGGTTTAAGAGTAAAGTGTTGTTTTGACAACAAAAGGACCTAGACCTTATAAAGGAAGCAAATGATGAGCCCTGACTTCGTAAAATTGAATATGACTCATTATATCCGCCATAGTATCCTTGTATGAATATCAAGTATGTGACTTGGTAGTCCTTTCGAGAGGCATGATGCCTACCGATAGCAAAAGGGTCTATATAGCGACAAAGACATGGATTTTTACATCCTTTGAAAGTTGTAATTATCGAAAAGTTGTTTTCGACAAAGTTCAAAAAGTTGACTACTATAAGATTTTGATCTTCCGTAGTGATGCTTTAGTATTTGCGGATAGTTCTAGCAAAAGTTACATATTATGTTATGGAAGTTGAATAACAAAACCAACTCTCCTCTCGGGGGAGTTTGATCGAGGATGTGAACTTGACAAAGTCTGAGAGTTTTGTAGAATTCAAAAGATTGTTGGAAAGGTATGCAAACTTCAATGGTTGAAGTGAGCATAACGAAGTAGGAATCTTTACCTTAATGAAGTTATCAAAAGAGTTTGATTCCATCATGAACGATAAAGATGCTTGTAAAGTTACAAGAAATTAAGTGGGAGCGCTATGACATATTTCCAATGCTTTATGTAGATGACATATGGTTGATTGGAAAATATGTATTTTAAATTAACACGGTTAAGATTTTTATATTGATGAAAGGCTTAGAAGATATTCGACATTGATATCCATAAGAGATGGCTTAAAGCGCCTAACATGGTTGAGCCAAATTACATAGATGAAATATTGAAGTAAGTCAATATCGAAATGACAAGAATGAGTTCTTTTCACATGGAAAATAATTGAGCAAGATTCAAGTGTTTTGACACATGATGAGTGTCGAAGCTCTGGCTCCACAAATCCCTCGGGTGACCCTATCGGGTTTCGACTAGGAGACGTCATAGGCGCTGGTGAAATCGTCGGCTTGACAGGGGGGCGAGATTTACCCAGGTTCGGGGCCCTCGTAGAGGTAAAACCCTTACTCCTGCCTTCTGTCGATCTGTATTAGACGATTAGATCGATTACAGGGTGCTCGAATCGAGAGAGATCTCGAGTTTCAAGGCTTTTGTGGTCGTGCGGTATTACTTGGTCCCCTCCTTGGGGGCTCTCCTGGCTTTATATAGATAACCAGGTCTCGAGTCCAACCCGGAGAGGATACAAACCCTAGCTTAGGTCGGTTACAATCCCTAACTTAACCCGCAAGTTGATGCGGGTGGGCTTCTCATGGGCCTTCTAGAGTACCCCAAGGGCGCTTCCTGTCGGGCCTTGACCAGAAGGCTTGAGAGGGGGTGTCCTTACTCGCAGGGTCCAGGATCCATGCCTTCGTCAGTAGCCCCCGAGCGTGTGCTCGACTGGGATTTTCTTTCAGTCGAGTAGACGGTCAGAACTTTTTTAATCTCCTCTCGGAAGTTCAGCTTGACAGTTGTTATTTTTGAAGGGTGTGTCCCCTGCATTGTAAGTTATAAAACTCGAGTATCGAGTAGTACTGGCGCCTGTTTTACGGCTTTTATTTGCAGAAGGATGTGGCACAGTAGATTGGCTCTCCCGAGAGATCAGGGCCAATTAATTGCGACTAGGGCAAAAACACTCCTGGCCTACACAGATTCGAGACCTCCGGCTCGAACCCGATGAGGTGATTGTTGCGACTGGGCCGTTGTGGACTTATCGAGTCGAACTTAACCTATGAGGGTACCCGGCGCGTCCGCTAGGATTTTTCTTCGTGTTGTTGACACGGAACTATACCGGAGGACGCAGCTTTCGAGTGCGATTCCAGGCCCAAAAGAAAGATCTTTCTGGGTCTTACCTTCGTACTCGAAGAATACGGCATCCAGATGTGCCTAGTCGGCTGAACAATCCAGGTTTTTATGATGTAGAATTATCACGTGTAGGAGAGGTAGGCTTTTCCCACCCGATGGATTCGTTTGAGCTCCATACGAAAGAAATTTCGCGTTGGAAAAAACCAAACCCGTATGAAAGAGTTTTCATGTTCGGGATGCTGTGCCCATACGAAAGAGTTTTTCGTGCATAGGGTATTTTCCTCTCTGTTCGAAGAGGTCTTGTTCATGGAAAAGTTGGTTTCATTCGAAGGGATCGATATTTGTACGAAGATAATTTCGCGTTTGAACTTCCATTCGAAAAGATTTCGATTTTGAATGACGAACGTCATGACGTCATGGCGCACTCCTCTTCTCCCGATGGGACGTGACGGAGTGGTAGCAGATGGTGGCCCACCTTGTCAGCTTTTTGACCGGGAAACGAGACGTCGCTCCCGTTTTCTACGCGAAACGCGCAGTAAATGCGCACGATCTTCTGTTAAGATCGTGGCACGAAACAGCGCATGCCGCCGCTTCGTTTCATCCTCACGCGTGGCAGCCGCGATAGGTGCCACGTAGCGCATCGTACGGCTGAGATTGCTTTGCCCCGTGTATAAGTAGGGGTGTTAGCGCTGCAGTAAAATTTTCCCCGCTCTCTGTCTTCGTCTTCTTCCTTGCGCCCATCTTCATCTTCCTCGCGCTCAAGCTTTCGCTGCGAACAATGGCTGGCGGAAGGAAGCGTGGCGCTGGTACTCTGGCGTCTGGCGAGCCTTCTGCGCCTCCCGCTCCTCGCGCCGGCGACTGGCGCTCCCCCAACACCACCGCAAAAAGCATCAAAGAGATGCAGCGGGAGGGATTGCTACCGGCGGAGGCGGAGAAGCGCGTCCGCCTCGGGAAAAGAGAAGAGGTACCCAACCCTTAGTCGAATGAGCGCGTGGTCTTCGTGGACCACGTGACTCGAGGTCTTTCTTTCCCCCTTCACCCTTTCTTCATCGGGCTGCTGTGTGCCTATGGCATACACCTTCACGACCTTCCTCCGAACGCGATGCAGCACATTTCGTGCTTCATCGTGCTTTGCGAGTGCTACCTCGGCATTCGCCCGCATTGGGCGCTCTGGAAAGCGCTGTTCAAGATCCGGATCTTCCGCGAAAGGCCGCGGGTGGAGTCCGAGCCTGGCGAGCCACTTCGCACGGGTGGTTTCGGGATCCAGGCGCGCCAGGAGAACGCGTACTTCAACATGCACTTCATCGACTCCGCCCAAGGCTGGCGGAAGAAGTGGTTCTACGTCGTCGACAATAGCTCGGGTGGGCTCGTAGAGTTTCACCCATTCGCAGTTCTGTCGAGGCGGAAGTCTTGGAGCCACAAGATGTCAGCCGAGGAAATCCAGACGGTCACGCCCTTACTCGCAAGAGTAGCCGCTCTTCGAGACCAAACTTCGGGAGTCGTGCTCAACGGGCTCCATCTGGCGAGCCTCTTCTTGAAGCGCAGGATCCAGCCTCTTCAGCAGAGACCTTCCCCCATGTGGGAGTTCCAGGGCTCAGAGGACCCCAGTCGAGTGAGCCGCGAAGAGCTTTCGAATGTGGAATTCGAGAAGAAGATAGCGGCAATCACTCGACTGAAGGTAGGGGAAGAATTCCCCGACTGCTCAGTTGCAGCTTTCTCCGCTTCGAATCCTCCTCCAGCTGAGGTTAGTTTCCTGTCTTTGAGTTACTTTCATCTTCTGAATTTTTAGTCGATAAGATCTTTCTTGTTTTCTTGTCTTCGTAGAGTCTAGCCGTGGCGGATTGCTACCCGCCAGCTACGGGGGGATCTGCTTCGGAGCAAGTGTCTAGCCACCAGGACGGCGCGGTTGACACCAGCGTCGCCAACGCTTCCTCGAGCTCGGAGGACGATTCTTCGGACGATGTCGAAGACTCGAATGGCGCCCTCCCGAAACGTCGTCGGGTAGATGAAGACGAAGCCACTTCAAAGGACAAATCCTTGGAAGCATCGCCTAGTCAAGCTCCTATCCAAGTCACTCCACTCCAATCTCTTCCTCCTTCGGCTTCGTTTCCAGTGATAGCAGCCGCTTGGAATGCGGATGCTCTGGACGATGATGAAGATGATGAGTAAGTGTTTTCTTCCTTGTTCTTTCGTAATGCCAGTCGATCAACTTTTAGATTCCGATATTGATGTTTTTCTATCTTTCACTGCAGTCTGCAGGCGATCAGCCCGCGTCAGTTTGCTGCTAATGTTCCTCTCGAAAAGAGGAACAAAGCAAAAGACGCGGGTGAAACCCCCACTGCAGGCACCGTCCAGAACTCTCCCAGGGCAGCGCCTGATGCTGCGACTGTGGAGCTAGAAATCCCCAGCTCCGCCGCTAGGACTTCGGTCTCGAAGGAGGCGACGGATAGTTCTGCGGATCCTCTCTCCCGCGCCACCGGACAGGTAAACTTCTATCTCTTGGCCTTCAAGAATTTTTCATCGGGTGCACGGCAGTGCTCCCGATGGGAGTAGCCCCCGAGGCTGTAGTCGATCGCGTGCGATCGGCTGCAGGCTCCAAGTTCTGTTTCATCTTTTCTTCATGATTTTGCTTTTCTCGGGTGCACGGCAGTGCTCCCGATGGGAGTAGCCCCCGAGGCTGTAGTCGATTGTAAATAATCGGGTACAGGCTCCAATGTAATCCTTCTAATTCTTCTATCTTTGTGCTTTTGATTTTTATCGGGTGCACGGCAGTGCTCCCGATGGGAGTAGCCCCCGAGGCTGTAGTCGATTGTAAATAATCGGGTACAGGCTCAAATTTGATCTTTTTAACTCTTCCGTCTTCGCGCTTTTGCAGTCACTCGTTGATTCTCTTGCGGCGATTGGTCGCCGCGTCGTTCTCGCTGAATCGGATTGCAAGTCTCTTCGAGCAGACCGCAACCGACTACGGACTGAAAACGATCTTCTCAAGGGTGAGCTTTATCGTTACCCTGTCTTCCACACTTCATTCATTCTAGAGGTTTTGACAAGCGTCTCTTTGCAGCTCGACTTGAATTCGCGGAATCCGAAAAGGTCAAATTTTCTGAGCAGGTAACTGCTCGAGAAGCTGACTTGACGGCCATTCGACAAGAGCTAGAGACTTCCCGCATGCAGTCGGAAGACTTCAGTCGACAGCTTGCGGACGCGCGGAAGTCCCTGAAGGAGTTAGAGAAAACCGGCAGTAAGGCTGATAGCGAGCTTGTCGGGTTCCTCCGTCCCCTTGCTGAGCGCTTCGCGGGTAAGCTTGATGGAATTTCGCGATTCTGATTCTTCACTTGGCTATAGTTTGCTGAGTATTATTTTCTCCCTTCGCAGGTATTCTGGATGTTCCTCTAGAAATCCCTGGACTCCAGCGGGTGGATGTGGTAACCGATACGCTTGCCCAGCTTAAAAGGCACGCTGATGGAGTTTCTTCCATTGTCAGTGATGCTACCCAAGTGCTGGGGCAACTGTACGGTCGCCTCCTCGCCAAGGCCACTCCTGCACCTGCGCTCGACGATATGTTGAAGGTCTTCTCAGAAGGAAAGCTTCTGGATGCCTTTGCAGTCGCTCAATCGGAGGCTGGCGCGAAGACTGCGATTCAATTTGCTCTGGCGCACGGAGTCGAAGGGTTGGAGGAGGCTTACTCGTCCATTCCAGTCGATCCTTCCACGGGCAAAAAGGTACGGCTCTCTCGTTTTGGCGAGCAAGCCGCCATTCTTGCTCGGAAGCTTTTCTGATTTTTGCTCGGAAGAAGGGAGGGTCGACTGCTGCTAGTGGGAGTACCAATGTAGCCTCGTAGCTTTTTTATCTCTTTCCTTGAATGTAATGAATCTTGGGATGTATTCCCGTACTTTTGTTGGTCTTAATCGAAGCATTGTGCCTTTGGAATTTAATCATTTTGTTTGAACTCTGTCTCCCGATGGGAGTAGCCCCCAAGCGTGTAGTCAAATGTTCGACTAGAAACAACTCGAGTAGGGCATCTCACTCCTTTCCTTGTACTTCTTCCAGGCGACTGTGTGTGCCGCGGAGTCATCGGGTGGGCGTGGTAATCCAGTAAATCCACTTGTGGCTGCCGTGGGCACTTTCGCTGGCCTTCGTGATAAGGTTCAGGAGGGTGAGCGTAGACTGAAAGCGCTGCGCGGGGTAGCTGATGTGGCGATATCCAAACAGAGATTGGCAGCTGAGCGCGAGCAATTTCTGATGGATGAACTGTCTTCGATTGCAAGGGAGTTACTATGTAAGTAGTGTAGCCCCCATTCTATATTCCTCCCCTCTGCTTCTTATCTGACTAAGTGCGCTCGCTCTTTAGTTGTGAGACCAGATGACAGAGAGGAGAAACAGTGGGTGGAAAACCTCATTCATCAAGAAGTTAACAGCACAAAACCTCATGCGAATAATTTCTGGTCTGATCGCAGTCGAGGTTTTGTGATGGCTACCTTGAAATTTCGAGTCCGCCAGGCGAGAATTCTCGTGAGTTCTTTCCACGAAGTCCTGGTTGCGGTGAATGCTGCTTTTTATCCACTCGAGAGGGGTCCCGAAGACTGGAGTTATCTTCTCAGGCTGTTTGGACAAGAAGGGGAGGTTCGCACGTGCGTACGCAAACAAATGATGTGCGGCGCGGTTGTGGCTCTCTCGTTTGTCCGAATATGGCATCCTGAGATAGATGTGAACTCCGTAGCTCAGCTCCCAGGTTATGCAATCGAAGACATCACACCATTCTATGATGTTGTACGCCCTGCAGCCGAGAAGATTATCCAAATGACCTCTGAAGAGGTAGATAGGGTCTTGGCGACTGAGAATGCTCAGCGGTTTGGCTGATTATCGGATGTGAATATCCTGTAAAACTGTTTATAGTTTGTAAAAACTGTTTGTAAGGTGTGTAACCTTGTTTTTGATGATATTTCTTTGTGATGCTTAGTTTTAGGTGTAGCCCCCGTGTATCTAATGGGGTGTGTACCTGTAACTTTTTAGCATGTAATCGACTGGAAATCTGTCGGGTAAATATGATGAGGAAATCATGTATTTCATTGCGATGACTGAGAAGTCATGTGTTCGAGCTACAAGATTGGCTAGCATAGCCTTATTGTTGCAAAACAAGTAAACCTAGGGGTAGAATTTGCGCAGTTGCGCGATGTTCCATGGATTGGAATAGATGCCTCCGGTCTCAGGATTCTTCAATCGATAGGCTCCTCCTGGGATCACTTCGTGTACGATGAAGGGTCCTTCCCAAGGTGGTTCGAGCTTGTGTCCTTCCTTTTGCTTCAGCCGCAACACCAAGTCGCCTACCACGAATGACCTGTGGCGTATGCGTCGACTGTGGTAATTGCGTAGTGATTGTTGATAGACCGCGGATCTTGCGAGTGCAATGTCCCGAATTTCGTCGAGTGCATCCATATCTTCTGCAAGTGCTTTGTTGGAGGTTTCTTCGCTGTAGGCTACAACTCGTGGGGCGCTGAATCGGACCCTCGGGAAGGACGGCTTCTGCCCCGTATACCATGAAAATGGTGTGTATTGCGTTGATCGATTGGGAGTTGTGCGGAGGCTCCAAAGTACGGAGGGTAAATCCTCTCCCCAATGTCCCGCAGCGGGATGTAGACGATCTAGCAATCTCTTTTTGATGCCAGCCGAAACTAAGCCGTTGGATCTTTCGACTTGGCCGTTTGTTTGCGGATGGGCAACCGAAGCAAACTTGAAGTTGATTCCTTTCTCCTCGCAGAACTGTTGTGTTTCCTTTGCGGTGAAGTTTGTACCATTGTCTGTAATGATGTCATGTGGTACACCGAATCTACATACTATGGAGTCGAGGAACTTGATGGCGCATTGGGCGCTAGCCGAAGTCACTGGCATAGCTTCGATCCATTTGGTAAATTTGTCGACTGCGACCAGCAAATGTGTGTATCCTCCTGGTGTGGATTTGCGTAGTGGTCCAACCATGTCTAGCCCCCATTGCGCAAAGGGCCAGGCGATGGGTATCATATGCAGCTCTGTGGCGGGTGCGTGCGGCTTTGGGAGAAGAATCGCTGG
Organism: Alopecurus myosuroides; assembly: GCA_028641055.1. NCBI lineage: Eukaryota > Viridiplantae > Streptophyta > Magnoliopsida > Poales > Poaceae > Alopecurus > Alopecurus myosuroides. The sequence continues at coordinate 683,730,371 of CM054057.1, forward strand.
CAGGCGTCGCACCTATCGACCAGGTTTTTTGCATCGTTGGCTGCTGTTAGCAAGTAGAATCCTGCTCGAAAGGCTTTTCCCAGTATTGCTTTCCAGCTAGCATGATGTCCGCAATCACCCTGGTGTATGTCCCGGAGTAATTCCTTCCCGTCTTCGGGTGCGATGCAGCGCTGGAGTATGCCCGAGATGCTTTGTTTGTACAATTCTCCATTAACCACCCGAAAGGATTTGCTGCGCCTGATTAGCTGTCGAGCCTCACGTGGATCGGCCGGGAGCTGTTTGTTGAGCAGGTAGTCGAGATATTTCTGCGTCCAGATTGGCTCGACCAGAAAAACCTGCCGTGATATGTTATGAGTTAGCTCGAGAAGCGCGATTTGCGGGCTGACCTCTGTTTCTTGTGTTGCGGGTGTCTCTACGGCTTTCTTTACTTTGACTGATCTCTTAATCATCCGTTCGAAATATATCCCTGGCGGTATGGGTGTGTTCGTGGAACCCATGTTGGCCAGTCTATCCGCCTCTTCGTTACTGGATCTTGCAATATGCTTCAACTCGCATCCTTTGAAGCTTCCTTCGAGTAGATTATACATGTCGCGGTACGCGATCATGTTTTCAGCAATGGCATCGCATTCTTTCATTGTTTGTTGCACTATGAGATTGGAATCGCCATAAATCATCAATCGGGTAGCTCCACAAGCAATCGCCATCTTCATCCCGTGCAACAGTGCTTCATATTCTGCGTCGTTGTTCGATGCTGGATCATCTGGTGGAAAGTCTAGTCGCAGGACGTATTGCAGTTTGTCTCCACGAGGTGAGATAAGAACGATTCCAGCTCCTGCTCCTTCGTTTCTTTTGGACCCGTCAAAGTACATGATCCAATTGCTTGTATACTCGGGTGGCCCGGGTGTTTGTAGCTCTGTCCATTCGCTGATGAATTCCACGAGAACTTGGGATTTGACTGCATTGCGCCCTGCATAGGTGATATCCCAGGCGCCCAACTCGATGCTCCACTTCGCTATTCTTCCGGATGCCATAGGGTTGTTCATGATTGTCCCGAGTGACGCATCATTAACCACTGTAATGGCGTGTTCCTGGAAGTAATGTTTGAGCTTTCGGGCTGTGAGGAACTCCGTATGCAAGCTTCTGGTAATGAGGATATCGCTGCTTGCATGGCGAGAGCACTTCGCTGATGTAATATATTGGGCGCTGGACTCCGTATGCCTTGCCATCTTCAGGTCGTTCGACTACGATTGCAGTGCTGATGACCTGGTTTGTGGCGGCTAAATAGAGAAGAAGTGGCTCCCTTTCTTGTGGTGTTGCGAGAATGCGCCTGCTTTGCAGCGACCGTTTCAAGTCTGCGAATGCTTGTTTGGCTTCGGGTGTCCACTCGAATTTGTCCGTCTTTTTCAGTAGCTTGTAGAAGGGTAACGCCTGCTCTCCCAATCGTGCGATGAATCTGCTTAGGGCGGCCAATCGCCCTGCGAGCTGCTGGACTCCGCGTATATTGGTAGTCTCCTTCATGGTGAGGATGGCTTGTATTTTCTCCGGATTGGCCTCAATGCCTCTGGCGGATACCAGGTATCCTAGGAGTTTTCCTGCGGGGACGCCGAAAACGCATTTTGTCGGGTTGAGCTTGATCCGATATGCATTAAGGGCGTCGAATGTTTTTTTAATGTCTTCGAGGAGTGTGTCCTCTACTCGAGTTTTGATGACGATGTCGTCGACGTATACTTGTACGTTCTTGCCAATGAGATTGGCAAGGCATCTCTGCATGCAACGTTGATATGTTGCGCCTGCATTCTTCAGCCCGAAGGGCATTGTCGTGTAGCAGTATACACCGTGTGGTGATGAATGCCGTCTTCTCTTCGTCTTCCTTTTTCATTTCGGATCTGGTTGTATCCCGAGTAGGCGTCCAGGAAGGAGACGTTGGCAACCTGCTGTGGAATCCACGATCTGGTCGATTCGTGGTAGAGGAAAGTTGTCCTTGGGGCAGTGCTTGTTTAGCGACGTGTGTCGATGCACACCCGAAGGATATCCGTGTTCTTCTTGGGGACCAGCACCGGATTTGCCAACCAGGTGGATATCTTGATCTCTCTAATAAAGTTGGCGGCTAGCAGCCTATTTACTTCTTCTCCCAGCGCCTTTTGCTTGGGTTCTGAAAATCGTCGAGTCGTCTGTTTGATGGGCTTGGCGTTAGGAAAGACTTCGAGTGAGTGCTCGGCAAACTCCCTGGGTATACCTGGCATATCTGAGGGTTGCCAGGCGAAAATCTCCCAGTACTCACGGAGGAGTTTGACGAGCGCGCTTTCCTATGCTGGCGAGAGGGTTGTGGAAACCATCGCGGTTTTGGTGGAATCCGTCGGGTGCACTTGGTGCTTGCGAGTGTCGCTGTTGGCGCTGAATTCCAGTTCAGGCGCGTTTTTCTTCGTGAGGGGCATGACGGAGTGGTCCGTGGTTTTTGCCAGCTCTTGTAGTTCTTCTTGCATCCCGAAAGATTTCGCGATCTCATTAAATTCTATGTCGCACTTATCCGATTTCTGGAAGTCTCCGTCAATGGTAATCACACCGTATTCACCGGGTAGCTTGAGCTTCAAGTATGCGTAATGTGGTACGGCCATGAATCTGGCGAACGCTGTTCGACCTAGAATGGCGTGGTACTGTGAGGGCCAGTCGACGACTTCGAAGTCCAGGAATTCCCTTCTGTAGTTGCGTGGGGAGCCCAGTACAACTTCAAGGTTGATTGTTCCGAGTGGACGTATTGCCTTGCCCGGAACTATCCCATGGAAGGATGTTTCTGATTCCGTTAGGCCGTCCAGGTTTTTATTCATTCGACGGAGTGTATCCGCGTAGATGATGTTGATGCCGCTACCACCGTCCATGAATACGCGGGCCAGGTCATAGTTGCCAATTTGAGCTTGAATGACAAGGGCAGCGTGTCCTGGTCGATAGACTCGTGGCGGGTGGTCTTCTTTCGAGAACGTGATTGGCTGCTCGGCCATCTTCAGGTACTCGGGCTTCGTTGGTGGCGTCTGCACTGCCATGCATATTTGTCTCGAGTTAGTTTTTTGAGCTCTGCGAGAGGGGCATACCTTCTGTATCATCCCGAGGAGTTGTCCGTGCGGAGTCGGGTATGTATTTGCTCCCGTGTTTTGTTGTTGTGGTGCTGGCAATGCGGCGAGTGCCATGTTTGGGTTGGCCGGTGGAGGTGGTGGCGGTGGTAGCTGGAACTGTTGTCCGCCTCCTGGTAGTGGTGGATAGTTTTGGGTGGAAGCGAATCTTTTCTTGGCGAGCGCGTCCGAGATTTCGATGAACTTTCGGCAATCCTTGAGAAGGTGTGTTGCCTTAGTCTTGCCCGTGCGCTTGTCTGTGAACAGATGTAGCGAGCAGTACGCATCAAGGTCTTCCTCGGGTGATTTTTCTTCTGCCTTTGGTCTCCATTCGCGACTTCCACGACGACCGGAGTCGCGACTTCGCGTGAATTCTGCTGCCACTAGTTCTTCTCTATCCTCGTGGTCGTAATATTTTCTTTCTTTCTTCGCCCATGACGGTCTTCGTCGTGCGTGGGCGATGATGTTCTTTCATTGCGTACTGCGTCTTCTCCATTGGCCCATTTTTCGGCTATGACCATGAGTTCCCCTATGGTTTTGGGCGCAGCTCTGCCGAGTTCTTCTAGAAACGCGGTTCTTCTTGCTCCTTTGGCGAAGGCCTCAATCGCCACTTCTTCAGAGATTGTCCCTGCGGTGTTCCTGAGCGTGTTCCACCGCTGGATGTATTCTCGTGTGGATTCGCCACTTTTCTGTTTGCAAGCTCGTAGTTCTTCGATTGTAGCTGGCCTTTTGTAGGTCGACTGGAAGTTTTTGCAGAAATCGCGATGCAGGTCGTCCCACGATGCGTAGCAAGATCGTGGTCTCCTCTCCAGCCAGCTGCGGGCCGCTCCTGCTAGGTGCAAATTGAGGTATTGCATGGCCGTGTTCTTGTTACCACGTTGGCATTTTACTGCCGTGAGGTAGTCGCTTAACCACTGGGAGGGCTCGAGTGAGCCATCGTATTTTGTCACCTCCGAGCTGAGCTTAAATCTCTTGGGTAGAGGTGCTTCACGAATACTGCGAGCAAAACAAAGTGCTCCGCAGGTTTCGTCGTCCGAAGACCCGGATGAGGAGCGTTCGCGATATCGTGAAGCCCTTGCTTTATCCACCTTCTTCTGGGCGAGATCGGATCGCGCGTCGTACCCGGACCGGTCACGGTCGCTATCTTTTCTTGGTTCCTTGCTTCGTTTTCTCGAGCGGCTGCTGTGGTGCCGCGAATCTTTGTCTCTCGGGCTGTCGTCGCTGCTGCTTCGACTATCGCCGCGGCGTCGAGCCTCTTTTCCTCGGCCGCGACGCGGCGATTTATCCTTTCTCGGAGAGGAGCTCCTGTGCCTGCGGGGCGTATCTTTGTCTTTGTCCTTCTCCAGTTGTTCCTTGCGATCGTGGGAGGCGAGTTTTGCGGCTGCCAGCCCTAGACCCTTGCGGATATGCTTGTATTGTTCCACCCGAGGATCGCTGTCCGTCGGCTGGTTCATCTGCATGTAGGTTGCTGCGGCTAGAATTGCAGCGGCTGGGGTTTGCGGGTAGACGTTGCCATCGTCGTCAACCCTCATGAAAGAGGACGTGGTAGACCTGTTGGTCCCAGCCATAGATTCGTGGTCCCTCGTCGACGCTGCGGGTCCCTTTCCCCCGGGTCGGGTACCGACCGAAGGTGCAAGGGACAGCTCGGCTCGACGTAGGCTTGACTCATTCGCCGCTCTCCTGCGATGGGCTAGATCTGCTCGGGCATCCTTGATGTTTGAGGCCGCTCTCACTAGGTGATAGTGGTAGGCAGTTAGATCTTCTTGCGTGGCACCTGCTGCAGGTGGCTGACTCTTTCGCATGGATTCCTTGGCTCTTTTCCAGGCTTCCCGCGAGACGCCGATTAGATCGCGCTCGGTTGCGCTATATTCAGTTTCTGAGGGCTGTTCCGACCCTGCCATGCAGACTTGGGCCAGTCGTGGTCCGTGTGTCCTAGGCGCAGATCGGGAAGCTCTTCGCACCCGAGAGGGTTCCTCTGTTGAGAGTGCGTGGTAGTCGATCGTGTTGAAGCGGATGGACTCGCCGCTTTTCTCCATAAGGAAGCGTGAGTTGACGGCTCCAGATTCGGGTTCAGATTCATCCGAGAAGTGGAGGATTCCGTCTCTGTTGGCCATGAAGTTGAAACTTCCGAACGTCAGGGTGACGCTCTTCTCCAGATCCTCGAATACCGGGCGTGATTCCGGCGAGTGAGGTGTGACTATGACGGATCCGATCCGTACAGGATTGTTCGGAGCCGTAGTCGATGGTTTCCAACGGGAGTTGGATGTCGATGAAGCCGAAGATGCCGGTGATCCAGCGCCCGCGATCCCCACGGTCGGCGCCAATTGTCGAAGCTCTGGCTCCACAAATCCCTCGGGTGACCCTATCGGGTTTCGACTAGGAGACGTCATAGGCGCTGGTGAAATCGTCGGCTTGACAGGGGGGCGAGATTTACCCAGGTTCGGGGCCCTCGTAGAGGTAAAACCCTTACTCCTGCCTTCTGTCGATCTGTATTAGACGATTAGATCGGTTACAGGGTGCTCGAATCGAGAGAGATCTCGAGTTTCAAGGCTTTTGTGGTCGTGCGGTATTACTTGGTCCCCTCCTTGGGGGCTCTCCTGGCTTTATATAGATAACCAGGTCTCGAGTCCAACCCGGAGAGGATACAAACCCTAGCTTAGGTCGGTTACAATCCCTAACTTAACCCGCAAGTTGATGCGGGTGGGCTTCTCATGGGCCTTCTAGAGTACCCCAAGGGCGCTTCCTGTCGGGCCTTGACCAGAAGGCTTGAGAGGGGGTGTCCTTACTCGCAGGGTCCAGGATCCATGCCTTCGTCAATGAGCATCATTGAAATTGAGATTTCTAAGTCATGTTTCCATGCTATGTACACAACCAGACGAGTCCCATGATATAAAATGTTATAGCAGGATAATTCATATGATGATTAGACAACAAAGGGAGAGATCCTTGTGTCATTTTAGAAATGCTAAGGATGTGTTTTCCTATATAGTAATGACGAACCATTTGTTGTAATATGTTACACTAATAGTCTTGTCATATATTCAAATACATTTATCTCAATTAAAATATGTGATGAAGGGTAGCACAATAGGCTGGAAGAAAGTTCCATGCTGGATTTGAAAGAGTTTCAAAATTAAAGTATTGTGACAGATACTACAAATGCTAATGTATATAGTTGTATTGACAACAAATAATAAAAGTATTTTGTGTCAAGGAGTTCTTTATTGAACTTGGTGAATTTCCAAGAATGCTGACACTATGAAGCTACATTTTCACAATGTTAGTAACATTGGTTTAAGCTGAGGATTTAAGGTTTCACCGGTTGACCAAATATATACAAATCCATCTCATTGTAGAATGAGTGATGCATGTAGACGCAAAGAACATGAAAATACAATAGGACCTGAACAATTCAGATATTTTTGATGATGTTTACCACATGCGAAGCATGGTAATAACAGTGGAACGCCATATGTGTTAAGTGCTTACAGACTAGATTATTGAGTCTAGTGCAAGTGGGAGACTGAATGGAATATGCCCGAAAGGCAATAATAAAGTGGTTATTATCTTATTCCTTGTTTATGATAAATTTTTGTTTCTCATGCTAGAATTGTATTAACCGGAAATGTTGATACATGTGTGTTTAATAAACAAACAATGGTTCCTACTAAAGCCTCTCTGTTAACTAGCTCGTTGATTAATAGATGACCAAGGTTTCCTGATCATGAACATTGGATGTTGTTAATAACGGGGTCATGTAATTGGTAGAATGATGTGATGAACATAGACCCAATATCAAGATAACAATACGATCAAGTAATTTAGTTTTATATTGTTATATCTTGCATACGAAGTAACTTATTCCTTAGACCATGAGATCATGCCAATCACTGGTACCGGAAGGTGCTTTGATGTCATCAAACGTCACACCGTAACAGGGTGACTATAAAGGTGTCGTTAGGTATTCGGAAAGTATTAGTTGAGGATCATGTATCAAGAGTGGGATTTGTCCATCGAAAATGACGGAGAGATATACTCTGGGCCCTCTCGGTGATATCACATCGACACCGCTTGCAAGCACGTGATATGATCACAAGGATGTCATATCACGGAAACGAGAAAAGAGTACTTGTCAGGTATCAATATTGAACAAGGTATGGTTGATACCAATGATCGAATCTCAGACAAGTAAAATTTCGTGAGACAAAGGGAATAGTTCACAATGTTAATGGTTCACACGATCACGAGAGTCATCGTTGAATATATAGCAGTCATCACGGATCTCCAGTTCCCGCTGTTGACTATTGATCGGAGGGGACTGTCGATCATGTCTATTTTATTCGCGAACCGTAGGGTGACACACTTAAGGTTCGATGGCGCATTTGAGAGGATACAGAATAACGAAGAATATTTTGAGCAGCACCAAAATTATTTCGGGGAAAATTGAAATAGTTCAAGGGGTTTTTCGTCGAATGGTTGTTAATAGAATTAACAGATTATTCAAGGTGCTATATGAAAATGTTTGTTAATAGAATTAACAAATGCTGAAATAAAGAAATAAAAATGTTTTATTTATTTATTGAAGAAAAACTCTTTGATTTTCTAAGTGGGAAATAAAGGAAGGATGAGTGGATGTGAGTGGAGTGTCCACTCCCATGATGAGGGAAGAGGTGGGGGCACCTCCATGGGCTTCTGGTGTGTCGGGGGAGAGGCCGGAGGAGCTTGGGCTCGTTAGGGGGGAGGGAGGGGCTGACGGCGGCTAGAAGGGGGCGGAAGGGGAACAAAGAGAGGGGAGGGTCTTAGGGTTTCCGCCGGTTTCCTAAAATTTTAACACCCCGCTTTATTTCCAAAAATTTCCCGCCCCTCCTTTCATACTAGAGGCACTTGCTCCACCTAGTGACTGCAACTGGGACCTGGCTCCTCATGGCCCCACCACATAGTGACTAGTTAGGTCGTTTGGTGGTAAGATAACTAGTTCTAGTGATATACCATATATGTTAAATGAGTTCCTTTCCTCTATTGAATGGCAAAACACTTTAAAATATATAGTTAATTAATAGTTTCATGGAAAAATATAATTTTATTAACAACTCCCTCAGTTTCACAATGTAAGCCTTTTCAGCAAGCTAGTTTAGCTTGCTATAAAGGCTTACATTATGGAAAGGGGGTAGCAGTTTCGTAGGCCTCCTTGATGTTGTCGTCCTAGCTTGGGTCAATCTTGGAATAAAAATATTATTTTCCATTTTCTCGATCTCGGAAATAGTTTTTTTTTGTGAAACACATACCAAAAATATGTTAAAGAATGGAGCACTGTATAAAAATATGTTAAAAAATGTCATTATATGTGACCTAATATCAATTAAAAATAATAAACTTGGAATACGGCAACAATCGTGAAAAAATGTTCATAGAAATGAGCTATCATCTACGAAGATTCATAGCTTTCGAGCCAAATGATGGATGTTATGGCCACATCCATGTCATAGTTTGTTGAAATGTGCCCATATTCTACATAAACATGCATTTTGGAAGCACGGACAATGTTGACGAAGAAAGTTCTATTTTGCTCTGAATAAAATATCATTTTTCATTTTCGGAGTGCTAAAAATTGGGTTTTTTGTGAAGCAGCTACCAAAAATATGTTACAAAAATGTAGCACATAAATTTATAAACTTATTATACCACATTTCATGTTCAGATAACAAAAATTCTACTTTCCAATAGCTTTAAATGCACCTCTTTCAAAAAAGATAAATTTATGTCGATTCAGGTGAAACCATGCCAAATTTGAACTGCAGGTGCCTCATAGTTTGCTCATGGTTTTTTGTAAAAATCATTTTTAGATACTCAAGTACCTATTTCAACAGAGGTACACCAAGAGTTTCTCAATATTTATCCCCTAGCTACGAAAGGTAATGCCCGCAGTTTTGACTTTTTCCTAAAACCGGCTTAGAAAATTTAAAAAAGTTCAGAAAAAAACTCGAAATGATGCAAGAACTTCGCGAGGTGTCATTATATATGTCCTAGTATCAACAAAAAATAATAAAATTGGAATACGACAATTGGGTTGAAAAGGTGTTCACATAAATGAGCTATCATCTACGAAGATTCATGGATTTCAGGCCAAATGAAAGATGTTATGGCCACACGCATGGCATAGTTTGTTTAAATGTGCCCATATTCTACAAAAACATGAATCTTGAAAGCACGGGCAATGTTGACGAAGAAATTTTTATTTTTCTCTCAATAAAAATATCATTTTCAATTTTCGGAGTGGTAAAAATGGGGTTTTTTAGCATCTACCAAAAATATGTTTCAAAATTGTACCAAATAAATTTATGAAGGCATTTTACCACATTTCATGTTCAGATAACAAAAATCCTACCTTCAAATAGCTTTAAATACTCATCTTTCAAAAAAGACAAATTTCTGCCGATTTAGTTGAAACCGGGCCAAATTTGAACTACAGGTGCCTCATAGTTTGCTCATGATTTTTTGTAAAAATCATTTTTAGATACGCAAGTACCTATTTCAACTGAGATACACACATAGTTTCTCAATATTCATCCCCTAGATACGAAAGGGAATGCCCGCCGTTTTGACTTTTTCCTAAAACCGGCTTAGAAAATTCCAGAAAATTCAAAAAAACTCGAAATGATGCAAGACCTTCGCGTGGGGTCATTATATATGTCCTAGTATCAACCAAAAATAATAAAATTGAAATACAACAATTGGGTTGAAAAATTGTTCACATAAATGAGCTATCATCTACGAAGATTCATGGCTTTCGGGCCAAATAACGGATGTGATGGCCACATTCATGGCATAGTTTGTTTAAATGTGACCATATTCTACAAAAACATGCATCTTGGAAGCACGCGCAATGTTGACGAAGTGATTTTTATTTTTCTCTGAATAAAAATATCATTTTCCATTTTCGGAGTTCTAAAAATGAGGTTTTTTGTGAAGCATCTACCAAAAATATGTTTCGAAATTTTACCAAATAAATTTATAAGGCTATTTTACCACATTTCATGTTAAGATAACAAAAATCCTACCTTCAAATAGCTTTAAATACACCTCTTTAAAAAAACAAATTTCTGCCGATTCAGCTGAAACCGGGCCAAATTACGCAAGTACCTATTTCAACAGAGATACACCAATAGTTTCTCAATATTCATCCCCTAGCTACGAAAGGTAATGCCTGCCGTTTTGACTTTTTCCTAAAACCGGCTTAGAAAATTCTAGAAAATTAAAAAAAACTCGAAATGATGCAAGACCTTTGCGTGGTGTCATAATATATGTCCTAGTATCAACCAAAAATAACAAAATTGGAATACAATAATTGGGTTGAAAAGGTGTTCACATAAATGAGCTATCATCTACGAAGATTCATGGCTTTCGGCCCAAATGACGGATGTTATGCCCACATTCATGGCATAGTTTGTTTAAATGTGCCCTTATTCTACCAAAACATGCATCTTGGAATCACGGGAAATGTTGACGAAGAAAGTTCTATTTTTCTATGAATAAAAATATCATTTTCCATTTTCGGAGTGCTAAAAATGGGTTTTTTTGTGAAGCATCTACCAAAAATATGTTTCAAAATTGTACCAAATAAATTTATCAAGATATTTTATAACATTTCATGTTCATACAACAAAAATCCTACCGTCCAATAGCTTTAAATACACCTCTTTCGAAAAAGACAAATTTCTGCCGATTCAGATGAAACCGGGCAAACTGAACTACAGGTGCCTCATACACTACTAGAGAATAGTCCATTAACGACGGTGGCCCAAAACGAGTTGGTCATTAAAAATCTAAGCGAGACTCCGCGGGCTGAGAATTGCACAGATGGATACTAATAACAACAACAACATTTCCCGTCGTTAATCAAACAATAGATGCGGTCGTTATTTTTCCAGTCTTATCTGATTGCACGTACGACCTAATGGAAATATCAGATAACGTTGCCTAACAGAAAATGGAAAATCTGTCTGTTAAGATCCCATCTCCCTGCGCCACTTTTCTCTCCTTCGGTAGTCCCGTTCCCCAGATGTCGTCCTCTCGGCACGGCTATCGACGCGGCGCACCGGTGCTGCACCTCGTGCTCCCGTCCCTTGGGCCATCGGGGTTGCGGTGGTCAGACTTCCAGCGGCGGCAAGGAAGGGGATGAGGCGCATCGGGGAATCGAGGCCTTGGTGGCCAGCCCCGGCCTGGATTGAGGTGGTAGCCTAGACGATGGAGCCGCTAGGGGGACCTCATAGCTTTGCTGTCACAGGATAACCTGACGGAGGAGCTGCACCTCGCCGGTTCTGCTACAAGCTGATTGGTAATTTCACGTTCCACCTTTGACCTTTCTCTGATGCATTTTTGTGCCAGGCCTCTTTTGCGCTTGTCGATCCATATCCGGTTCCTGTTGACTGAATATTTTGGTGCATTTTTGTTTTCTTTATTTTGATTAACTAGTTCCTTATGAACGCTACAATCCATTCCTCTAGTGCTCTTATATGCTCTGATTATATTATTCAAGATATACTGTTTGTTATCCATACAAATGAGAATTCAATACCTAGTGTGTATGTAATTTGGTTCCTTTTTTTCATAGACGGGAATGAAGCAACGCGAACCAGGCTGGTTGTACGATGGCTCGAATGTCAGATTCTAACTAGCCTATACTGTACCCAGATGATTTTTCTGCCATGAGTAATGAAGCTGATTCCAACCACGATGGTGACAGGAAAGACGCCAGGAGGTTGATTGCACGAGTTTGCAGCACTATTTGCAGCATGAGTTTGCTCTTATAATGTCTCAATTTCATTTATATGTACTGATCGACATTTAAAAATAATTCATGCTTTTGTAGGGACGATGATCCAGCATAGGCATTCAAACACCAACAGTGATGACTGCCTGATGGTGTACCCAAGAAAAGATACATTTTCTAGATTTTCCAAATTTTCTCTAGGTCAACAGCTCCGGTGGCTATGTGTAGAGTTTTTTCATTCACTTGTGAATTATTTTTTATTACAGAATTGTGTGCAAGGATCATGTTCAACCTGTGTATTTGATCGATATAATTTTGCTATGATCCACAGATTATTCAAGTCTTTGTGTTGCCAAATTCTTGTGATCATTAAATAAGTAGTTGTAATTACTAAATATGGTCATTAAAGACTATCATATTAATAGAAGGGCAACTATTAATAATATAATATGGCCGGCAATGCTCCCACTTTGACCAGGAAAATACTTTTAACAATGGTAAAAGTGGTCGTTAATACAAACGTTGTGGTCTTTGTTTCCTCACAATTAACGACTACACATCATTTCGTCGTTAGAAAAATAACGACCAACAAAAGTATATGGTCATTATACTTTTAACGATAGAGCCTATAACGAAAACTAACGACCACCGAGTTTTGGTCGTTAATAAGTTTTAACGACCACATTTGGACTTTTAACGACCACATATACGGTCGTTAAAAATCATTTCTCCAGTAGTGATAGTTTGCTCACGATTTTTCGTTAAAATCATTTTTAGATACGCAAGTACCTATTTCAACTAAGATACACCAAGATTTTCTCAATATTCATCCCCTAGCTACGAAAGGTAATGCCCACCGTTTCAACTTTTTTTCCTAAATCCGGCTTAGAAAATTCTAGAAAATTCAAAAAAACTCGAAATAATGCAATACCTTCGCGTGGTGTCATTATATATGTCCTAGTATCAACCAAAAATAATAAACTTGGAATACGACAATTGGGTTGAAAAGGTGTTCACATTAATGAGTTATCATCTACGAAGATTCATGGCTTATGGGCCAAATGACGGATATTATGGCCACATCCATGGTATAGTTTGTTTAAATGTTCCCATATTCTACACAAACATGAATCTTGGAAGCACGGGCAATGTTGATGAAGAAAGTTTTATTTTTTTCTGAATAAAAATAGCATTTTTCATTTTCGGAGTGCTGAAAATGTGATTTTTTGTAAAGCATTTACCAAAAATATGTTACAAAATTGTACCACATAAATTTATAAAGTTATTATACCACATTTAATGTTCACATAACAAAAATCCTACCTTTCAATAGCTTTAAATACACCTCTTTCGAAAAAGACAAATTTCTGCCGATTCAGTTGAAACCGGGCCAAATTTAAACTATAGGAGCCTCATAGTTTGCTGAAGATTTTTTGTAAAAATCATTTTTAGATACGCAAGTAGCTATTTCAGCAGATATACACTAATAGTTTATCAATATTCATCCCCTAGCTACGAAAGGTAATGCCCGCTGTTTTGACTTTGTCCTAAAACCAGCTTAGAAAATTCAAAAAAAAACTTGAAATGATGCAAGACCTTCGCGTGGTGTCATTATATATGTCCTAGTATCAACCAAAAATAATAAAATTGGAATACGAAAATTAAGTTGAAAAGGTGTTCACATAAATGAGCTATCATCTACGAAGATTCATGGCTTTCGGGCCAAATGGCGGATGTTATGACCATATTCATGGCACAGGTTGTTTAAATGTGCCCATATTCTAAAAAAAACATGCATCTTGGAAGCACGGGCAATATTAACGATGAAATTTTTATCTTTCTTTGAATAAAAATATCATTTTCCATTTTCGGAGTGCTAAAAATGTTTTTTTTGTGAAGCATCTACCAAAAATATGTTTCAAAATTGTACCAAATAAATTTATCAAGATATTTTACCAAATTTCATGTTCAGATAAAAAAAATCCTACCTTCCAATAGCTTTAAATAGACCTCTTTCGAAAAAGACAAATTTCTGCCGATTCAAATGAAACCGGGCCAAATTTGAACTACAGGTGCCTCATAGTTTCCTCATGATTTTTCGTAAAAATCATTTTTTAGATACGCAAGTACCTATTTCAACTGAGATACACCAAGATTTTCTCAATATTCATCCCCTAGCTACGAAAGGTAATGCCCACCGTTTTGACTTTTTCCTAAAACCGGCTTAGAAAATTCCAGAAAATTCAAAATACCTTGAAATAATGCAATACCTTCGCGTGGTGTCATTATATACGTCCTAGTATCAACCAAAAATAATAAACTTGTAATACGACAATTGGGTTGAAAAGGTGTTCACATTAATGAGCTATCATCTATGAAGATTCATGGCTTATGGGCCAAATGACGGATGTTATGGCCACATCCATGGTATAGTTTGTTTAAATGTTCCCATATTATACAAAAACATGCATCTTGGAAGCACGGACAATGTTGATGAAGAAAGTTTTATTTTTCTCTGAATAAAAAATATCATTTTTCATTTTCAGAGTGTTGAAAATGGGGTTTTTTGTGAAGCATCTACCAAAAATATGTTACAAAATTGTACCAAATAAATTTATAAAGTTATTATACCACATTTAATGTTCAGATAACAAAAATTCTAACTTTCAATAGCTTTAAATACACCTCTTTCAAAAAAGACAAATTTCTGTCGATTCAGTTGAAACCGGGCCAAATTTGAACTAGAGGTGCCTCATAGTTTGCTTAAGATTTTTTGTAAAAATCATTTTTAGATACGCAAGTAGCTATTTCAACACATATACACCAATAGTTTATCAATATTCATCCCCTAGCTACGAAAGGTAATGCCCGCTGTTTTGACTTTGTCCTAAAACCGGCTTAGAAAATTACAGAAAATTCAAAAAAACTCGAAATGATGCAAGACCTTCGCGTGGTCTCATTATATATGTCCTAGTATCAACCAAAAATAATAAAATTGGAATACGAAAATTGAGTTGAAAAGGTGTTCACATAAATGAGCTATCATCTACGAAGATTGATGGCTTTCGGGCCAAATGGCGGATGTTATGACCACATTCATGGCATAGTTTGTTTAAATGTGCCCATATTCTAAAAAAAACATGCATCTTGGAAGCACGGGCAATATTGACGATGAAAGTTTTATTTTTCTCTGAATAAAAATATCGTTTTCCATTTTCGAAGTGCTAAAATGGGGTTTTGTGTGAAGCATCTACCAAAAATATGTTACAAATCTGTACCACATAAATTTATAAAGTTATTATACCATATTTCATGTTCAGATAACAAAAATCCTACATTCCAATAGTTCTGCCGATTCAGCTGAAATCGGGTAAATTTTGAACTACGGGTACCGGGTAGTTTGCTTATTATTTTTTGTAAAAATCATTTTTAGATAAACAAATATATATTTCAACAGAGATACGCCAAGAATTTTGCAATATTGAACATCTATATACGAACGGTCATGTCCCCCGTTTTGACCGTATTTTGAAATGGACATAAAAGTTTCAAATAAAAATATGTTAAAAAATAGGAGCACTTGATTTTTCTCATGAGATTATTTCTATTATTTTCAAAAAATGGTTCCAAATGGTCTATAATTAATGGGAATAATTTTACAATTTTTTTGAAATTGATTTCGGGAAATTTGGAGGTCAGATTAAATTTCTACAAATGAAAACAGAAGAAAAAAAGGAAAAAAAACCCTAGTCAGCCCAGCCCAGCGGTTGTCACTGCGCGCAAGCTCTCGCTTCGTAGGCCGATGTTTGGGCCGATTCACTAAGGTAAGCAAACAAAGCCACCGAGGCCCAAGCACAATTTATTTAAACGCCCCGTAGTGGACCAAACTAAATAGGTTGCGTATGTGCTATTTTCACAACTAGTTTGTTGGCCCTGTGGTTTGGTGCGTGGTTGCTTATGTCGAGGTCGTGAGTTCGACTTCTGGCTCAGTCTATTTTTGGCAGTTTATTCCCGGTTCGGACATAGGTGAGTGCCCCGCATGTCAGCGAGGCAGGTCTCACTAGCCGTTAGGCATACGTGGCTTGGGCCCCTCCACCTCATGACACGATTGACAACTATACATGACATGTCATCGGAAATTATGATGTGGCCGCCCTGTACACATGACATGTACACTATTGGCACCTAGACAGGACATGTCATCAAAAATGATGATGCGGCCGCCCAGTACACACGACATGTAGGCGAAAACCATGATGTGGCCGTCCACTAGACACGGCATGTAGGAGGAATTTGTTCCTTAGACCACCCGCTCTCGTTTACGACAATTTCATCCCTGCGACTACGATGTTCTAGAACTAAATCGTCATAATTTTATAAAGCTTTGACATCCTCTACCGGCTACCGACGATCTAGTTCGAAATCGTCATAATTTTATGATGATTTCATTTATCGTCACCGCGAGAACGTCATGTATCAACACATTTCTTGTAGTGATTCTTAGTCGACTAAGCCCTAGCCACGCTCATAAACTATATCCTTCAACGCGCGTTGGGAACAAGTTTTCTCATTATAATTTTCTCACCTACATGTTTTAACAACAAACAAATTTATAATTTCCTTCATATTTTTCAAATGGTTTTTCGGCCACATTCGGAGGATCACTTAATACATCGAGATTCAAGATTATACAAGGGAATTTCTAGATGATATTAAGATCCAACACCTCGAAGTTTTCATCTGGTGGTCTCCTTTGGTAGAGCCTCCTTTCGACTTGATCTGGTTAATGTTGGATTATCACTCTCATCATGTCTTGGAGCATATTACAAGCACTTTAAAGTGGTGAACCTTGCAGATTTTGTTTTCAAATTCTCGGTCACATCCCAAGATATTGGTTCCATATTGTCAATCTGAGATCTTATTCATGCAATTATTCAAATGCTATTTCCATCTCTGGGGATTTCCTGGACCTAATTGGCGTAGAGAATACACATCTTGGCAACATGAGCAAGACTCAGAATGGACTATGGTCTAGTCACGATCCAATACCCAATGGAGATACTCACGTTATGATGATCTTCATATTCCAACCAAGTCTAGCAACAAAAAGGAAGTGGGCTCTGGTATTACTCATTCTAATGCTCAGGTTACTCCATCCATTTTGCCCGAGACATCAAAGACTATTTTTTTGGGAATCATCTCACAATCTCCATGATCGTTATTCTCAGAATGGTTCATCATCCATGCATGGCAGGTGCGGGAATCACGGATTTCAAAATGCCAAACAGATTTGGGTACCGATCAATTCTAATCCACTGAAGAAGCCAACTCATTACTTGGGCCAGCAATCATTTGAGCCCAAGTCCACGACTCCGCTGTCAGAACCTCATTTACCTCTGGTAATTAATTCTATTTGTTATAATTTCTTGGCACCTGGGCATGCTGAGATATCTTGCACGGATAATATACGATGCCATGTTTGTTATAATTATGGTCATATTTCCAAACATTGCTTAACCAAAAACAGAAAGAAGAAGATTTCTCGAAAAAAATTGTCAATCTACTTTGTCTACCCGTGGAAGTCGAGAAGACCACCTAGGAGACTCTGTTTTACCCAAACCTAGGGTTTTTCTCGAACACTCTGTATCCAATCAACCTCCATTGTAATCGACCATGGCAAACTATCCCTGCGATTTCCTGCCGCACCTGCCGATGGGAGGTGGATTCATTCCCCCAACAGTATGCGTCCTCAGCGTGGTTACGCTGTCGGCGGCGACACTCTGCCGGTCACCTGCGGCGACTGGGCCATCATCATCCTCGAGCCAGAGCCACACGCTGCAGTTTTCCAAGGTACTGCCAATCTGATCAGACACCATATTGAGCATGTTAGGCACTACTCCATCCGCGAGATTACCCCATCTGGCATGGGCGCTGCATTGGTCCGTTTCAACGTTGCCATTGACCGAGACCATGCTATTGACCATAGTCCCTATTTTATTGGAGATACAATTATGCGTGTGATTGCTCAGAATAGAGGTAGAAACCACCATGCAGCTACTTCCGCACATGATTGTTGGATTATGTTGATGAATTACCCATGTGAGTGCTGGGATATGGACATCATTATTACCACCGTGGCACCTTATGGTAGGCTACTTATTTGGAGCGGATATAATTCCAACAGAGCAAGAATACTGGTTAAGGTCAGAGTTTATGACATAGGCAGAATTCCCCTCAGCATTGTTGTTATAAAAACACCTCTGATGAAGGCAATGGTGGCTCCTGGCATGCCCCACCATTATTATCTCTGATCATATATTTGGTGTTATTGCTGGAGATGAAGATCCCCTCCCTCCTGATGTTGCTAACCCACACCCTGTTCCTATGGTTGTTGATTACTATGCAATGTGGCATGCTGAACATGAGGGGGAAGACACCAACAATGTTTCTGCCAACAATGTTGCACCTGCCAATGTGGATGCTGCACCTGCTGATGAGGTCCCACCTATTGGCACCCCACCATAGAGCCCCAATGCTCACATCATACATTATGACCCTATGGTGGATGCAGCTGGGAATATTCCTGATCTCAATGTTCCTATGGACGTGGATGATGAACAAGTCCCTCCCCCACCTGCTCAGAACATACAACATGATACATCTGACATTTCTGTCTCCAAGAGCTCCTCCATGCATATTGACGAGGGGACCATTTCCAACATCCACAACAACAAATCCAAAGCAAGTGCCTGCAAAAAAGGGAAAGGACCTGCTACTACATCTCAGGTGAGAAGGAGCAATAGACTCGCCATTCTCCAGGATGGCAAGATACTTGAAGAAGTGCTACCTGAGGCCAATTCTACTTTTGTTGCACAGTTGATCAACACCCAGGACCCACCACCTCCACATCTTCCAAATGATAATCTAAGAGCTCTTGGATCTGGACCATGCCAGATGGATCCTAAGGATTTATCTGATGAATCACTCAACTATGATGATACAAATGATAGTTTGGAGTAATTTTATTTGCTGGTCTGTAATAATTATTGCCAATAACTCCTACTTTGGCCTATCTTTTTGGTTTTATCTAGAACCATTAGTGTTTGAACCAATATGGAACATCTTTTGTGATATCTATTATAATTTGGTACTGCTATGCTATATCGTGGATCATTTATTCATATCATATGGTGTTGGTATTTTGGATTACCCTATTTCATTTAATGTTGTGTTTGCTTTATGGCATATTTGTACTTGCTCCCTGTCGCATATACAAAATGTCATTATGGACAAGACACCATTTGCAAGAAGCTACACAATGCATCTTGGTATTATTACACTATTCAACAGGATATTTATGATATTCCTGTTCCACATTATATCATTGTTATTTAATGGATAGAAAGTGGATTTTTTTTTACTGGAACTTGAGAGGTATTAATTCACCAGCCAGATGGGATGACATCAGAAAGAATATTGATGAATCTAGCTGCCACATTATGTGCTTCCAGGAAACTAAAAGAGAACATTTTGATCTCCAATACTTACATAATTTCTGCCCTAAGAGATTCAATAAATTAGCTTATCAACCTTCAATTGGAAACTCTGGTGGCATGATTACTATATGGAATGGTAACCTATTGGATGGATATTTAATTAGCTCCAATAAATTTCATCTTACAGTGGAATGCACATGCAAAATTAGTTCACATATATGGTATCTTGCCAATATATATGCCCCCTCAGATAATGATAGCCGTAATGTAATTTTTATTGGATACTTATTATTTGTGGTGACCCGACATACCACTGCATGTTGTAGTACGCCAGTCGTTGATGTAACACTCACAGAACACCATTCCGCAAATATTACATCCCTCAGGGTGGTACAACAGAAACATTGCGGGCCAGATTGTCATACAACAGGTATATTACAAAACAAAGTGTACAGACAAAAGGATGAGCTCACAACGAGGTCATCCATTATTGAAGTTAGAACGCCAACTGAAAAGTAAACAGATGCTAACACGGGAACTCAACAGCCAACAAGAGACTATGGCTGCTCGATTCAACTGTGATAAGTTTTTGTTTAGACTAGGCTAAACCTAGTCAGACTCATCCCCATTGGGGTCAACTCTGTACTGGATGAGATAGTCAACTCCTTCCACTCCACCGGAGAGGTCCGGTTCTTCGTAGAAGATATCTTCCTGGCCTCCAAGGATGTTGAAGGATGCTTCTTCTAAGTTCTCATAGCCTAAGCAGGGGTCAAACGGGATTGAATGAGTAACGAGCGTTACTCAACAAGTTCTGTTAAGTACAAAGTTAATGGATGCACTAACTACGGTCCTCGACTCCAAAGAGTCTAGACAGATGCAAGTTTTGTAAAACTTTCTTCAAAATATTTCTTTTAATACTGAAAACTACGCCCGCCATATCTTCACAGGACTAGAACTTCATGGAGTTGCCTTTCCTGCGGCATTCGCAGCTCCTTCCCGGAAAAAGGGTTAACATGCCACATCCTTTTACACTCTGCAGAGGTGCGTTACTTTACCCATGGATGACCAAGACCATGTTGCACAACCAGGCGCGCGTTCCTGTCCACGCCCACTCAGGTGTGGGGCCCGGTTGTTGGTCCAAGCCAAACCGTGCTTCTCCGGACAACGCATTCCCACCCATTTCTGCCAGCAGGTTGAACGCCTGATTCCACCCCTCACGATGGATATCTACGCGCCCCTGGCAGACCATCATAGACCCGCAGAGTCCGTGGGAATTAAGGGATCCCACCCATGTGCATGTAGTTCCGCAGAACCTACAGCGTACGTCTCTGGCAGCCCGTTGACATGCGAACGAGAAAAGTATCACGGCTCACTTACTCCCCCCATAGAAGATCCACGGTCAACGCGAATTTACGGCGCAAAAATCCTGACGGCACTTGTGGTTAATCCTAGGTAATACTTTCCCATGCAGATGGAACCTTCCTTAGACCTATTCATCTTACCATGGCTCCATCCGCCCACCAAACAGAACACTACCACTCGGTAGTCATTCAAATAGTCATATTATTATAAAAATAGGATCATGCATTCTTTTGAGTGGAGATGGTATTACGATAGGGTTTTGAAAATAGTTGTTATGAGATAGTTCAAAGGACATGAGCAAGTGATGAACTTGCCTGGATACGGACAGGTATTGAAGTCTGAAGCTTCAGGTGGATCCTGCCTTCCTTGTTCTACAAAAATAGCATCATTGTCTGGTAAAGACAATGTTTAAAGAAGCAAATGATGCTATTATGCATAATGATGGAATGTATGCAATTTTTGGAGGATCATTTGGTATAATAAATCTTTGATAAAACTTGTTTTGTTTGATCGCACTACTCTTCGTGATTAATGGTTATTGATGTTGTTATTATTATTTTATTATATTTTTATTAATTTAATCAATTGATTCGATATTTATTGTTTTCTCAGAGACATGAATTATGAAATGTTTTGAAATGACTAACTATAGAAATTTGAAAGGATATAATCTTAGTTGATTTACTTATTCTAAACAAGTTGTTATTATAAATTACTATTTCAAAATAGTCAATTTTAAGACTATAAATATTATGGTGTTATTATGCTTAATAGTTCATATACAAAAACTTGTACTGATTTGATAAGTATTTAAATTCAAATTAATTGAAATTTGTATAATTGTAGGTATTATTTTATAACTCTTTTATTAAAATTTAAGGGTAATTACCCATCTGCCCCTAGGGCTGACAGGTGGTCCCTGGGGTTAGGGTTGGGCTTAACCCACTGGTCTGGTCGGGCCGGACCAGACCAGGCGCACACACAACCGAGCCCCCCGTCCTCATCTTCTCCTCCCTCTGCGTGAGGCGACGCAGAGGCGATCCATCGCCTCCTCCACTCCGGCGATTTCTCCGCCCCCCTCCGTCCATTTCCGCCACCGTGACCTAACGCCACTGCTTCTCCTCCCTACCCGCTACTATGCCTCCCTCCTCGATCTGAGTTTCTCCCTGTGTGGCTCCCGTGGCAACCTCAAACCCTAACCCTAGGTTTCGGTACCCGGGGTGCTCCTCCACCTCTCCGGTGACCTTGGCTCCTCGATGTGATCCAGGGAGGCTCTTGGAGGCTGAGGTGCTGCTGCTGCATTGGGTGGCTAGGTTTCTGAGTCGACGTCGCCGGGACGGCCTCCTGGAGGCAACCGCGGCTCGCCGCCGTGCTCCTTTCACCATCCGGATGTGGTCACCACGATGGTGACCACCTGTATGTGCCTCTCTCCTCTCTCTGACCCCTACTCTCCCCTTTGCTCTAGAGCCTAGCCCTCGTGCTAGCTCACACATGCCTTCCCGTGACCTTCTCAATGATCTGGTGATGGATTGGTTGGCTTTTGAATTCACCACATGAGTTATTTGATATTGGAGATATGGAGTTCATGCTTTGTTCTGTGATGAACAATGAATTTTTATTATGCCCCTAATTATTGCTGTTGCTAGATACTGTGAGGTATTACTAGTTGTTGGCCTTGTGCTAGGAGTGGAAATTTACTTGGGATATACTCCCAATGCTATTCCTATGAGATGACACCCTTTGGGTTTGCACCCTGCGATGGACTCTTGTTACTGACTATCTGATAACAATTCCTATTAACTTGTATAGAATTCCTAATGTTCTATGGGTGTGCTAAATTGTTGAGAGGTGTTACTCTGAATATCATTCAGAGAATATGCCCTCAACAATTGTTTCCAACTTATTGTTTTTATGTCATGATTCCTTGGTTCTGGGGTATCAGATCCTTGGATCTGGTGCCCAGCAACCTTGTGTGTGTGTGTGACATAATAAAGTGGTCCTGGCTATTGATTTGTCTCAAAATCCCTTTGCTAAAGACCATTATATCTTGATTCTTTGTATCAAATGATAAGAACAGAGCACTACACCTGATATATTTTCCTTCTTTGAGACTTATAGTTTAGGAACAAATATTTGCACTAGTTCTCTTAGCCCCAAGCCAATGATGCATAGTCTGAGGCCTTTTCTAAATAAGAACAGATACTGGACTCGATAAATAAACCCCAATGATGAGTTTAGCATAGCATCTCTATGCCTATCTGAGGGTACTATCATCCCCAACCCATCTTGTGTGCAACTTAGCCAGAAAATGGCTTAGAAGGTACTCAGGATATTCACATTGTGTGTTGATCAAATTGGTTGGTGGATTTTGGTGCTTGTGGATTGCTTGCTTTTCTCCTTGTGCCCCCTGGTACCTTGGCCTTGATTGCTTGATTGCAAGTTTGCAATCACTTGCTCCAGTATCTAGTGTAATGTTTGATTTGGTGATGTTATTCCCTGTGCTTGTGTGCTTGAGCAGGAGAAGATGAGATGTGTGTTTTCCCCATACGACTGTTGGGGATTTTATACTCCAGATTCAGTTTTGACAGCACAAAAGGTGGTGCCTGAGTGTGCTGTGTGCTTGTGTATGACTGAGCTGCTTGCTGCTTCGTGAGTAAGCTATGTGCCTGTCTGACTAGTGAATAGATATTTTCACAGGCACTCGGTTGGTCTTATCCTTGCCTGGTAATATTTTTGTGATGCCAGTTGTATTTCCATGCCTATGCCTATGATGCTGGTCTGAGGCTATTTGTAACAGAACAGATACTACCTATTTAGTTTAAACCCTGTGATGATTAATCAGTGTATCTCACTGACAGCCTGAGGGTACTAATCCCCCCCTAACCAATCTGTTTTGGCTTAGTGATTTTGTTTGCAGGTGTTGAGGAATTTGGATGCAATGGAGTAATTAGGTTTAATTCTAGGTTTAGTCCTTGTATTAGCTTAATGGTATAACTTTTGTAATGTATCTTTCTTTTGATCTCATTGTAAGAACATTGTATCATTTGTATTTTCATCAATAAAGTGTAATTGTTGTTTCTATAATTGTACTTGTTATTATTAAGGAATATTTCCATATTTGCTATTTCAATTGTGCTTTGATTATTTAAGCTTAAGATATAACCTTGTCTTTTCAATTTGATTTCAAATTTAATTACAATTCAAATTCAAATTCAAATTGTCCTAACTTCAAATAATTCAAACACTAGTTTCTCAAATTCAAATAATACCCGGAGGTCATGTCGAAATTCTACCAACTAACAGTAACAACTTCTATCAAAGCACCAATTACTGGGTAGAACCTTATTCACTCCGGGGTTTTAACTTTGCGAAAAATTTATTCAGGTTTTGCAAACACATGCATGCAGATGCACAAATTTATATTCTAACCCCCGTGAGTTCCTAAACGCTGGGACATTACAGTCTTCCCTCCTTAACGAGAACTTCGTCCCGAAGTTGTAACAATAATACCTGAATAGCTCGGGGTAGTTCTGTCGTAATTGCTCTTCCTTCTCCCACGTAGCTTCACGTTCAGGATGATGTTTCCACTGTACCTTACAGTACTTTATTGCTCGGTTTTGGAGTCTCTTCCAATCTTCGGCTAGAATCTTCTCTGGTTCCTCCACATATGTGAGATCTGATTCCAATTCTAACTCCTCCTGATTAACAGAATCTTCCGGCTCCTTCAAGCACTTCCGGAGTTGGGATACGTGGAAAACATTATGAACTTGTTTTAATCTTTCGGGTAGCTGTAGAGTATAAGCTACATTCCTGTTCTGAGCCAGAATCTTTTAAGGTCCTATATACCGAGGACTTAATTTTCCCTTAACTCCGAACCTCATGAGCCCTTTCATTGGACTAACTCGGAGATAGACCATATCCCCGATTTCTGGTTCCCATGTTCTTCTCTTCTGATCTGCATAACTTTTTTGACGACTTTGAGCTATCTTCAAGCGATCTCTGACGATGTCAACAATACGTTGTTGATCCTTGATGTAATCTGGTTCAAATTCAGACTTGCCTCCGGTCTCGAACCAACAAATAGGTGATCTACACTTCCGTCCATATAGAACTTCAAAGGGTGCTGCTTTAAGACTACTTTGATAACTATTGTTGTAGGAGAATTCTGCTAATGGTAAATGTTCATCCCATGATCCTCCAAAATCAAGGACACATGCCCGAAGCATGTCTTCTAGAATCTGATTAGTTCTTTCAGTTTGCCCCCTGGTCTGAGGATGATAAGCAGTACTGAAATCTAGTTGGGAACCTAAAGCTTCATGGAGTTTTCTCCAGAATACTGAAGTAAACACAGATCCTCGATCTGAAACTATTCGCTTCGGAACACCATGTTTACTGACTATTTCTTTGACATAAACATTTACCAGCTTCTCAGCGTTATCCTTCTGGTTTACTGCTAGAAAATGTGCACTTTTAGTCAACCTATCCATAATGACCCAGACCATGTCCTTTTGGGTTTTAGTCATTGGTAATCCTGTAATGAAATCCATTCCAATTTCTTCCCACTTCGATTCCGGAATCTCTAAGGGTTGTAATGGTCCTGCTGGACTTTGATGTTCAGCCTTAACTCTTTGGCATGTGTGACATTCTGAAACATACTTGGCAATCTCTCTTTTCATATTGTTCCACCAAAATATATCTCTGAGATCCATATACATTTGGGTACTTCCAGGGTGAATAGAGTACGGTGTCTCATGTGCCTCCCGAAGTATCAACTTCTTGATCTCCGGAATATCCGGTACACAAAGCCTCTTGTTGAACCATAATGAACTATGTTCTCCTAAGTGGAATTCGGAAGGTCTTCCTTCCTCAATTCTTTGGATTTCTTCCTTTATGAATCGATCTTCGTCTTGCCGTCGAATTATCTCATTCTTAAGATCACTTGTTCTTTCCTCCATGACTTGCATGGTATACAAGCCCCCTAAAGATTGTACTTCTAGTATCTCAATCTCTACTTGTTCTATTTCTCTCTGCAGTTCTTTTGGCAATTCATATTGAACTGGTTGACTTTCAGTACTCTTCCGGCTTAAAGCATCAGCTACCACATTAGCTTTTCCCGGTGTATAATTGATAGTAAGATCGTAATCCTTGATCAATTCTAACCATCTCCTCTGCCTCATATTTAATTCTTTCTGAGTGAAGAAATATTTGAGACTCTTATGATCTGTGTAAAGCTCACACTTCGATCCATAAAGAAATGACCTCCATTTCCTCAAAGCAAACACTACGGCTGCCAATTCTAAATCATGAGTTGGGTAGTTAACTTCATGTGGTTTGAGTTGTCTTGAACCATAAGCTATTAACTTACGATCTTGCATGAGTACACAACCTAATCCACTCTTGGATGCATCACAATATACGGTGTAATCCTTTCCTGGTTCAGGTACTGCTAAGATTGGAGCTGTTATTAAACGTTTCTTCAACTCTTGGAAACTAGCTTCGCACTTATCTGTCCATACGAAAGGAGTATTTTTCCTTAGCAAATTGGTCATTGGTCCGGCTATTTTGGAGAATCCCTCAATGAATCTCCGATAATACCCGGCCATTCCAAGGAATCCTCGAACTTCCTTGACATTGGTTGGTGCTTTCCAATCTAAAACTGACTGTACTTTGTCAGGGTTTACCGCAATACCTTCCTTGCTGATAACATGTCCAAGAAATTCTACTTGGTCTAACCAAAATTCACACTTACTGAATTTGTCATATAGCTGATGTTCCCTTAAAACTTGTAGTGCTATCCTTAAGTGCTTGGCATGATCTTCTTTGTTCTTCGAATATATCAATATATCATCGATGAACACAATCACAAACTTATCCAAGTATGGCATGAAGATCTTGTTCATCAAATTCATGAAAATGGCAGGTGCATTGGTTAGCCCAAAAGGAACAACCAAATATTCATGATGTCCATACCTTGAAACAAAAGCTGTTTTGGGTACATCTTCTGGTTTGATCTTGATCTGATGGTACCCTGATCTGAGATCAATCTTGGAGAACACTCCGGCTCCATAAACTTGGTCAAACAGATCTTGTATTCTTGGTAATGGGTACTTGTTCTTGATGGTGACATTGTTCAGGTTTCTGAAATCACCACACATTCTTCTTCCTCCATCGCGCTTATCCACAAATATCACTGGTGATCCCCATGGTGATACACTTTCCCTGATGAATCCCTTGCTTTCTAGTTCATCCAATTGTTCTTTAAGTTCCTTTAACTCCTTAGGACCCATCTTATATGGTGCCTGAGCAATAGGTGATGTACCTGGTATCAGGTCAATGGTAAACTCGATCTCCCTATCTGGTGGCATTCCGGGTAATTCAGCTGGAAAAACATCCGGAAACTCATTGACTACTGGTATATCTTCTAACTTAGCTTCATTGAGTGAGTTGAGTTGGAGTTCTGCCTCCACATGAGTATGCTTATCGGCTTGGTAAGTAACTCTCCCTCCTCCAGGTCTCCTAAGAGAAACTGTCTTCTCCTCACAATCAATCAAAGCTCCATTCTCCGTCATCCAGTCCATTCCAAGGACAACATCAATGTTCTTAAAAGGAATAACGAATAGGTCCGCGTAATATGTGCAACCACAGATCATAATGACTTGATCTGGCCTTGCACGCGTAACTAAGAGCGTACCTCCCGCCGTCACAGTAAGAGGACATTCTAAGCGTGAACACCTTACCCCATACTTATCCACAAAATAACTAGATATGAATGAGGTGGTAGCACCGGTATCAAATAAAACCTTGCCATATTGGGTAAGAAGACTGAACGTACCTAGTACGGTGGTGTCCGAGTTGTCAGCCTCCTCCAGAGATGTGCAATTCAATTTCCCGAAGGGCCTTGCGCGTTTGCCGTTACTGTTCTTCCCACTTCTGCCACTTCCGGCAGAGAATCCACTGGCTCCTCCGGGCCTTGCTCCACCCTTGTTGAACCCTCCTCCAGTTGTCTTGTTAGGGCAATCTGGCTTAATTTGTCCCTCTTTTCCACACCCAAAGCATACCACCTTGGGCTGTTTACACTCACTCTTGAAGTGTCCGGGAAGTCCACAGTTGTGGCAGATGACCTTATTCCTCGGATTGAATGGTCCACGATTGGTCGGGGCTCCTCCCGACCTTATTCTTGGCTTGAAGCTCAAGTTTGTAGTAGGTCTACTGGGTTGGAACTTATTAGGCTCAAACTTGGCCTTCTTTTGTCGGTTCTGCTGAACCAACTTGTAATCGTTCTCCCAAGTAACTGCGGAGTTCATCAACTCCTGAAAGTTAGCTGGTTTGGATGTTCTTAATTGCATGGCTGCATAAGGATCCATCCCTCTCAAGAACCTCTTAATTTTCTTCTTGTCGGTATCAACTTCATCAGTAGCATATCTGGAGAGCCTGCTGAACTCATTGACATACCATAACATGTGGTGTGTCCCCTGTTGAAGATCCTCAAATTGCCTCCTCATAATCTCCATAACGCTGTCAGGGACATGATATTCCCTGAATTTCTCCTTGAACTCATTCCACGTGTATTCTCTTTCTGGTGGCTTCATAATAATCTGATTATCCCACCATGCTGCTGCGGGACCATTTAGAAGGTGTGTAGCAAAGCGCACCTTCTCCTCATCACTGGCCTTGATAGCCTTAAGATTCCTTTCTGTATCGACTAACCAGTCTTCAGCTTCCATGGGATCCTTGGCTGTGGCAAACGGTGCTGGTTTAGTCTTGAGGAAATCAGACAGTGTTAGTGTCCTAGGTTCCGCTGCTCTCCCAGGTCCCACCTGGTTAAGCATTTCCTGCATGAACTTGTTTTGGTTCTCCTGTACAAATCGCATGTATTCCAGGAAGTTCTGCTCCGCCAATGGCCTGAGTGGTGGTGGTGGTGGCAACTCTACTCTGGCAGTGTCTTCATCAGCCTTGGCCTTGTTCTCCCGTTCCAGACGCTGAGCGTCTGCTTCACTAGCTTCGCCACTCTCCATAACCCCTTAGTCCTGCAATGTGAAGCGAAAAAACTCATAATTACATCATGCTCATGCTTTCTGAGCCTCACTTCACATGCAGCACTAATCACACAAGAGAAACAAAACCAAATCCAGATACAAGCAACATATTTCACATATTATACAAATACTTATAAGTTTGTTACAAACCTTCACCGCAGTGATTAACGAAAGTGCAACAGTAGAAAACACAACTGGGTCACGCAGACACTCTGACCCTTATTTAGTTACACGGCTCGAAACTCCAGACTACTACTTAACTCGAGCCCTCACTTGCACTTCTTGGATGTCGTGGTACTACTCCGAGTACATACCAGGAGTCCACCCTATGTAACGTGGAGTCCTGCGCACCGTCTCAGGATAAAACGGCCTCCCAGATGGCACATAGTCGGTGTCAGAAGTATCCATAGACTGGGTATCGCTCAAAGAGAGCCAATCCATGTCCAGATAATCATCAGAGTAAGACACAAACTCATCAGTACTAGTGTACTGCGAGGCTTCACCTTCTGCAAAACAGGTGGTACTCGTGCAGTGGCTGTGATCAAACGGTTCCTCCTGCACCGGCTGGGCTTCATCCGGCTCCTCCTCCCCAGATGAGATATTTATAACGACCATATCTGCTTCCTCGGCTGCCACTATCTCCACACTATCCTGATCCTCATCCTCTGACATATAGTCGGATGGAATTGGCTGCTGACTAGTACCAGGATACCAGTCATACCTCCAGCCATCAGAGTTCTCCATGAAGGAATCTGATTCTAGGACCCCACCAAAAGTATTTGGTTTTATGTCTCCAGGTGTATCCGAGATGTCAAACGGGTCATAGGGTTCTGGCTCACTATGTGGTATGACAGGGTAGTGAATGGGTTCTGGTGTGGTAGAATACCTGGACTGCCGATCATGGTGTGATTTCCTAGCTGCCTCAGGTCCTGGGGAATAATAAGGTTCATCACTCTCCTGAGCCTTCTGCTTCCCCTTTTGCTCAGGGCTAGGTGGTTTGGTTAAATCCTTCAACATTCCATCCTTGTAATCCACGATGACCTAATGTGTCTTGTAGAAAGATCCCACCAATTTCCTGTAGCGATCTAAAAGGCTAGTGGCTAGCTTAGGCTTGGTTTTTATCAGCACAGAATGGTCAAGTGCCAACTCTGTACTAAGACGGTCGTGCGGTATAGCTGTGAAGCTAGTACCAGACAGCTGACTAGCTTTATACTCCCTGATAGTGGCTAAAGCCTGGACTAAAGCCTGTTGGTATGCTGCCATTTGGCTCCTCCCTTCACCACTAGGTGTGGTTATGTGTGGGTTAACTCCCTAGGTATTAAAATTAATACCCGATACATCAGAACCATCTCCCCGTCCTTATACGTGTAAGTATTAACTTTAAGGTTGGTGTCGAACTCGAAAGCTCGGAGCAAAGCGCGCAGTTTCTCGGTCAACTCTCCCTTGTAGTGGTCCAACCTCTCATGCTTAACCCACTCCGTTCTCCCGGAACTCCCGCCGTTCATGATCACTGTTCACAAGTAACATAAATGTTATATAATATATCATCATAAAGATTCAACATTC
Source organism: Alopecurus myosuroides (assembly GCA_028641055.1). Lineage (NCBI taxonomy): Eukaryota > Viridiplantae > Streptophyta > Magnoliopsida > Poales > Poaceae > Alopecurus > Alopecurus myosuroides. Next base: position 683,760,705 of record CM054057.1, read on the forward strand.
TGGAAATATGACCAGAATATTCCCAAGTGAATACCTATCATACTTCCAGTGAACTCTTTATTGGTACGTTCTAAAACCCTACAGGGTATATCCCTTTACTAGGTTTCCAACCTAAGGTCAAAGCAATTGCTCTGATACCAGCTGTGGTGACCCGACATACCACTGCATGTTGTAGTACGCCAGTCGTTGATGTAACACTCACAGAACACCATTCCGCAAATATTACATCCCTCAGGGTGGTACAACAGAAACATTGCGGGCCAGATTGTCATACAACAGGTATATTACAAAACAAAGTGTACAGACAAAAGGATGAGCTCACAACGAGGTCATCCATTATTGAAATTAGAACGCCAACTGAAAAGTAAACAGATGCTAACACGGGAACTCAACAGCCAACAAGAGACTATGGCTGCTCGATTTTAACCGTGATAAGTTTTTGTTTAGACTAGGCTAAACCTAGTCAGACTCATCCCCATTGGGGTCAACTCTGTACTGGATGAGATAGTCAACTCCTTCCACTCCACCGGAGAGGTCCGTTTCTTCGTAGAAGATGTCTTCCTGGCCTCCAAGGATGTTGAAGGATGCTTCTTCTAAGTTCTCATAGCCTAAGCAGGGGTCAAACGGGATTGAATGAGTAACGAGCGTTACTCAACAGGTTCTTGTAAGTACAAAGTTAATGGATGCACTAACTACGGTCCTCGACTCCAAAGAGTCTAGACAGATGCAAGTTTTGTAAAACTTTCTTCAAAAGATTTCTTTTAATACTGAAAACTATGCCCGCCAGATCTTCACAGGACTAGAACTTCATGGAGTTGCCTTTCCTGCGGCGTTCGCAGCTCCTTCCCGGAACAAGGGGTAACATGCCACATCCTTTTACACTCTGCAGAGGTGCGTTACTTTACCCATGGACGACCAAGACCATGTTGCACAACCAGGCGCGCGATCCTGCCACTCCCACGCAGGTGTGGGCCCGGTTGTTGGTCCAAGCCAAACCGTGCTTCTCCGCACAACGCATGCCCACCCATTTCTGCCAGCAGGTTGAACGCCTGATTCCACCCCTCACGATGGATATCTACGCGCCCTTGGCAGACCATCATAGACCCGCAGAGTCCGTGGGAATTAATGGATCCCACCCATGTGCATGTAGTCCCACAGAACCTACAGCGTACGTCTCTGGCAGCCCGTTGACATGCGAACGAGAAAAGTATCACGGCTGACTTACTCCCCCCATAGAAGATCCATGGTCAACGTGAATTTACGGCGCAAGAATCCTGACGGCAGTTGTGGTTAATCCTAGGTAATACTTTCCCATGCAGATGGAACCTTCCTTAGACCTATTCATCTTACCATGGCTCCATCCGCCCACCAAACAGAACACTACCACTCGGTAGTCATTCAAATAGTCATATTATTATAAAAATAGGATCATGCATTCTTTTGAGTTGAGATGGTATTACGATAGGGTTTTGAAAATAGTTGCTATGAGATAGTTCAAAGGACATGAGCAAGTGATGAACTTGCCTGGATACGGACAGGTATTGAAGTCTGAAGCTTGAGGTGGATCCTGACTTCCTTGTTCTACAAAAATAGCATCATTGTCCGGTAAAGACAATGTTTAAAGAAGCAAATGATGCTATTATGCATAATGATGGAATGTATGCAATTTTTGGAGGATCATTTGGTATAATAAATCTTTGATAAAACTTGTTTTGTTTGATCACACTACTCTTCGTGATTAATGGTTATTGATGTTGTTATTATTATTTTATTATATTTTTATTAATTGATTGGATATTTATTGTTTTCTCAGAGACATGAATTATGAAATGTTTTGAAATGACTAACTATAGAAATTTGAAAGGATTTAATCTTAGTTGATTTAATTATTCTAAACAAGTTGTTATTATAAATTACTATTTCAAAATAGTCAATTTTAAGACTATAAATATTATGGTGTTATTATGCTTAATAGTTCATATACAAAAACTTGTACTGATTTGATAAGTATTTAAATTCAAATTAATTGAAATTTGTATAATTGTAGGTATTATTTTATAACTCTTTTATTAAAATTTGAGGCTAATTACCCATCTGCCCCTAGGGCTGACAGGTGGTCCCTGGGGTTAGGGTTGGGCTTAACCCACTGGTCTGGTCGGGCCGGACCAGACCAGGCGCACACACACCCGAGCCCCCCCGTCCTCATCTTCTCCTCCCTCTGTGTGAGGCGACGCAGAGGCGATCCATCGCCTCCTCCACTCCGGCGATTTCTCCGCCCCCTCCGTCCATTTCCGCCACCGTGACCTAACTCCACTGCTTCTCCTCCCTATCCGCTACTACGCCTCCCTCCTCGATCTGAGTTTCTCCCTGTGTGGCTCCCGTGGCAACCTCAAACCCTGACCCTAGGTTCCGGTACCCGGGGTGCTCCTCCACCTCTCCGGTGACCTTGGCTCCTCGATGTGATCCAGGGAGGCTCTTGGAGGCTGAGGTGCTGCTGCTGCTTTGGGTGGCTAGGTTTCCGAGTCGACGTCGCCGGGACGGCCTCCTGGAGGCAACCGCGGCTCGCCGCCGTGCTCCTCTCACCATCCGGATGTGGTCACCACGATGGTGACCACCTGTAAGTGCCTCTCTCCTCTCTCTGACCCCTACTCTCCCCTTTGCTCTGGAGCCTAGCCCTCGTGCTAGCTCACCCATGCCTTCCCGTGACCTTCTCAATGATCTGGTGATGGATTGGTTGGCTTTTGAATTCACCACATGAGTTATTTGATATTGGAGATATGGAGTTCATGCTTTGTTCTCTGATGAACAATGAATTTTTATTATGCCCCTAATTATTGTTGTTGCTAGATACTGTGAGGTATTACTGGTTGTTGGCCTTGTGCTAGGAGTGGAAATTTACTTGGGATATACTCCCAATGCTATTCCTATGAGATGACACCCTTTGGGTTTGCTCCCTGTGATGGACTCTTGTTACTGACTATCTGATAACAATTCCTATTAACTTGTATAGAATTCCTAATGTTCTATGGGTGTGCTAAATTGTTGAGAGGTGTTACTCTGAATATCATTCAGAGAATATGCCCTCAACAATTGTTTCCAACTTATTGTTTTTATGTCATGATTCCTTGGTTCTGGGGTATCAGATCCTTGGATCTGGTGCCCAGCAACCTTGTGTGTGTGTGTGACATAATACAGTGGTCCTGGCTATTGATTTGTCTCAAAATCCCTTTGCTAAAGACCATTATATCTTGATTCTTTGTATCAAATAATAAGAACAGAGCACTACACCTGATATATTTTCCTTCTTTGAGACTTATAGTTTAGGAACAGATACTTGCACTAGTTCTCTTAGCCCCAAGCCAATGATGCATAGTCTGAGGCCTTTTCTAAATAAGAACAGATACTGGACTCGTTAAATAAACCCCAATGATGAGTTTAGCATAGCATCTCTATGCCTATCTGAGGGTACTAGCATCCCCAACCCATCTTGTGTGCAACTTAGCCAGAAAATGGCTTAGAAGGTACTCAGGATATTCACCTTGTGTGTTGATCAAATTGGTTGGTGGATTTTGGTGCTTGTGGATTGCTTGCTTTTCTCCTTGTGCCCCCTGGTACCTTGGCCTTGATTGCTTGATTGCAAGTTTGCAATCACTTGCTCCAGTATCTAGTGTAATGTTTGATTTGGTGATGTTATTCCCTGTGCTTGTGTGCTTGAGCAGGAGAAGATGAGATGTGTTTTTCCCCATACGACTGTTGGGGATTTTATACTCCAGATTCAGTTTTGACAGCACAAAAGGTGGTGCCTGAGTGTGCTGTGTGCTTGTGTATGACTGAGCTGCTTGCTGCTTCGTGAGTAAGCTATGTGCCTGTCTGACTAGCACTAGTAGAGAAGTGCCTTTCTATGGAACAGATTCTGTGGCGCACCCCTGTCCGGTGCGCCACAGAAATGTAATTCTGTGGCGCACGGGTGGGCATGCGCCACAGAAAACAGGAATTCTGTGGCGCACCGGATAGGGGTGCGCCACAGAAAACAGGAATTCTGTGGCGCACCGGATAGGGGTGCGCCACAGAAACAAGTTCGGGGCCCACACCATGATTGCCACACTCCTATTCTGTGGCGCATGGTGGTTAGTGCGCCACAGAAATATGACATTATTGTGGCGCACCACTGCCACGTGCGCCACAGAATTCCCATCCGAAAAAATTCTGTCCACATGCACCAACTCCACCCCCCCCCCCCCGGGAATGCCTTTTCTAGTTTTTGACGGAAGAGTTGGCAGTCTAAAAAGCATCAAAAAATAAATCCCTTATAGATGCACGGAGAGTTTAATGTCTACTTTTTTGTCAAATTTTGAAATATATATTTCGACTTTCTGAGCAAAAGTTTTATAAAAAAAAGTAAAATGGGCATAACTTTTGCATACGATGTCGAAAAAAAATGATCAAGATATTAAAAAAAACTAGAGAGAAAAAGGAACCCAACCTCACTGGCCTTCGGCTTGTGAGCTTTTTTTAGAATCGCCAAATTCCAAAAGGAACAAAAGTTATAGCCGTTTTAAGATTTTGACTAGAAAATAAATAAATAAAAGAAAAAAAAATCTGTGGCGCACCAAGGGGGGGTGCGCCACAGAATTGGGAGGCAGGATTCGAAATCTGCCTCCTCCCCTCCTTTTCTTCCCTTCTCCCCTCCACTTCTCCTCCACTTCTCATCTTCTACCTCTCCTCTCCACCACCTCTCCTCCTCCTCCACCACCACCACCACTCCTCCTCCACCACCACCATCCTCCTCCTCCTCCACCACCACCACTCCTCCTCCTCCACCACCACCATCCTCCTCCTCCTCCACCACCACCACCACCACCACCACCACCACCTCCGGTGAGCTCCTCCTCCTCCTCCACCACCACCTCTCCTCCTCCTCTTTCTCCTCCTCCTCCACCACCACCTCTCCTCCTCCTCCTCCTCTATCACCACCACCTCACCTCCTCCTCCACCACCACCACCTCCGGCGAGCTTCTCCTTCTCCTCCCCACCAACTCCGGTGACCCCCATCCTCCACCCACCAACTCCGGCGAGCTTCTCCTTCAACTCCCCACCAACTCCGGCGAGCATCCGACGAAATCCGACGAAATTTCGAATTTTCGAAAAATTACCGCGGCCAGATCTGGCCGCCTTTTTTTTTTGAAATTCAAAAAAAAATTCTGTGGCGCACCCCCCCTTGGTGCGCCACAGAATTGCAAATTTCTGTGGCGCACGGCTGAGGTGCGCCACAGAAAAAAATTTAGTGGCGTAGATTCTGTGGCGCACCACTCTGGCCCCTTGGTGCGCCACAGAAAGCCAAAATGGTGCGCCACAGAAAGGCCTTTTTCTACTAGTGTAGTGAATAGATATTTTCACAGGCACTCGGTTGGTCTTATCCTTGCCTGGTAATATTTTGCGATGCCAGTTGTATTTCCATGCCTATGCCTATGATGCTGGTCTGAGGCTATTTGTAACAGAACAGATACTACCTATTTAGTTTAAACCCTGTGATGATGAATCAGTGCATCTCACTGACAGCCTGAGGGTACTAATCCCCTCCTAACCAATCTGTTTTGGCTTAGTGATTTTGTTTGCAGGTGTTGAGGAATTTGGATGCAATGGAGTAATTAGGTTTAGTTCTAGGTTTACTCCTTGTATTAGCTTAATGGTATAACTTTTGTAATGTATCTTTCTTTTGATCTCATTGTAAGAACATTGTATCATTTGTATTTTTATCAATAAAGTGTAATTGTTGTTTCTATAATTGTACTTGTTATTATTAAGGAATATTTCCATATTTGCTATTTCAATTGTGCTTTGATTATTTAAGCTTAAGATATAACCTTGTCTTTTCAATTTGATTTCAAATTTAATTACAATTCAAATTCAAATTCAAATTGTCCTAACTTCAAATAATTCAAACACTAGTTTCTCAAATTCAAATAATACCCGGAGGTCATGTCGAAATTCTACCAACTAACAGTAACAACTTCTATCAAAGCATTAGTTACTGGGTAGAACCTTATTCACTCCGGGGTTTTAACTTTGCCAAAAATTTATTCAGGTTTTGCAAACACATGCATGCAGATGCACAAATTTATATTCTAACCCCCGTGAGTTCCTAAACGCTGGGACATTACATTATTGATCCTACTCCTATGCAATATTGGATGGTTCTTGGCGATTTCAATATGATTAAAAGCAATGAAAACAGAAACAAGGGAGAAGTGGATGTCAATAACATGCTTCTATTAAACTTCATTATTACACACCTGGATCTTGAGAATATCCCAATTAAAGGGAGAGTATTCATATGGAGTAATATGCAAGATAATCCCCTTTTAGAAAAACTGGATTGGATCTTCACAGATGGTAACTGGACACAATATTTCCCCAATACCATAGCCCACCCTATGGCAAAACTCAACTCAGATCATATTCCCATCAAAATTCAGATTGACAATAATATTCCTAAAGCAAAAATATTTAGATTTGAGGAATACTGGATACAATTTGATAGATTTCTTGACACTGTACAAACCAATTCGATCAACAGAGGAATTTATAAGAACGCTGGCCAAGATATCACTGCTAAATTTAAATCTGTTAGACATGCTCTTAAGTCCTGGAGTAGGAATATTTCCAAACTCAATATCACCATTGAATCTTGGAGTTATATCCTTGCCATGTTGGATGGTATTGAAGACTAGAGGCCCCTATCCACGCAAGAACATAACTTCAGGAAAGCACTCAAGAAATATTTAACCAAAATTCTAGAAGCTAAAAGGATCTATTGGAGAAGCAGAGCCAAAATTAGATGGGCCAAATTGGGGGGAGAAAACATTAGATTCTTTCACACAATGGCCACCAAAAGCTTCAGATGCAACTATATTTCTTCTGTCAAAATTACTGAGGACAACATTGTATGTGATCATGAGGACAAGTCAGCTACAATGTGGACCAGTTACAAAAACAGAGTTGGAATGTTTGATAATTGCTCTATGAAATTTAATTCGGTAAATTTGATCCAACCCAATTTGGATATTAATTTCTCAGATCTTGAAGCCCCTTTTACCACTAGAGAAATTGATGATATCTTTAGCTCCATGCCAAATGACAAATCACCTGGACCTGATGTTTTCAATGAAGCATTTGTTAAAAATGTTGGCCAATTATTAAACAAGACTTCTACAATCTCTGCAATGATTTTAATTCTAGCACACTAGATATCAAGAGTATCAACATAGCATATATCACTCTTATTACTAAATGTCATAATAGAGAGTCAATTACTGAGTTTAGACCAATTTCCCTGGTCATCATCTCACTCAAGATACTCACCAAAATTCTGGCAAAAAGATTGCAGGAGATTACTATCCCAATTATTGACAAAAACAAATATCGATTTATCAAGAACAGAACAATTCATGACTGCCTTGCCTCGGCATTTGAATATGTACATCTTTGTCATAAATCTAAGAGGGGGGTTATCATACTCAAAATTGATTTTGAGAAGACATTTGATAAAGTAGAATTTAATGCCATTCATACTATGCTCAAACACATGGGATTTGGTGATAAATGGCTTCATTGGATCAATAAAATATTATACTCTTCAGCCACCTCTATTTTACTCAATGGTGTACCTGGAAAAACTATTCACTGTAAGAGAGGAGTTAGACAAGGTGATCCGTTATCACATTTACTATTTGTGGTTGCATCTGATTTCCTGCAATATGCTATCAACCAGGCATGGAACACTGGTATTATACATGACCCATTGGACAATAATTATGGCATGGACTATCCTATTATCCAATATGCTGATGATACTCTAATTATCCTACCCGTTGACAATACTCAACTGCTGGCCACAAAGGACATCCTGGACAGATTCTCTGATTCTACGGGTCTTAGGGTTAACTACAATAAATCATCCATTGCTCCTATTAATATATCAAAGGACAAATGCATGGAACTGGATAATCTCATTGGATGTAAAACTAAAACTCTTCCCTTCACATATCTTGGATTACCTATGGGAACCACCAAACCAAGAATTGATGATTCTATAGGCATCATTGAGAGGATTGAGAAAAGACTAATTGGTATAGCTGATACATTATCATATGATGGTAGAATCACTGTAATTAAATCCATCACATCATCTATCCCAAATTTTGCAATGTGCACAATCAAATTACCTATTGGATTCATGGAGCATATTGAGAAAACAAACATAGGTTTCGTCTAGGCTGGTAAAAATATTGAAAAAAGAGGAAGATGCCTTGTCAAATGGGACCATGTATGTAAATCTAAAAAAGGTGGAGGACTAGGAGTTCTAGATCTTAAAACGTAGAATAATGCTCCTATTATCAATTTCCTCTTCAAATTCATGAGTAAGAATGACATCCCCTGGGTTAATCTCATCTGGCAAGCACATTATAGAGTACCACAATCATCCAATCCCTGTGGCTCATTTTGGTGGAAAGACTGCCTATCACTTATGGATAATTTCATCGCACACTCACATATTTCAGTTGGGATTGGTGGCACCATTAGATTTTGGAGAGATAACTGGACCAATACCAATATGATTCATAAATACCCTCAACTATTCTCCTATGCCAAGGACCAGAACTCCTCCATGAAATCTATGACTAATTATTTTACTTAGGATGATATATATGACATGTTTCAAACCCCCCTGTCAGACATTGTTGCCTCTCAATTTAATTAGCTCACTCAACATATGTTACAGAGACCTATCTCATCTGACAATGATATTCGGTAATAAAAGTTACAGAAGAAGCCATATTCTAGTGCTCTAATGTACAAAAACATGAAGTCATTTCCCACTGCACCCAAACCATTCAACTGGAATTGAAAATCATGTGCCCTTCCTAAACACAAATTTTTCTTATGTCCCCTCTTACAGGACAGACTAGACAGCAGAGACCTTCTTGTCAGGAAGCAATTTCAAATTGAAATCAAGAATTGTGTTCTTTGTACACCTGATATTCATGAAGATTTAATGCATCTATTCTTCACATGCCAATTAACTACTCAGTTCTGGAATCACTTGGGTATTCAATGGAATCATCATGACAGTCACATTAACCTAATTATGGAGGGGATCACAAGATACAGAAGCCTCCACTTCAAGGAGATGCTCATCATTGGTGCCTGGTCCATATGGAATCACAGGAATAAAATCATTTTTGATATGCTAGTCTCTATCCATGACTGATTGTATAATTTTTTTTCAAAGTTTTTTTTTAAAGAGGGTATGACTCAATGGTTAGACACCTTATGAACCCCTGGTTGTAATTTCACTTTTGTACTTTGTACATATTGAAAAATGAGAAAATGACATAGTAGGGATTTCTCCCTACTGTTTAGGTTTTCAAAAAAGGATATTCAGATCCAAGAAGCCTTTAATAAAACCATAAATTATACATTGGACGCTGTTAATTATCTCTTCTTCCACTACCATTTTGCTCAACTCTGTCTGTTGGAAATATCTATGTCCTGTTGGAATTTTGGCCCAAATAAACCAGCCCATTTAATATTCCAGAAATTCCTAATAAATCCTAGAGGCCCACTTGGCCCATTCGTGCATGGCAAGAGGTGGGACAAATGTTTAGTCCCACATTGCTAGTTGAGTGGAAGTTTTACCTGTTTATAAGGGAGGGCTTTCCACTTGTTGTATGAGCATGAGAAAGAGATGACTACACGCGCGCTCCTCCTCCGCCGCCCGCCTCGCCACGCCTCGCCTCGCCTCGCCTCGTCACGACGCGCGCGCGCGCCGCGGGTTGCGGGAATGCCTCGAGCCGAGAGCCTCTCTCTCTCTCTCTTTATTTTGCCACACGCACGAATTAGAATATGAACAGGCACAGGAATCTGAAACGAAACGCTTTGCTAAGTGGGTTTTGATTACGGAGGCTGCTCAGCTTCGGCTGTTTGCCTTCCGACTCTTCGTTTCATCTTCTCGCGTGGCCTGTTCGGCTTCTGCTCCGTGCCTATAAAACCAGAGGTCGCTCCTCTCCAGAGAGACACACAGCAATACACTGCCTTCTCGTTTCCAAGCCTTGCGCCACCGCTCAAGTCTTCCCCATCCTGGCCTGCGGCGTGCACCGCCGGTCGGGACAGTAGGCCTCCGAAACTGCGCTACTTCGAGTCCTGTACGGGAGAAGGGCAATAAGGTTTTTGGGGAGCGCTCTGCGCGACTACTGGCTTCTTCATCACGGACGACAGCGACATCTTCCCGAACGACGACTTCTTCCCGGAAGTCGACGATCTCTTCGACGACATGGGCGACAACGTCAACAATGGTCCCGCTGCTGCACCAGCTCCTGTCCAGTATGTGTTCATGTCTTCTCTGTTCAATCTCATGTTTCAGATCCTACTAGAATTCCTTGTTCTAGCAATTGGAGTAGATTTGTTTTCTCCAAATTCTATACTATGTATGCCTGTTGCCTACTCTCTGGAAATTCATATGATTAAACTATGCATGCCCTTTGTCTACTCTCCGAAAATTCAAATGACTACTTTAACTATTGCAATTGTAGTTCTGCTTTACTTACTGTTTCTAGTAATTAAATTATGTGGTAAATTGCTCATATTTCCAACAATCCAAAAACCTTATTATAGGCAATTTACCCCAACTGGATTTGCTGCGTCTATGAGGCCACCTGTGTTTGAGGGCGCCAATTATAAGAGATGGCGCGTGAGAGCAGTTCTCTGGTTTCAATCCATGAACTGCTATGACGCCACTCTTGGCAAGCCTACGGGTGATCTTGACCCTCAAGAGGAGGCAAACTATGAGAAAATGAATACCCTCTTTAAGCTTGCTCTGATCAGTGTTCTTGGAGATAACATTGTTGATGCTTATGCGTCATTTGACAATGGCAAGGATATGTGGGATGCACTTGAGGCAAAATTTGGTACCGCAGATGCTGGCACTGAACTGTATGTCATGGAGCAATTCTATGACTACAGGATGACTGATGAGCGCTCCGTGGTTGAGCAGGCTCATGAGATTCAGTCACTCGCCAAAGAACTTGAGCACTTCACTTGTGTGTTACCGGACAAGTTTATTGCCGGAGGCATCATTGCCAAACTTCCTGCCTCATGGAGGAGCTTTGCTACGTCTCTGAAGCACAAGAGACAAGAGTTTTCTGTCTCTAATCTCATCGGGACTCTTGATGTCGAAGAAAAGGCAAGAGCAAAGGACACACGTGCTCGAGGTGCTGATGGAAGTTCTAGTGCCAACCTGGTACAGAAGAGAAACTTCCAAACCCACAAGTTCAGAAACAAGAACAAGTTTGAGGGTAAAGGAAAGTTTGATGTGAAGAACAAGACACCACATTCTACCAACTTCAAGAAGAAGTATGAGAAGAAGTATGAGAAGAAGAAAGGAGTCTGCCATGTTTGCGGTGATCCTGAACACTGGGCTCCCAACTGCCCGAATCGCTTTGACAAGCGTCAACATGGGAAAGGCGGCAAGACCGTCAATGTTGTCATTGGTGATACTGAGATGAAGGACGCAGGGTACGGTATATTTCCTACTGTTCTTTCAGTATGTCATTCTCCTGATTGGTGGATTGATACGGGCGCCAATGTACATGTATGTTCTGATATTTCCATGTTCTCTTCTTATCAGGCAGCAGGAACTTCTTCCGTGCTGATGGGCAACGGCTCACATGCTTCTGTTCGCGGTGTTGGTACGGTCGATCTGAAGTTCTCTTCGGGGAAGACTGTACGACTGAAGAACGTGAACTATGTGCCCTCTATAAATAAGAATCTTGTTAGCGGTTCTCTTCTGTGTAGAGATGGCTACAAGCTTGTCTTTGAGTCGAATAAATTTGTAGTGTCCAAGTTTGGAACCTTTGTTGGTAAAGGATATGAATGTAGTGGTTTGTTTCGCTTGTCTTTGACTGATGTCTGTAATAACGTTGTAAACCATGTTTGCAACAATGAATCAAATTTATGGCATTCACGTCTTTGTCACATCAGTTTTAGCTGCATGACACGACTATCCAAATTGAGCTTAATTCCCCACTTCACACCTATTAAGGGTTCTAAGTGTCGAGTGTGTGTGCAAGCTAAGCAACCTCGCAAGTCCCATAAAACTGCAGAGGCGAGGAATCTGGCACCACTAGAGCTCATACATTCTGATCTCTGTGAAATGAATGGTGTGTTAACAAAAGGTGGAAAGAAATATTTCATGACGTTAATTGATGACTCCACCAGATATTGTCATGTGTATCTTCTGAAATCAAAAGATGAAGCTTTGAGTTTCTTCAAAATTTATAAAGCTGAAGCAGAAAACCAACTTGATCGAAAGATTAAGAGGCTAAGGTCTGATCGAAGTGGAGAGTATTTTTCCAACGAGTTTGATTCTTTTTGTGCGGAACATGGTATAATTCATGAGAGGACGCCTCCTTATTCACCTCAGTCAAATGGGGTGGCTGAGAGAAAGAATCGTACTCTAACTGATTTGGTTAACGCCATGTTAGATACATCGGGTCTTTCCAAGGCATGGTGGGGGGAGGCTATTCTGACTGCGTGTCATGTCCTAAACCGAGTCCCTACAAAAGACAAAGAGATAACTCCATTTGAGCAATGGGAGAAGAAAAGATTAAAACTCTCTTACCTACGACCTTGGGGTTGTTTGGCGTTAGTCAATATTCCATTCCCTAAGAAGCGTAAGGTTGGACCAAACACTGTGGATTGTGTTTTTCTGGGATATGCTTTTCATAGCATTGGCTACAGATTCTTGGTCATAAAATCCGATGTGTCTGACATGCGTGTTGGTACAATTATGAAGTCAAATGATGCGACTTTCTTCGAAGACATTTTTCCTATGAAGGATATGTCTACCTCGTCACATCAGGAGATTCCTAATTCATCAAGTCAAGAATTAGTTCCACTTCCTGAACCTACCATTTCGATGGAACACGTTGAAAATCCTATGGAGGACAACAGTGAAACTCCCAAAAGAAGCAAGAGACAGAGGACTGCAAAGTCCTTTGGTAATGATTTCATTGTATACCTCGTGGATGATACTCCCAGTTCCATTTCAGAGGCCTATGCATCTCCAGATGCTGACTATTGGAAGGAAGCCGTCCGTAGTGAGATGGATTCCATTTTGGCTAATGGAACTTGGGAAATCACTGATCGTCCTTACGGGTGCAAACCTGTAGGATGCAAGTGGGTGTTCAAGAAGAAGCTTAGGCCTGATGGTACTATTGAGAAGTACAAGGCACGGCTTGTGGCCAAGGGTTATACTCAAAAGGAAGGTGAAGATTTCTTTGATACTTACTCACCTGTGGCACGCCTGACCACCATTCGAGTTCTACTTTCGCTGGCTGCTTCACATGGTCTTCTTGTTCATCAAATGGATGTTAAGACCGCTTTCCTAAATGGAGAGTTGGAAGAGGAAATTTACATGGACCAGCCAGATGGATTCGTGGTAAATGGTCAGGAAGGAAAGGTGTGCAAATTGCTGAAATCTTTATATGGCCTTAAACAAGCGCCTAAGCAGTGGCATGAGAAATTCGAAAGAACTTTGACTGCAGCAGGTTTTGCTGTAAATGAAGCTGACAAATGTGTGTACTATCGCCATGGTGGGGGCGAAGGTTTCATTCTTTGTTTGTATGTTGATGACATACTAATCTTTGGAACTAACCTCAAAGTGATTGAAGAGGTCAAGAGTTTCCTATCTCACTGTTTTGAGATGAAAGATCTAGGAGTTGTTGATGTTATCCTTAACATCAAGTTACTGAGAGATGACAATGGTGGGATAACACTGCTTCAATCTCACTATGTTGAGAAGGTCTTGAGTCGTTTTGGGTATAGCGATTGCAAGCCTTCACCAACCCCATATGATCCCAGTGTGCTACTTCGTAAAAACAGAAGAATTGCAAAGGATCAACTTAGACACTCTCAGATTATTGGCTCGCTTATGTATTTAACTAGCGCTACGAGGCCTGACATCGCGTATGCTGTAAGCAAACTTAGCCGATTTGTTTCAAATCCGGGCGATGATCATTGGCGCGCTCTTGAGAATCATGCGCTATTTGAAAGGCACTGCGAGCTATGGGATTCACTATTCTGGGTACCCAAGGGTACTTGAGGGTTATAGTGATTCAAATTGGATATCTGACGCTGATGAGATAAAGGCCACGAGTGGATATGTATTTACACTTGGTGGTGGCGCTGTTTCTTGGAAGTCTTGCAAGCAGACCATCTTAACGAGGTCAACTATGGAAGCAGAACTCACAGCATTGGACACAGCCACTGTTGAAGCAGAGTGGCTGAGACAGCTCTTGATGGACTTACCTGTGGTTGAAAAACCTATACCCGCTATTCCGATGAACTGTGATAATCAAACTGTGATCATCAAAGTAAACAGTTCTAAGGACAATATGAAGTCATCAAGGCATGTGAAGAGGAGACTAAAATCTGTCAGAAAAATGAGAAACTCCGGAGTTATTGCATTGGATTATATCCATACATCTAAAAACTTGGCAGACCCCTTCACAAAGGGTCTATCGCGTAACGTGATAGATAATGCATCGAAGGAGATGGGTATGAGACCCACAATATAAGTTGTTCACTATGGCAACCCACTCTATGTGATCGGAGATCCCGTGAATTAGAATTGGGAGACAAGCTGTTGATCAACTGAGAGGAGAGTATCCCTACTTTTTATATTTATACCACTCCATGAAGATGCAATGCTCTCCTACTCTGCAAGGCAGGTTGATGTTTATCTTAATGTGTTCTAAGTGGCTTATTTAAGCAGAGATGTTGTCCTGCAGAACATCCTTTGAAGAACACACCTATGTGAGTCTGACTGTCAAACGTCGCAGTCCATGAGAGTTGGGTGCTCTCTAATAAACTCATGAAAGGTCAAGGAGTATGACGCATAAGCTCCACCCGCGGGGAAGTCCTGCGGCAGCCTAGTATCGATCAAGGCTTTATGTGAAACTAGGTTCGCAGAAAACTTGCAGTTCAAGGCGCAGTCCACTGTCCAAGTTGCTTACTAGTGTAGCATAAAGTTCTAGGTGGAAGTTCAACTTCACAGTCTCCACTAAGCATCGGTATAAAACAATGTTTTGGAACCAAAGGCAAATTTCGTGTGCCTCTGGGATCTGGTGGGGGATTGTTGGAATTTTGGCCCAAAAAACCAGCCCATTTAATATTCCAGAAATTCCTAATAAATCCTAGAGGCCCACTTGGCCCATTCGTGCATGGCAAGAGGTGGGACAAATGTTTAGTCCCACATTGCTAGTTGAGTGGAAGTTTTACCTGTTTATAAGGGAGGGCTTTCCACTTGTTGTATGAGCATGAGAAAGAGATGACTACACGCGCGCTCCTCCTCCGCCGCCCGCCTCGCCACGCCTCGCCTCGTCACGACGCGCGCGCGCGCGCGCCGCGGGTTGCGGGAATGCCTCGAGCCGAGAGCCTCTCTCTCTCTCTTTATTTTGCCACACGCACGAATTAGAATATGAACAGGCACAGGAATCTGAAACGAAACGCTTTGCTAAGTGGGTTTTGATTACGGAGGCTGCTCAGCTTCGGCTGTTTGCCTTCCGACTCTTCGTTTCATCTTCTCGCGTGGCCTGTTCGGCTTCTGCTCCGTGCCTATAAAACCAGAGGTCGCTCCTCTCCAGAGAGACACACAGCAATACACTGCCTTCTCGTTTCCAAGCCTTGCGCCACCGCTCAAGTCTTCCCCATCCTGGCCTGCGGCGTGCACCGCCGGTCGGGACAGTAGGCCTCCGAAACTGCGCTACTTCGAGTCCTGTACGGGAGAAGGGCGATAAGGTTTTTGGGGAGCGCTCTGCGCGACTACTGGCTTCTTCATCACGGACGACAGCGACATCTTCCCGAACGACGACTTCTTCCCGGAAGTCGACGATCTCTTCGACGACATGGGCGACAACGTCAACAATGGTCCCGCTGCTGCACCAGCTCCTGTCCAGTATGTGTTCATGTCTTCTCTGTTCAATCTCATGTTTCAGATCCTACTAGAATTCCTTGTTCTAGCAATTGGAGTAGATTTGTTTTCTCCAAATTCTATACTATGTATGCCTGTTGCCTACTCTCTGGAAATTCATATGATTAAACTATGCATGCCCTTTGTCTACTCTCCGAAAATTCAAATGACTACTTTAACTATTGCAATTGTAGTTCTGCTTTACTTACTGTTTCTAGTAATTAAATTATGTGGTAAATTGCTCATATTTCCAACATGTCCATCTACCAATCTTCTGGCCTCTCAACGCTTTGACCGTGCGATAGCTCTAAAATTAGGTCTCAACAATCCTTTCATTGTTGAGATCCTTCTCTCTGGGCCCCAGACAATTTGGATAATAAAGAAGGCCTTTATTTTTTAGAGCAAGGTCTCCAATATTTATCACTGCGCGCCAGAAGTTTTCAAGGAGGTGGTTAAGTGGCTGAAGCTTGGCGCCACAAGTTATACTCAGATTTTGCTGTTTGGGTGGACAGGTTCATATAGTTTCTAAATTGGGAAGTTGCTTTATTCCCTATAGATAATTTTGCTCACAGAACTTCTGTACATTTGCTAGGCTTTGCTTTCATATGTACTATACCTCTCAAAATTAATACAAAAAATACACGCAGTACATAAGTGTTGTTTTTCTTCTTCAAAAAAAATACTAGGTGACTTCTACAGTACCTTTTACTGGTCCCGAAATTTGACCAGTATGGTTTCATCCAACGGCTGAGATATTGAGCCCAGCTGGCCCATCCATAATTAAGTGGAAAAAATCATTAATATTCAGGCCCATCCGGTGGAAGAAGGACACACTGTTTGATGAACGAGAACAATTCGTTGACGAACAGAACCAAACCGGACGCCGCCGCCACACCCCTGTCCCCTCTCGACGCTGCCGCCTCCAGTCCAGAGGCGCCCCGCCGCCACCCTCTCTCCGCTCTCCAATCTGGGCAAACGCCGCCTCCGTCGACTGTCCGGCTCCGTCGGGCACCGCATAGTACAGCGCTGGGCGAGCGGCACCAGGATCAGGAGGAGTGTGAGGCACGGCCGCCTCTGCCGCCGTCTACATACGGGAGGTCGCATCCGTCCACTGAAGGCCCTCCCACTGCGCGGTGCCACCGACACCCGAGCCGCACTTCGGGCTCAGTCAGGCAGGCAATGTTTGAATTTCTTCAGATTTGCAAATTTGTGATATGAGCTAATGTGTTAAGTGCCATTGAGATCAGTTTTTCATGACCATAGGAGGCAATTTTTTTTTAGAAATAATGCATAATGAAAGCCGTCCTATTAGAGATGTAATTTAGGTTTATGGACATAGTAGCAAGAATTTCACCTGTCAAAACCTTTTAACATAAAAATTTATTTAAATCTACCCTTCTGATTTGTAAACTGTAGTGTAGGTGAAATTCAAAAAAAAAAACTATAGTGTAGGCCTCCACCCATCCATTGCCGCGGCCGATGTGGCGCCCCTCTGGCTTTGCCCGCCCGACGAGCTACCGTCTCCATCGATCCATATCCACGACGCCTCCATCGATCTGCTCCGCAGTGCCCCGCCACCCATGTCGCCTGCGACGCCGACTGCACCCGCACTTTGCACGCCGAAAACGACTCCCACCGCACGTTACCTAAGGCTTGCCCCCGACAACCGACGGCCTCGCCGCATGTGGCGCCGGCGGCCTCCAGTACCCGGCAGCGAGGGGGATGAGGGTCGGGTCTCCTCGAGGTCGGCCACCAGAACACGGCGACGACCCGGAGGCGACGGCAACGACTACCTCTGCTCCATCGTGAGGTTTTCGTCGTTGGAGGCTTAGACCAGCTAGGGTTTGGGATTCATGGAAATTGGGGATCGAGATTTCTGTAATCTGATTGATGAACGTGGAAGTGGAACGGCGTTGCGGTCAGCATTTTCTCTTTGGCCCACAGTAATGGCAAAAAATTAATGATTTCTTTCCTGGGCCAAAACCCTTATACCATCTTGGGCCACAGCCCATACGTAGGAGGTGCCGATAGTTGCACCAGTACAAAACATACTGGTCATAGGTTCACAACTAGTATGAAACATTTTTATCCATTGGATTAAGGAAAATAAACGGCTGTGGCTCATTTGGGGGTACCATAGAAGGCCTCTAATACTAACATTAGGGCATCTATGGGATAGTGACGGATTGGTATATCTGCTGCATAACCCCTCTGAATCTATCAATGTCAAGCGTAACGTTCTGTCCGTCGAAGAAGATCTTCCACATTTCGCGGAATGACTCTTTGTGTACGGATCCAGGGTCTGTGAAGACGGCGTGGTCCCTAGGGTATACATCCTTGAGCGTTGTCTCCTCGGCGGTAGCCTCGTACTCGACGTACCGGAGCCCCATATCTGGCACCGGACGACCGAATAAGTACCAGCAGTTCTGCTGCATATTGCCCCACGGGATGATCTGCATCACAGTGCCGTTGTGCGGCAAGAACAACATGTTGGTGAGCCCGGCGCCGTGCACACCCATAATCACGTCGCACGTGTTCACCACCTTCGCAAACTCCGGCATGTCACTAGCCATCTCCGGCCCTGCGGCCACCACATCAAACCCAATCTCTGTGGCCACCGCGATGGCCTCTGTGTCGTTGGTCAGCGCCCTCGAGTGCCGCCGAATGATCATGACGAGACGAGGCCTCTGCCCCAAGCTCCGCTTCACGGGGGCAGTCCATGCGCGTTTTAGTGAGTAGACTGACCGGAGGAAGCCCTGGAAGTCCATCATCGTATAGCCATTGCGGGATAGAGCTGGCTTTATCCCAAGATCGTCGTGGCTCTCGATGCCGACATGCGCCGATGGAAAGCAGCGCACATCATCGTCGGCGTCGAAGTCAATGACCGGGTACACAGAGAGCGCCGCGAGGATGTGTCGATACTTGAAGATCAAGTTGCGGTCGTAATCGGTGGCGACGAGCATGACCTGGCCGTTATACTCTCGCGCCGTGATGAAGAGGGGGATGATAATGTCGCCCATGGCGTGGAAGTAGTTGGGGCTGAATCCACCGGCGGAGAAGACCACCGCGGGGACATCATGCTTAATCGTACAACGTGGAGGGGCAGTAGTGTCCATGGCGGTCGAGCGGATAGTCACCTCCCGGATACTCTCCATTGTGCTCGGCTCCCACTTGCGCGCATAAGGGCGGATCGTGACCGTCCCGTTCTCCGGACGGTAAGTGTCGCCGGAAGCTGCGACCAGGTACACAGTGGCAGATTTGCCATGCATACGGACGTCACCTTCGAGCGTGCAGATGTTCATGCGGACGCTGCTGAAGTTGCAACTTAATTTGCTGCTTGGTGCTGCCACATCTGCATAAGAGTAATATTTAATTAATACTCTAGTAAAAAAATTCTCGTCAATGTTTTCTGGCTGCTTCCAAATTCCGCTCTCGTCTCCTGGCTATATATATCAACATACCACAGAACCATCTATTCCCCCGTTCATGGCAAGAAAGTCCATTTCCATGCTTAGAGATTGCAACATATTACAGTTGACTATTATCAGCTTTTGCAAACTCCCTTTGGTTGTGAATGCGGAGCTTTACCTTTTACGATACTTAGGGGTCCCTATCCACTATAGAAGACTCCTTAACGGTGAATGGAAGTGTTTTGAACGGAAGCTCGGCTACTGGAAAAGCAAGTTACTCTCATTAGGAGATAGCGTTGACCTTATTAAGTCTGTTCTTACTAGCATGATTATGTTTATGTTACCAACTCTCGGAATACCTAAAGGGATGCGAAAAAGGCTTGATTTCTGCAGATCTTGTTTGTTTTGCCAAAGTGAACAACTAAAAAAATAAATATCGACTGATTAAATTGACCATTATCTATCGACCTAAGGAGTAAGGAAGTCTTGGTGTTTGATGTTTTCGACCTATAAAAAATAGTTGTCTATTAAGAAAATGGCTTTTCAAGCTTTTGAATGAGGAGTGCGTCTGACAAGAGTTTTTGAACAATAATCTTTGAACAAAGTCATTGTCTCAAGTAACAGTAAAACCTACTAATTAACTCTCCTCGTTGGAAATGACACATGTGTGTCAAAGATGCTTTCTTTTCCAGAGGTTATTTCGTGATTGGAGACAGAATGTTAACTCGTTTATGGAGTATGTCACTAGTAGAAAACTACTTTTCGGTGGCCACATACCGGTGGCGTTCCACAACAATGAAACACCATTTGTATCTTGGGAAAGTACCATTGGCCTAGGTTTGTTCTGACGCACCATTGGTATTTGGATCCAGGCCTATTTTCATACCAAAAATAGTAGTTGCATGCTAGTAGACGCCCCACTCCACTGGTATTTTTGGAACTACAAGTGGCATGGCGTGGCTCACTAGTAGGAAACATGCTAGCACTGACATCCAATAAGGCTATTAGTGGATGGCTCCATTTATTTTTTTGGGGCGGGGGGGGGGGGGGGGGTAGAGCTAGTGTTTCTTTTTTCGGTGAGTATACTCCAGATCGTTAAGTATAAGTACCAAAATAAATACATTGCTAAATTTTCTGATATTTTCCAAAGATGTAGAGTTAAAGAGAACATAATGAGTATTTCAACCTCCATTCTGCGGAAGCGTGGCTATTGATTACCTTTGATACCATGAATGTCATCGATGGTGATCTCGTCATTCGATGCGGGAGATTGTGCTGCCTCGACGACCCAATCTAAATTCAGTGAAGGACCACATGGCATGTATTGTGTTAACGTCAATCGATGCTAAATCAGAGAACTAAATCTTCCACCATAGGATGAGAAATATATAGTTTATGAGTTTACCTGTTGCCTTCCTAAAACCAATCGCAGCTTTTAACATGGCGCTTGAGGGATAAGCTACAGATTGAATTAAAACATCAAAACGAGTTAATCGACAAGTGCATTTAGAGTATCACTAAATGTTAATCCAGATGGATCTTGTTAATATTACACCAAGGATTGATTTTATAACTATTAAAAGAGTCCATTCGTATCCAAATCAATCCCTAAGTTGATTCCTGAAAGTGCAACTTCACTCTTTGCTAAATTAGATATATACTTCTCATAGAGTGAAGAAAATCATAGGAAAAACCATCTATAAACAAAAGTTTGAGCTCATGGGCATATGTTGGAAATATGTGAACATGATCATGCTACAAAAAGTATGTTAATTTATTCATGGATAACACTACACAGCCGCGGCCGCTAAATTTTCTCACTGTGCTGCCCTTATTAATTTCTCCTTACCAACATGCATGTATCAAGAAAAAAAAAAGTGGTACATATAAGCATGATGGATTTCTTACAATTTGATTGTTCAAAATGTTTTATCCCTAGAACCGCTAATCCGTTTGACATTCGGTTTCACCGTGGTTTTAGCCAAGACGAGATCTACAAAACTTAATCTGATGTTAACATATTTCGACAACTTTTTCTATCCGTAGTTTCCGATGTGTTATCACTTAATTGCAATTACGCACCGTTATAATTTGGTTGCCATCAAAGGTAGGAAACACGCTAGCAGTGAGATGTTAAAAAGCCTATTAGTGGCATGCATTGCCCACGCCACTACTATTCCACGTATTACTAGCTTGCTTCCTTTTACACGCGACTAGTAAACTTTTTCAGAAAACAAAAAAGACATCTAGGTCGGTGTCGGTGAGCTCTCTGATCGTCGTTCCGATAGCAGTAGGTAGGCGGACGCGAGCACAGCGGCCTTGAGCCCTCTACGGCGTCGTTGCCAACCATCACCACCGTCAACCCGCATGACCACTCCCGACTGCCACATCTGTGGTGAGAGAGAGAAACGGCAAGGTGTCATGCCTGTCTGCTCCTTCTCAAGCTCTACTTGTTATTGTGTTATTGTTAGCCCATGTCGTCACCAAAATAAGGGCTCACATTTGTTTAACCTCATGTACTCTAAGATAGCCCATGAACTGCACGTGCCCCAATTAGAGAAATTCGTTCATCAATTGTTAGCGGTAAATTTATATGGCGAAGGGGTTCTAACATTCTATAGCTATATAGTACATCTAGATTATGGATCCAAGTCACTTCCCTCAAATTAAAGATGGATCCAAGTCACACTTCAAGAACCGCTTGGCATGGGGAACCTCCTACCTTAGGTTCGTGATGCCGGTAGGGATGTAAACGGCCACCATTTAAGCCCACATTATTTGCAATGTTAATTAGCGAGCTAATCAAACGGGACTATGTGGCGCCGTTTATTGCACGATTTACATCCCTAGACGCCGGTAAGATTGACAACAGAAAACATTCTAGAGTAGCATCAATGGTGAAGATGAAGAAATGACTGAGAGATATGAAAGCACTTGGAACAAAACCTTCAGCCAGAGTGCCAGACGGTCAAAATAAGAAAGTAGTCGTTCAATTGAGAGGGCTTACAGCGGGTAACCTGCGGCAGGCAATCGGTCTTGATCACGATGAGGACGAGCAGCGGCACCAGAAGCCACGCCGCCGCCGCCGCTCCGCCCCTCGCACGCTTCTTGCTCATCTCCTTCCTCCCGGCCTTCATCTCGCGTCCAGTCGCTAACTCTGGCAACAGCTTGATCACCAGATATAATGCAAGAGTTCTTGTATACAGCAGGTTGAGACCAATGCAGCTCTCTTATGGAAACGAGCTTTTATGCGTGATCCTAGATTAATTAATCCGTGGCGACGCTCTCACATGCATGCACGTCATCTTCTTTGGCCGGGTTGACTTGCAGAAACTATCATTGCATGGAAATGGACGTGCACGCACGTTGATGGCATCACCTGCTCTGATCGCAAAACATATATCTTCCCGGCTAAGCATACTTGTTGTTATGTTTCTAATCATGTCGTCGGTAGTTGCGTTACCGTGCTGCCCAAGGTGTGCGCGAGTTGGACTATCTCGCTACATGGAATGGTCGACGTACGTGCATGCACGTTGATGGCGTCACTGCTCTGATCGAAAAACATCCCGGCACGTTGATGAATTGTTCGCCGGCAGCAAAAGCTCGCACCAGGAATGCTCCGTTCGCAAACGCCTGTACCACATGATTGTCTGAAGTCTGAACACCCCTAAAAAATGATTGTCATAACATGCTTCTGGTTCTAATCAACATGGCGGAATTGATGGCAAAGAAATTTTCGCTCATTTAGTAAGTGGGAAGACCTCTGGTCGTCTCCCGTGGCGGCAGAGTTAGATTCGTCGTCCGATGAATTGTGAGGTGGGTTTCGGCAGTCGGCGGTGCACTCTCATCTCATCTTTGGCGCTCGGCCGGGCATCAATGAGGCGCATGGCAGTGGCAAGCAGCGTGGGGCTGGAAATCGGCAGATCTGGTCAGGAGTGGACTTTCCTAGCTTTCTAGCCTTGTCATACAGGTCTGGGTTCGAATAAAGGAGGCAGGCGGTGGTTTTCTTCAGCCCAATTCCCCGATGTCCTGCTGATGGTCGTCCTCGATCTGCCCGCCGATGTTGTGTGGGCATGGCCGCCGGGACGATGTTCTTTTCCCTTCAATACACATGATTCATGTCAGCCTAATGATTGGTGCTTTGGAGTAGCAGCCTCGGCAAGTGGGAACATCAATGGAGGATTTACTTTTTTTGGTGCTCTTTGATGGTGCATGGCTTACACTCGTTGGGAGACCCCAAGAGGAAAGTATGAAGAGTGCAGCAGCAAGTTTTCACTCAAAAAGAAACCAATGTTGAATCGACCAGTAGGAGAAAGAAATCACTTCCGAAGTTTGATGCAGCTGATGTTGGCAGGACGCACTATCGGTTCAGCAGCAACATGAAACCTACACAATATAATCAAATCACTTTGCCCCCACCAAACCAGTGAGGTTGTCAATCTCACCGGTTTTGCTGAAAACAAAGAAGTTAAACGTATGGTGCGCAATACAGTAGGAATATAGTAGTAACAATATGAAAAGAGTGATGGTAGTGCTTGTATTATCAGTGCAAGGAAAATGGACCGGGATCCACGGTTCACTAGTAGTGTCTCTCCAAAACAGATAGATAACATGTTGGGTAAACAAATTATAGTTGGACAATTGACAGGTATAATGTCTGCACTATAGTGCATATGCATGACATGATAATTACTATGTGATACATGCGGGCATTACAACAAAATACATAGACCGTTATCAAACTGCATATATGACTAATAATCCACTCTCAGAATGTCATCCGACCAAACCTTGGATATTAAGTGCAAACAACAAATAATTGTATTAAGCAAAGTGTGTAATGTAAAGAATGTAAACATCGTTGTTTTCTGCCTAATGGTGACAGCACATCCCCCGCCCGTTACGTTTCTGTCACTCGAACATGAGTAAAAGGGAGGCATGAACCCACTATCGAGCATAAATACTCCCTCTTGGAGTTACTAGCATCTACTTGGTCAGAGGTTCTAGTAATAACGGAGAGCATGCAAGATCATAAATAACACACACGTGAATAAACCATGATAGATTTATAATCATTGGACATAACATTCAATATTCATCGGATCCCGGAAAACACAACTTGTAGCATTACAATAAGATGATCTTGATCGTGTAGGGCAGCTCACAAGATCTAAACATGAGCCATAAAGAGAAGAGAACAACCATCTAGCTGCTGCTATGTACCCGTAGTCAAAGGATGAACTACTCACGGATCATTCTGAAGACGGGCATGGTGGTGTAGAGACCTCCGGTGATGATTCCCCCTCCCGGCAGGTTGCCGGGGAGTGCTCTAGAACCCTCCCGAACTAGTGTTGACGAAGACGGCGGCTGCGGGTGTTTTTCGTGGAAAAGTCTTATGTTTCTAGGGTTAACCTCCCGAGAGGTATAAATAGTCAAGAAGGCAACATCGGTGGCGGCCAGGGGCCCACACCACCCATGGGTGCGGCCAGAGAGTGGGCGCGCCGCCCTATGGTGTGGGGGGCCCTGTGCCCCCCTCCGGACTCCGTGTCCGCGACATAGTTTTAAGACTTCCGAGATTCGAATCGTCCAATTCCGAGAATATTTCTAGAACAAATTTTCTGAAAATAAAAACAGCAGAAAATAGAAACTAACTCTGTGGCATCTTGTCAATAGGTTAGTCCCAGAAAATCGTTAAAAATGGCATAAAGTGTAAAGAAAATATGTAGTATATGACATGAAAATAACATGGAACATCAGAAATTATGGATATGTTTAAGACGTATCACTCTTCGACTACCGAGTTTGGATATTTGAAACCTCTAGGTTTTTGAAATATGTACTATCCTCTTGTTATTTTTGCCGAACCTAAAATATAAGGAATTTTGAATAGATTTTTTGCACAATAGTACATCATATCATTTTGTACATCTATGATTTTTTCCCTGATATTTTTGAAATATAAAATTGCAAAGCATGAACCGTTCAAAAAACGAGCTATGTGTAGCTCGGCATCCAAAACATGTAACTCTTATTGTGTGCCCTTGACTCAAAATAGCGAATACATATTTTTACATATTGAGCCGTCTTGTACAATGTAATCTTTGGGTGGTCATCCTGGATTTATTGACACTTTTTTAGCCGCGGAGTTCCATAACATTCCGGCAACTCCCATCATAGATGTTCTTTCTCCAGAAATTGCATTATGACCAAGGTTTTGGTTACCGGTCGGGAAATCTGATTAGTTTCTTGTAACCGGAGATCCCGACCACCCCCGGGAAATGTTCATACCAGTCGAAAAATCCCAATTTTTTTTCAAAATTTTGAATTTTAACAAAAACCCTCCGTAAATAGTTATATTGGGAATCATTTTTTTTAATTTTTAAATTTTGCTTTTTAAATTCGTCCAGTAACCAGTCGGGATTTTCCTTGATTACGACACGACTAATGAGGTAGGTAGTCAAGGAAAAAAAGACGTGCTATAGGAAAATAGCGCCGGCCTTAAAATACGCTATTGGCATGCTATATCGTGCTATTTATGATACATTGTACACCGATTGATTTAGCATGAGAATTCTCAAAACGCTATAGCGGACTATCAGAGACGCTACAACGCGCTATTTTTCCCCATGCAGGTAGTAATGAGGCTAGTCAAAGATGGAGATAAGAAGATTGCCATGGCTGCCGCGGCCATGGCCTCGCCCAACAACGCAAGAGGATAAATCTGGAGTAGAATTAACGTT
Organism: Alopecurus myosuroides; assembly: GCA_028641055.1. NCBI lineage: Eukaryota > Viridiplantae > Streptophyta > Magnoliopsida > Poales > Poaceae > Alopecurus > Alopecurus myosuroides. The sequence goes on from CM054057.1 coordinate 683,786,885, forward strand.
TGCAATCAATACATGAACAAAAAAAAGTTGAGTGTGGTGTTGAAGTTGGGCTTTGCAAAAGTAGGATAAAGTCATTTGGCTTCTTTTAATGAGTTCACACATAGCCAAACGGTTATGTAGTATTAAGTGCAATTGGATTAGACAAATACTTCACGATGGAGTTGATTATGTCAAATTGAATAATCAATGGAAGCCCTTATTTTCAAATCCATAAAGGGGAAAGTCAAGTAAATCCTCTCTACCCTATCTTATTCTTTTTAGAAGTTGAATGTGTGACCAAGATGATGTTAATGCCAAGAATTATGATTTGCTTGTAGGTTGATGTGTTACAATATGTTGATAACACTAGTATTTGGGCCAGTCATGATTCCGAGAAAGTTGTTAACCAACTTATGTATGGCTTGAAAACTGACAACCTTATCAGTGAACTGCTCCCGGCTGGGTGTGATAATACAATTTCCGACTTTTATTTTACTATGTATGGGTACAAAGTGGGTAGCTTTATATCTTTAAGGAACATGGATCTCAACTTTATTGCTAGTAGATTCATTTAGAAGTTGGATGCATCGCATGTAAATGTCGCATCATCTAGTGGTAGACTTGTGTTGGTTGATGCAAGTCTATCTAGCTTGCCATCGTATTATATGTATATGTTTGTTGAACAAGTCATTCATTTAGAAAATGGATAAGCATAGAATGAGATTTTTTTGGCATGTGAAGTGAAAAATTAAGGCTGTAGATATGGTTAAATAATTAGCACATGTTAATCGTTACTTCCCTGCGAAGGGAATTTGTCTCTTAAAAATATCTCGCAAGCAAAACATAGGACAAATTCCTTTTTACATGAGCATTGCTTATGTTTACACCATGCACACCTTCACATGCACGAGCTTGCAACTTTGCTTCAAGGTGGATAAAAGAATAATTTAGTACATGATTTCTTATTATATTTTATTATTGAAGGTGGATAAGAGAAATGCAACATTATGCATTAAGTAGTTGTGATCATATAAATTTTTGTTTCTATGATGATAAACTCCGATGTCCATAATTTTTAGCATCTGTATGCTCGTGGATGTGTATAGATTAAGCTTGGGGATGTTAAAACTAGTATGCCATGATGTTAACCCGCTGATGCTTAGAGAGATTTGTCATGTAACTCTTGCATATGATAATTAGAGATAATTAAGCACATGCAAGTTGTACATAAATTTAAAGAAGTCTCCCCTTGATGATAAGTTTTTCCCATTGACTCAAAACCTAATGTATGTCTTTTGTCCTTGGCTTCGAGTCTTCAAGTGCGCTGAATGAACTCAATATATTTTATGAAAAAAGATATGTATTTTTTTTTTGAACAGAGTATGTTTTTTTTTAAATAAACTAGCACACATACTCGCGCGTTGCACCAGCAGAAATAAAAACAAACTTTTGGATGATTTGCATTCGTAGATAAAACACTTATCGGACTTTTTCTCTCAAAACAATTCTCTATGCTACTCAGCTACTATTGGAATTATTACCAGCTTATTTTATCCATTCATAGGATAAATCAATATACATTTTTTCCTTTTGTGGGATTCTTGCAAATTAAGATCGATCAACCTAGGTTACCACATCGAAAATATCATCAGCTGCAAGGCATTGTTCCCAAAAGTTGCTACTTAGGTTCAGAATTCACATCTAACCCTAGACACGTTACATAATTTGCTGATGCATAGTCGCATACTCACACAGCGCATAGTAGATACTACTCCTAAGGAAAGATATCTACTACTCCTAATGTAAGATAATTAAGACAAAAAAAGAAAGTTGATGTGAAATCTGGAAGCCAACGCTCTATTTTCAAACAAACATCACATCTAGTCCATTTAGCTTGGGAAGATCACTTGCATGCTCTAGCCTCTTTGGCTGCAAACACGAAGCACAATAAAATGACAGAATCCTGATATACCATGTGCATCGTAGTAGTACTAAACAAAGCACATAAAGTAACTCTGACCTCTTACCTAAGTCGTTCCTAGCTTATTCCATCTTTCCTCCTCCCCCCCCCCCCCCCCCCGAAGACTCTGTGTAGTCCTTTGTTCCACCGGTTTACACATATGACATTATACCGGTGCAAATATGAACATTGGGCAGCAAGAGCAATAGTAAAATGACCCAAATAAAAGGTCTCCGAGTAAAAGTGAGTATCCCCATAGTTAGAGAGAATTGCATCTCAGATCACAACCATTCCGGAAGCATCCGCGGGAACTTTACTCCAATTCAAATCACACATCATTACGGCCGTGAGCAAAAAAATATGCCTTGCAACGGGAGTGAAAAAATTGACCAAAAGACATCAACATGACTCAAATGTTTCTCCAAAGCCAATCGACCCATACAATCCTACCCTCAGTTCGTCGGTTTCATCTTAATCTTTAATTATTTTTATTCATTCTACTCTTTTATACAACATTGTTATTTTGTTTTTATTTAATACACTATCTTAGAATATGTTTTCAATTTAATATATATTAGTTGTGGGCGGCAAGAAGTTGGTTGAGCTCCGCTTGGACCAACTATAGAAACCAGATGTGCTGAAGCAAAGGTACAATATGTAACTAATCACATCGAATATTAATCATCAAAGAGTCATTATGCCTTTTCTTTTGATGTATGTTAATCTATTTTAGCAACTATGGTCATGTGCAACAATGGACACCCCTCTTTCGAGAAAAAATATTTTAGTAAATTATCTGCAAGTCATCTCTTTCTCTCTAAACTTTAATATACCTATAAGAAATTAGAAGTAGGAAACCAACAAATTTGTATGATCACAATATATTGATGCTGGCATACAGCTAGACATTGTTTGTTTTCTCACAGTGTTCTGACACAAAATTTGCAGGTTTAAGAAGGGATGACTGAATTCTCTCAAGGCCATAACATGTGTGAAAAATTACCAAACACAATGGTAATGAAAAGTCCGTGACCTTTGCATCAAAACCATCTGAAAGTGCCTCATGTTATCCCGTAGCTTCCTTTTTCCGAATCCTTTGATCGGTGTACTCCCATGTTTTTTTTCCATAGTTTGGCTTGGTGGCCATATGCTACCAAACTTTGCTCATATTTTGAGAGTTTGGATCGCTAGCCATCCATCTGTGATGATGTTACCATCAGTTCAGTTACATACATATAATCATAGATTGATATCTTTTAAATGACGCTGAGGGACTCAATCCATGCGGCTTCTGGATTCGCAACACGAAATCAGCTGCTTGTGAACATTAAGAAGCAAGGGCGTCTTGGCACTTGCATGTTTCCTTTTTAGCTTTACCGATTTAATCGATGAGCGAGAGTGAGTGGCATACGTAGATTAGGGCGGTTGCGTATTTTAACAGGATGTGATGGATGGTGATATCTTCGAGCAGTTTCCATCCTCCCAGCTGATATGCAGAGGAAGATTGCGATGAGCTCGACCGAACTCACAGGTGAAATCGTAAAGAAGCTACCTGACAGTGGGATACAACTGTGAAACCCACATTGCTGTAAAATCTCTTGATCTCCTCCCCATCCAGTACAGCTGCCATGGACCTGTTGTGGTTTATGATGTAACACACCGTTCCATATTTGAGGAGTGAAGCCAAGTGGACAGTGAGACCAATTATGCAGTACTATGTAGCTTGGTGGTAGGATAATTCAGTAAATTTATGTTAGACGAAAGTTCTACTTGAAACGTTAAGGCTTTTATTATTGGGTATAGAAATTGAGCGAAGAATGTGTAATTTTTTATGATGAAAGAAGACATGTGCATTCCCTATCCATTTTCGCTGACAGCAGAAATTCGGATATGGCCCAAATGACCCAAATCTAGATGCCATGGGCCATCGCGCGTGGCACTTTCACTATCTGGGCTGGAGCTGATTAATCAGATATGGCCCAACAAATCGAGGCTTTGTTGGTGGTCTAGCATAGTAACCCACTCGTCGCCGAGCCCAACTCGGGCAAGAACCGCCTCGACCGAGGAGGAGAGTTCCGTGTCGGGTTCGAACCGCTGAGCCTTCAAATACTAGGACTCGCCGCCGCAGCCTCCTCATCACGTTCTCAAGATCGACCTCTCGCAGTGATGGCGTCGGCAATGGAAATCGAGATCTCGGCGGCGGACGTCGCGTACGAGGAGGACGTGCTGCGAGACCCGTTCAGGCTGTCCGGGTGGCTGCGTTACCTGTCTTCCCTCCGCGAGGCGCCGCCGGCGAAGCGCGCCGCCATCTACGAGCGCGCGCTGCGTGCCCTCCCGGGCTCGTACAAGCTCTGGCACGCCTACCTCACGGAGCTCGCCGACGCCACGCACGCGCTTCCCGTCACCGACCGCGCCCACGCCGGCCTCAACGCCGCCTTCGAGCGCGCCCTCGCCGCCGGCATGTCCCGGATGCCGCGCATCTGGCACATGTACGCCTCGTCCCTCCTCCACCAGCGCCTCCTCACCCTCGCCCGCAGCGCCCTCGACCGCGCGCTGCGCTCGCTCCCCGTCACGCAGCACGGCCACGTGTGGCCGCTCTTCCTCCGCCTCGCCGCCCTACCTGGCTGCCCGGCCGAAACCGCCCTCGCCGTCCACCGACGCAACCTCCAGTTCGACCCCGGCCACGCCGAGGATCATATCGCCTTCCTCGTGTCTGCCGGCAGATGGCGCGACGCCGCCGAGAACCTCGCCGCGGCCATCAACGACGAAGGCTTCGTGTCCGTCAGGGGCACGACGAAGCGCCAGCTGATGCTTGACCTGTGTGGTCTGCTATCCCAACACCCGGAGGAGGTGGCCGGAATGCCGGTGGACGCCATCCTCCGCAGCGGCATCCGCAAGTTCCCCGACGAGGCCGGCATGGTATGGACGTGTCTGGCGAGCCACTACGCGCGGACGGGCCTCCACGGCAAGGCGAGGGACGTGTTCGAGGAGGCACTGGCCACGACGGCCACCGTCAAGGACTTCAACATGGTGTTCGACGCCTACCTGCACTTGGAGCACGGCATGGCCGCCGCGGAGCTCGGCCAAGCGGACACCGCTGACATCCAGGACTTCTGGCTGGCCGACCGAGGCGGCACAGATTTGACGATGGCGAGGCTCGAGAGGCTGCTTGAACGCCGGCCGGTGCTGCTCAACGGCGTGCTGCTGAGGCAGAACCCGCACGACGTCCAGGCGTGGCACGAGCGGGCCAAGATCTTCGAAAAGGATCCCGCAAGACTCGCTGCCACATACGTGGAGGCCGTCAGGACCGTTGATCCGGCGAAGGCAACAGGCAAGCCGCCGCACACGCTCTGGCTGGCGCTGGCCAAGATGTGCGAGGACCGTGGCAGTGTCCAGTGCGCCCGAGACGTCCTCAAGAGGGCCACGCAGGCAAGCTTCACGGCCGCCGATCACCTCGCCGCGGTTTACTGCGAATGGGCACAGTTAGAGCTGAGGCAGCAGAATCCAGAGAGGGCCATGGACATCATCCGGCAGGCGACCTCGATCGATGCCACGCACGCTGCCGCCGCCGGCGATCCCGTCCGGACGAAGCTGCACCGGACTCTGAAGCTATGGCTCGTGTACCTGGACCTGACCAAGGCACACGGGTCGGTCGATTCCACCATCGCCGTCTACAACCGGATGCACGATCTGGGCCTCACCACGCCCCTTCTGGTGCTGGACCACGCCACCGTCCTCGAGGAGCACAAGCGGTTCGACGACGCGTTCCGGGTCTACGAGCGCGGCGTCAGGTCGTTCCGGTACCCGCACGCCGAGGCCATCTGGGAAGCGTACCTGACCAAGTTCGTCCAAAGGCACGGGAGGAGCAGGCCGGAGAGGGTGAGGGACCTGTTCGAGGGAGCCGTCCTGCAGGCGCCGCCCGAGAGGAAGAAGGCCGCGTACCTCGCGTACGCGAGATTCGAGGAGGAGTTTGGCCTCGCGAGCCGCGCGATGAAGGTGTACGAGGACGCCGCCGCAGCCGTCCCCGCCGGCGACAGGCTCGGCGTCTACGAGGTGTACGCCGCGCGGGCTACGGAGCTCTACGGCGTTCTGAAGGCGAGGGACGTGTACTGCCGGGCGGTAAGCGGCGGCGGCCTCCCGGACGGGGACGCGAGGACGATGTGTGTCCGGTTCGCCGACCTCGAGGTTGGACTGGGAGAGGTCGCGCGCGCTCGGGCGCTGTATGTCTACGCGGCGAGCTTCACGGATCCTGAACTTTACCCTGACTTTTGGACACGGTGGAACAACTTCGAGATTCGCCACGGTGACGAGAGTACTTTCAGGGAGATGCTTCGTGTGAGAAGAAGCATGGCTGCTGCTGCTGCTGCCCACGCTGGAGATGGTGCTGGCGGCGCCGCGGTGGAGATGGATGATTTCCGGGCTGCACCGAAGAGGACACAGCGTGGGTGCTCAGGCCAGCAAGTCCACGGTGCTAGCATCGCTCAGCAATGCAAAAGGGCACGTCTGGTGTAAATAAAATAAAATTAGGGTATGTAAATCTAATCTCAGTACACTAAAAGCGATGCTTGAGAGAACCTGTTTGATACAAATCTATGTTTCACCATTCTGTTTTCACTTTTTTGAGAGAAAGCAAGACTAACAGGAAAAAAAAATAGAAACTCTTCTTTTCCAACTGGGTTTTACTCCCTTTCATTAAATTGCTTTACAGAATTCAAATTGAAGTATTTTAGCCTATTGTAGCAAATTATAAAAATCTTCCCAAATCCCGCTTTTGCTGTTGTGAGCAAAAAATGGTTCATTGAAATAAGAAATTTGTGCTATTGTAGCAAAAAAAATAAAAAAAACTAACTCTGCCAAAGACATGGCCGGAGACCTCGCCGGAGATATTATAATAAATATTTTGCACTACTACAGTAAATCTGAACAACAATTATAGCGAAATAAATTATGCTATTGTAGCAAAAAATAATGACATCGTTGGAGACACCGCCAGAGATATTATAGCAAACATTTTGCACTATTATAGACAACAATTGTAGCCAAAAAAATTTGTTCTATTGTAGCAAAAAAAAAATGACATCGCCGAAGACTCCGCCGGAGACCTCGCAGCAAACAAATTATACTAGTATAGCTAAATCAGAGACTAATTGTAGCGAACAAAAAGTTCTATTGTAGCAGCATGTGTTGTGCTGTCAGTTTGCTGAAAAAACAAAAAAAAACTGATAATAATGGGCCACGCGTGCCGAAGGACTGAGTACCTTTTTGCGAAAAGGCCTGCTAGCATAGCGTCCCGCTAGAGCGTGCAGGCCAGCGCTCGCTCATGTCACCACCCGGAGGAAGCATAGTTTTCTAAAAACTTACCACCTACACTACCAAAACAAACAAGGAGTCTCACACAAATTGTACCAACACAAAAGGGAACAAGAGATAACAGTCCACAACAACTCGGCCACCACACACGCTTTCTTGGAACTGGACGCAGGGGGACTCCACTCAGGTCTCCGACCCATCTGTGATCCGCAGCTATACCTGGTTTTCTCCCACATTTGACGTCCTGGCAGTGCATTGAGATGCTAACATCGCCGCTTTGCGCATCAGCTTAGCCGCCCCTTCCTTGGTCTTCTCGCAGTTGCCGGTCTCATACAAACCTGGCCCAGTAACACAGAAGAGAGCACATGTTGTATATAGTGATCAAACGGAGATCTCACTAATTTGTTCTCAAAAGTAATAGAGTTCCTAACATTCCAGATAGCTCAACAGGTAGCGGCGAGCAAAAGCATATGAAACTTCCTGTCGTTCGGGAAAAACCTATGCAACCAAGCCAAACCCTGCCAAAGAGACATGGGACATGAGGTAGATCCCACGACAGCCCCAAGGGTCCCCCGCACCACCTTAGCATGGGAACATGTGAAAAAAAGATGAGTCGCAGACTCAAGGTTGTTGCAAAAAGAGCAAGTAGGATTTCCAAGGCATTTTCTCCTTTTCAAATTATCTCTCGTAAGGATGCATCACGGAATAACTCCGACAGGAAAATCTTAATTTTTAGCGGAAATTTTTGCTTTCCAAATCCATTTGTTATTGGGACTAGACAGATTAGTTTCCAGGAAGCAGTAAACGAACTTTGTAGAAAATGTCCCATTGGCATTCTAGGACCACGCTACTTGATCAGACTGGTTCTTCATCGGTCTTTCATTCACACAAGCAACAATATGGTTCCACTAATCATTCAGCTCCGATGTTAAATGCCGACGAAAGGGGATGTCACAGTTAGAGATCAACACTTTCTCAAAGGTCCAATCCTGGTCCTGACAGATATAAAAAAGGCTAGGAAACGACACAAAAAAATAGAAACTCTCGAGATGCACTTTAAATTATTCACGATGAAAGACAAATCCTTTATATTTTTAGACCATGATTAGGATGAAGCTCATATCTTCTGAACTACTCTATCTAAGGTCCAATCCTAGGTCTGACAGATATAAAAAAGACTAGGAAACAACACAAAAAAATATAGAAACTCTCGAGACGCACTTTAAATTATTCATGACGAAAGACAAATCCTTTATTTTTTTAGACCATGATTAGGAGGAAGCTCATTTATTCTGAACTACTCTATCTACACGGTAGAACATAGAAGGGTGCTCACTTATCCGTGGATATCTGTAGTTGTACGTGCCAAACACATTTACATGTACCCTAACAAGCGCTGATGGTTGAACTATGTAACATGATGTCATGAAGTCCAATTTACCTTAGCTATTTATCGGCGAGATCTTTTGTGTGTGTGTGTTTGTGTTGGCTATGCGCATCCTAATTAAGCAGAGTATGGGTTGCTCATTACATTTATATCCCTTGATGCTATATTATTAGTGAATAAAATTCCCTTTATCGAGAAAAAAAGTTCACATGAAGTCCAATCTGCGGGAGATGTCTCCTCTTAGGCTAGCCCGACTTACATCCGACAATGTTATACACACTCCTCAAGAAGACCAGAAGTATCAACTGTGCTACCATGAATGTTGCTCTCTTCATAAACACTTAATTCCCATGTGCTTTTTAATACAGTATTGCAGTTCGTGAAAGTTGCATTTCATGGTTGTTGCACCACATGGTGATCATCCGTACTATTTTCATACTAATTAAAGAAGAGGACTATATATTCGCAAATAAAAGCTAGGAGGAAAGCTAGGACGCATGGTTGTAGCTATATACAACATCTCATATATATGCCACGGCCTGTAGATATGGGGTACTATGTAGGATCGGGAAGCATCAGGATTTGCGACAGTGTTGCCTTGTTGTAAGAGAGAATTTGCGTGGCATGATTGAAATGGTCCACAAGATCCCATCGTTGTGGATCATGGCAATATGGTGTAGCGATTTCAACTTCTCCTAGCGTTCTGTGTAGTACCTATCCATGCGATGTGCAATTTTTCACTGGCTTGCACGGTTGTTTTTTTGTTCTTGGGGAATTTTTATACACGAATGATGAGAGTATGTGCCACATGTAAAAATATTACCAAGAATCTTGATTTTCAAATCTACGTGGTTCATATCCATTGTCACATGATAGGGTATTTCTGTAACTATACCTTAGGCATATTCTCCAAAAATCATGAGGTGCCATGTGATCCCCACATGTCGGTGGTGGGCGTGCCATCCACAATGCCAGAGGTTGGTAGACATTCAACATGTGAGCCAGTTCCTGAAGAGTTCGCGGGATCGGCCTAGCCCACAGCAAGACACGAGTACAAAAAAACTTATTGAGAAAAAATCTTACCATAAATAGTCTATTTTCTCGTAAAGCTACACTTGTCTTAGGAGATTTCATGTGGTCGCACAGATCTTGACATCGCACTACCTTTTATTTTTAGATCTTTTTCCAAGAACTTCAATAAGAGGTGCTCGTTACTATGCAGTTGATATCCATATTAGAAGGTTTCATGTCGTCATGTAGATCTTGGCTTCTTGCTACCTTTTCTTTTTAGATATTATATTGGAGAACTAGCTACAATAAGATGTGTCATTACTACATGGTGATGTACACGTCCTCCTTAAGACAATACTGAAGTGATACGTTTAAAGCATACATGATATGATTGTTGCACCAATTGGTAGTGCTCCTAGAAACAACATCACATTTATGAAAGCATCCACGACATGGTTGTTGCGCAAAATGGTATTGCATCCCCGTTGCTTTTCCTATAAAAAAAGAGTAGAGGCATGCATAATAGCGACTACTCACAAAAAAACATTTAACATCCGGCCAAAGAAAAAAAAAGGTGGTAGAGAAAAGTTGCAGCCATATTACATCTGTCACAATATTCCTCCAAAGCACTTACCTAAGATTAGGAAACATCAGGATTTCAGACGGTAGATATGGAAACAATATTGACACATGCAATGTGCATAGTGCTGCTTGTGGGCGCCATCTACCTACATTTTTTTCCAAATGCTTTAAGTGCTATCGGGAATTTAGGATGTCATCGGCCGACAGGGATCCTTCATGGTGATGTGAAGTCGTGAGATTTGATGGATTTGGCGTAGCACTAGTATAATACACAACCACAGACCACTGTGAGAGTGCTATATGCCTGAGTGAGTACCGGTGCCCAACAAAAAATGCATTACATTTCATCGTCCTTAAAAAACGGAGAAAAATTAACCATTATCTCATGTTACTTTTGGTGTATTACTACTAAATTAACACCAAAGTTACATCCTAACCGGAAAGGAATGAACATATCGGTGTTACACCTTAACCCTTGCAAGAGATAGAATTCATTTGGTTAGTTATAGGAAAGCTATATCATTCTAGATGTAAGAAATAAACAAAAAGTTTGCATTGAATTGCAAAGTTATATCCTGTTGTCATTCTGGATGAGACAAAAAAGTTGCATCCCTCTATAATTCGTGATGTTAGAAAGAGATAAAAAAAGTTACATCTAGGAAATACAATTATTTCATAAGCTTCAACATGAGCTCCCAAACGTTTGTCTCCTTGACATACTGTGAATATAAAAGCAGGAATACCATCCACCTCTATTACAACATACCCCAAAAGATAATTATAGTGGAGCGGATCTCAACCAGGTCAATCAGTTGGATGCAGGGGGTGCAGCACAAACGAGTGCACCCTGTATAATTCCCTATACATCATATCTACCAAGGAGCTATAATAAGAAGGTTTTTCATTCTAGAGGCGTCACAAGGTATGAGCTGCTGCGCTATGGAAGAGAAGAAAGAAGCAGTGACAACTGTTAAGATAAAATGTGGCATCTAGCATCTAGGCTACAAAAAGACTAGCTAAACTGACTTTTGGAGACTACAAAAGGAATTTGAGGTTCGCCAACTACGACGAGGGCACGTCCAGGACAGTGCTCGATGCAAGGAGAACCATCATTTGTCGCTTCTAGTGCTGGACTATGTGCCATGTTGTGTGTCTAATGGTGGGTCTATTGTTTATTAGTGACACTGTTAGTTAGCCAACAAGTCAACTATGTTGACATGGTTAAGAAATACATGAGGATCCGTCTATTGTAGTTGTTCTCTTGGTCTCGCTTAATAGGTTATTTTTATACCCGATATTAATAATGAATAAGTAACCATATCTTGGCTCACTTACCATGGGAGAAAAAATGACATTGTACCGTGAAAGCCATATCTTTAAGGGATTGACTACACCTCAGTCGACTGAGAATTTGTTAATCCTCAGTCGGCTCACGTCAGCCAATCACTTTTTCCGAATTTGTCGCTGGTGTGTGGTTTAGCTGAGCTGTGTACGCTACCGTCTTTTTATTTAATGGTGTACACACTTGGCTTAACCTCTTTGCTAGTGGTCTCGTCCATTTGGGCTGTTGTTGGTCCAAACTCCCCGCAGTACTAAGTTGAGAAAAAGTCACATATCCTTGCTTTATTCGAACATATGTCAACACGGTGATAACAAAATATCCACAATGTGAACCTTTGAGCTTGCTAAATTGCATTTGTAATATACTTGTAACTTTCTAGCCACCACAAGTCAAGATGAAAATTCAACTAACATTGTTTTTTCTCAGTTAAAACTCAACCCACCTGTAACTGGAAATAATCTAGATATTTTCAACGAAAAAACTCGGTTGCAATCCACTTGTAATTAGTAAAAAACTCAGTTGCAACTCGTTTGTAACTGAAAAATCTCAATTTCAACGTACTTGTAAATGTTAAAAAAAAATATGTTACTACCCACTTGCATTATGAAAACCTCAGTTGCAACACACTTTCAACTCAGTTGCAACCCGCTTGCAATTAATAAAAAAAAAAATTGCAAACTATCTACAATGGATAAAACCTTAGTTGCAACTCACTTGCAACTAGAAAATCTCAGTTGCAACCCACTTGCAACTAGAAAATCTCAGTTGCAACCCACTTGCAACTAGAAAATCTCAGTTACAGGAACATTACAATTGGTAAAAAAAAATCGGTTGCAAACCACCTATAACTAAAAATTCTCAGTTGCAACCCACCTACAACTATCGCGCTTGCATGAATCATGGTCCAAATCAGACGTCACAAATACTATTTGCTTAGTTGCATCCACATAACCGATAAAAATAAAATCCGATTGCAGCCCGCTTACAACTGTAAATCTCGATCAACCGGAAATTAGCAAAACTGATTCATGAATATCATAGTATGGATACCACACTCTAAATGCCACCAAAACCTAACATCAGTAATTTTTTTGCAACATCTCCTTTCTTTTATGGGGACGTAAATACAAGATTGCTTCACAGAATGGCTTGACGATGGATTTCAATTGTATTGAATCATGCATCTTGGAAATAAGCTGACTACAGCCAAAAAAAAAAAAAATCAGCAGCCTGCAGTTTTTTTTTTTTGAGAATTAGCAACCTGCAGCTAAGCATGGTAGGCACAACACTTGAACGCCCTGCACAAAAAGCAAACAACAGCCACAATCACAAGGTTCGGCCCCTGGACGATGACGACACAAAGCCCACGCAAGCAGTCAAACGTAAAAAAAAGCCCACATACAAGGCCGCATCGCCTCGCCTGGGTTGTAAGCTAAGAGCATCTCCAGCAGCTCATCTATATGGACATCTAAACCAAATATAGATGACGGAGGGGTAAAAAACGTTGCCAGCAGATCATCTATAGGATCATCTATTTATACATGTCCCCAAATTCTCCTACCCGTCATCCATATTTGGGGGATGGCTAGATGATCATCCAAACCAAATATAGGAATATTTTATTAATTTCGACATGCACTACTCATGTTATTTCATTTTATAGAGACCAAAGTGAAAAAACATCGTAGAAAACTAGACATGTACTAGACACTAAATTTTAACATGTACTAGAACCATTTGCTTCTACTAAAATTATTGAATTTATGGACTTGTTGAACGGAGGATTTGTTGATATGAATTGGGGTATCACACAAAATATAGTCGTTCACAAAATCGTTGTTCAAAATATAATTGTTGGAAAAAATTGATGAACGATAGTTATAAGATAATATTAAAATATAGCAGAGACAATATAGATGTCCTGATTATAGATGTTCTGCTGTGAAACTAATAACATCTATGCATGAATCTTTTTAGATGATCTTCTATATAGAGGTATGGATGATCAAATATAGATGAGCTGCTGGAGATGCTCTAACGCAAAACGAAACAGTAGGAATGCAAATCTCTGCGCAACAGATCTGACGGCTACCAAGTCGACTGAGATTTAACTAAATCTCAGTCGACTGAGAATTAGCAAATCCGTATCTTTAATTCTTCTAGAATTTACATTTCAATAATTTTGCGAAGTATTTTGAATGATATTCCATAACTGAATCGCGGGCTTTGTTTCCAAACTGCGTCTAACCTCTCACAGATCTATCTATCTATCTATCTATCTATCTATCTATCTATCTATCTATCTATCTATCTATTATATACTAAAAGCAATATACGGATGTTTTAATAGAAGCACCACGTTGATCCACATCATCACAATTAGTATAACCATTGGATCCAGAAATTTGTGGCTATGATTTAACCAAGAGTTTGCGTAAAATGTACAAAAATATGTCCAGGTCACGTCCATGCACAAGGGATGCCAAAAACAAAAAACAAAAAAGAGTCCCGCTGATGGGGAGGCAAGCTGTCGTGCACTGCTAGTATTCTTATATTAAAATAGAACGTTTCTATCGATTTCACCAGGTAAGGAAGTGAGGCGGTAACAATGGACGCAATTGATTGACTAAGGACCTTCTAGCATGATCCTAGACAGGTAATGGCGTACTTGCGATCAGTGCACAGCGTCGCACATCCAGCCATGACTAATATTAGAGGTTCATCATCGAGGCCATTAAGATTACGCAGCATAAAATCTGCATGTTCATGGCCGAGGTGTTGCAGCGAAGCCTAGAAGATGAGCTTATGGTGGCTAGGTAGAGCTGCCCATACAGGAAGGCTACTTGATACGGTACAACTTTTCGGCTAGTAGGACGTCTATCTAGCCGGGGATGTTAATCCACCCATGAAAATACTTATACGGGGCCATCCATGACTGATTGTCAAGCACAATTTAATTTGATCATGGAACAAATAATCTACCTCCATGCCCAGTAAATACAGCTACACAATCCAGGAAGCAAAGCGGCCAGACCGGTAACTAAAATTATTATATCGATTTAATTAGTATTTTTGTCGGAAGATAGATGCCGTCTACCACATATGAGCTGGATTGACTTCATAGACAATATGCATCATGTCTTGAGTAATTACTCCCTCCGTTTCAAAATGTAAGCCTTTTTAGCTGGATTGACTTCATAGACAATATGCATCATGTCTTGAGTAATTACTCCCTCCGTTCCAAAATGTAAGCCTTTTTAGCAAACTGTTTTAGTTCGCTAAAAAGGCTTACATTTGGAACGGAGGAATGCGAGAGGATATAGACTCAACCCGAATGCTAGATCAATTGACCAAACCCGTAAATGTTAAGGAAAATGTAGAGTTTAAATTTACAATACTAATCTATGCTACAAATATGTGCACTGGATATCTGAAACTCAAAAATTTGAATTTGTTTGGAATTTTTTCTCAAAAAATATATTTATTTGTACTTGATGGTAACTAAGTGCTAGGGCATGCTGCTTGACTTTATATATTAAAAGAAATATCCGGGAGTCTAAAATAGAGCACCACGTAAATCCACAATTTTAACAATTATTTCTATAATTTACAGCTAGCGATTGTATAAGTTTATCGTGCAGTCAAACACGTACGCTGAAGACAAACTATACTTTTTGTTCCGCTGGAAAAAAATATTGTCAAGAGTACCTCTTCATGTAGGAAACTTTCAGTTCACCGCTACCGTTGGAGTATGCATACAACATATAACACTTTTTCTTCTTCTTTCGTTTCAGTTTTTTTTTTCGGGTTCCTACCTTTCAGTTCACCACTACCATTTGATACTGACATCAACTGGGACGCCTTGCCATGATTTCGTTCAGGCCATCTAGGTTCAGAGGAGAGACGAGCAAATTGTGGATAGGCACGTAGGGAAGGCGTCACTGAATTGTCACTCTAGCTAGGCAGAAGCATAGCATACGCAGAAAATAAGCTCATGTGATTTAGCATTTTGAACTTTTGCTAATTAGCCACATAAAGTGATAGCAGGATAATGGACCATCTCGAAGATAATCGCTCGGTCCGACGAGTTCACGTTGGTCATACCTAGGAATTTTGGATCATCACAACTATCTAACCTCTAAAATATTGGAAGATGTAAAATCTTTATTTTAAATGAAGATAAAGTTATATAGAATATTTTTCTTTGTATCAAAGAGTACACGCGTGTTTAAAACTTTGCAAAGAGGCAAGCACGTACGTGTTGGTGGCTCAATGTCTGAGAAATAGAAACATAGCCTACAGTAAATTACAAATATGATGTTATTTGTTTCCTTTTCATAATGAATGTGCAATAATGTTTAATTAATTAGATTGAGAACATGACTTTCTTTTATTTTTTTTTGGAAAGAAGAGATGTGCGATTTATACCGCCCGACTTTTCTATCACGACGTTGATGTGCATCTTTGGCATTCCAATTGTCCACTAGAACTACATCAATTTGTTTTGAACCACATGTATTAGTACATTGATATTCTATTAGTTTCAAAGCTTACAACATTTTCGGTCCTAAGTTTTTTATAAAAAATTAATGAGGTGGCATGTACCATAAAAGGAAAATAATGGGATATTTTTTAACTTATGTTTTCATATAGTCATATAGATAGTCAGTATAGAAACATATTTTACTAAGCTTTGATAGTCTAAATCAAATGGTCCCAATACCCCATTTGTAGTCTAAACCATGTAGATAGTCAATATAGGATTGGAGTCTTGCAACATAATCTTATGTGTTCTACTCTGGCTATCATGGAACCTACTTATTCATAGGTAGTCTTTTATTTGTTAAAAAATATCATTCTTTGCACTTATCTTGATAGCAATTTTATTGTAGATAGTGTTATATCATTTAATATGGAATGCCATAACAAATAAAGCTCATAGTGTTTTGTTCCATGTTATATTGATTTTTCAAATTTTAGGGGTAAAACCCCTGAATGAGCACAAGTGTCTCATAGTGAATTGCATATTTGAGAAAGTTTGAATTTGCAGCATATTGAGTTGGAGGTTACTAATAATTTGCATTCATAATATTTCTTTTCAGAATGGGAAATAATGGGATACCCATGAAACGGTACTGTTATTTCTAGAAAAAATTAAAACCACTATACAAGATGCCCTCGCATTTGCGAGGGCCACTGCGCTAGTTCTCCAAAAAACACAAGGTTGCAGTGTAATCTCGGTGATGCTGATACTCCTTTGGTTGGAGCATATTGATATGTTAAATTGTGTACACGAGTAAGGATCAACCCACATCTGCCTTTTTTTAAGAGGGTGATCTTTCACATGATAATTACAGGTGGTATGTGATCCCGATGCGTCGGTGGCTAAGCACGTCATCCACGACATCGGCTGCTCGCAAAATTTTGGAACGTCAGTCCGGTGTCATGGGAGTTCACGGGTTCGGCCTTGCCCTCACCTAGCCACGAGTCCAAAACACTCCGAGTAGAAAAAATAAATTTTGTAAGACTTCATCCATTTTTTCTCATCAAGGCTACACCATCTTAGGAGGTTTCTTGTGGTCACGTACATTAACAATCATATAGATATGGTGCCTTGATCTTATATAACAGAGCTACAATATAAGAGATACTCATTACTACACCGTTGATGCCCATGTGCTCAACATTGAACTAATAAATTTTAAGTCATCCACGACATGGTTGTTGCGCCAAATATAGTGCTCCTTATGATACCAATGAATTTATAAAAGCATCCATTGTATTTCCTCCGATCCCCATTTCTTTTCCTATTAAAAAAGAGAAGAAACGGATAGTGACTAGTCACAAACAAAGCATCCAGCCCCGCGGGAGCGAAAGAAAGCGGGTAGAGCTAAGTTATATCCAGATTAGACATGCTACACGATGCACTCAAAACACAAAAGTACTACTACTTGTATCTAGGATTAGGAAACATTAGGATCTGCGTCGGTAGGCATAGACAAAACCATTGCATCGTTGACTCTACTATGACTCACTGGATCAATGGTTCCTTCTAGAGGAAGAGTATAAGTGATATCACTACGTGCTCCAAGGATTTTGGCACGAGATCCTTGGGTGTAGCTTGTACAACCCACTGCATGCATCTTGAGCAACGGATTCTGGCACGACTGCGTCGGCTGTCACACTTTTCTTTTCTGTTTTGAGTAACGTTCGATACTTCACCATGTTAGCATGGTTGAGCAATGTGAGGATTCGACTCATTAAGTTTAGTTGTTTTCTCTAGGGTCCCTTAGAGCATATCCAATGCACCGCTTATTTGCGGGCGCTAGGAATAAATTCCTCGATGTTTCGGCAGTTACAACAGCGTTCCCGGCTCTATTTTTAGCACCAACGCAAAAGGTGGAGCCTGACGCTTAAACAATTAGGGCATATCAGAGGTCCCAAGTGTCCGCCGCTTGCTGCAGATTCGAGTCAAAGAATTTTAAGCGCCCATGCATTGCTCATGCTCTTAATATGCTGTTGTGAGAGACAATGTGTTGTGAGCGACGGATGTACGATCAAATTCTTGAGCACGGTTGCGATTTTTTTACTATACATATAGTAGCACTCTGTTTCCGAATATAAGATGTTTTACCTTTTCTTTAGATCCGCATGCATCTAGATGCATTTTAACGTGTACAGTCAAATATTTTCAGGCCGTATGTAACCCACATTAAAATTTCTAAAACATCTTGTAATTCGGAATGGAGGGAGCACAATATAACTTGTACTTGAAACCAGCTAATCATGTTTCTTGGCGGGCGAAGAAATCCTGCAAGTCGGTTTGGTATCATGGGAGTTCAACGGTTGCACAAAACATGGTGTTTAAAAAAGACTAGTGAATGACACTGCCCAATTAAAAAACATTTGATCCCCTTATGTTTCTAAAATGAAAACAAGAAAAGGACAAAAAGAAAATAATAAAACTGAGTGAGTGCGCAGGAAGGTCAAGATGTGCCCCGGTGCTTAACCCCAACTACTGACGGGTAGATTATTGGAACTTGAAAGGAGATAATGGGCACGGTTTGGACCTCACACGGAGCAAGGTGATGGAGTGGCTGCCATCAGCCTGCACCCACGGTGGAGAGAGATGTAGTGGTTGCCGGTGACAACTAGGACTAGGTTGTCAAGGGAGAAGGGCAATTGGTTGGGCTGTAATTACTACACAACTGTTGTCGCGCCAAATGGTATTGCATCCCCGTTGTTTGCACTATAAAAGAAGAGTAGAGGAACATTCGCGACTACTCACAAACTGGGAGAGGTCGCGCGCTCGGGCGCTGTATGTCTATGCGGCGAGCTTCACGGATCCTGAGGTTTACCCCGACTTATGGACACGATGGAAGAACTTCGAGGTTTGCCACGGCGACGAGAGAGTACTGTTAGGGAGATGCTTCGTTTGAGAAGAAGCATGGCTGCCGCTGCCAGCGGTGGAGATGGTGCCATGGCGCATGACTTCCGAGCTGCACCGAAGAGGATGCTGCGTGGGTGCGCCGGAAAAAAACTCGACGGTGCTAGCATCGCTCAGCAATGCAAAAGGACACATCTGGTGTAAAATGAAATTAGATGTAATGAAATAAGATGCTTGAGAATCTGTTTTCACTTTTTGAGAGAAGCAAGACTAAAAGAGATAAAATATTACTACCTCCAATCCTAAACAAGTGTCCGGAGTTGGCCTGGCAACTTGTACATAGTTAGCTGCAATTTTTCACTCGCTTGCACATTTGTTTTTTATTCGCAGGGAAATTTTTTCGCGAATGATTAGAGTATGTACCATATGTAAAAATATTAGAATTAATCTTGATTTTCGAATATACGTAGTTCATATCCCTAATCACATGATAGCGAATTTGCGAAGTTGGAAACATATGTTGACATGGTTGCAGTGGAAGGTCTGTGAGACTGATTATCATAATAATTACAAGCGCCATGTGATCCCGACATGCCGGTGGTGGGCACGTCGTTCACAATGTCGGAGGTTGACAGACATTCAACATGTTAGCCAATTCCTAGGGAGTTTGTGGGATTGGCCTAGCCCACACCAATATATGAGTACAGAAAAATCTGATAAAAAAAAAGGTATCATAGCAAGTCTTTTTTTCTCGTAAAGGTGCACCCATCTTAGAAGATTTCATGTGGCCGTGCAAATCTTGACTTCTCGGTACCTTTGATTTTCAGATCTTATATCTGATATCTTGTGGAAAGATTAATGACTGTTGTCTTATCGGATCGTGCTGATTCTTTCCGGTGGAACCTAACACATTCGGGTGTGTTTTCGGTAAAGTCCTTATATGAAGATCTAATTAATGGTAATACTAGATTTCTACGTAAGTACTTATGGAGGCTGAAGGTTCCTTTAAAAATTAAGATATTTATGTGGATTTTGTACCGGAAAGAGCTACTTACCAAAGATAATCTGAAAAAACGTCGGTGGGTAGGCTGTTCTAAGTGTGTTTTTGTGTGGGGATGAGGAGACGGTGGAGCACCTGTTTGTTAAGTGTATTTTTGCTAGGAAAATTTGGAGGTTAATTCACTTTACATTTAGTATTTCACCATCTCTTTCGATAGCTAATTTATTTAGAAATTGGCTCAAAGGAGTGGAGAAAGAAACTAAAGCAAGTATACGCGTAGGTGTACGTGCTTTTTTATGGGCAATTTGGAATTGTCGTAATGATGTGATTTTTAACAACTTCAAAACTGGTCATTTTTTGCACGTCGTTCATCGTGCTGTTCATTGAATACACATATGGTCTTTTCTTCTACCAGAAGGCCAACGAGGATGTTTGGATTCTGGATGCACCAGGTTGATGGCGGTAGTACGGGTTATCTTCGCCCAGGGTGGCTGGTTGCACGCTAGTAGAATTCAGTATGTGTAGCTGGCGTTTATCGTTAATTTTCCGCTGGATGATTTTTGTGGCCACGCTTCGTTATCGGTGATGTTTTATTTTACATATTTGTAATACGCTGACTTTGGCGATTTTATTAATATAAAATCCGTGTGCATCTTCTAGATGCGGAGGCTGGGTTACCCGTTTCAAAAAAATCTACAATAAGAGGTGCTGATTACTACACATTTGATATCTATCTTAGAAGGTTTCATGTGGTCGCCCGGATCTTGACTTCTCGCTACCTATATCGGAGAGCTACAATAATATGTTTTCATTACTACACGGTTGATCTCCACGTCCTGCTTAAGACTATACTGAAGTAATACATTTAAAGCATCCATGATATGACTGTTGCACCAATTGGTAGTGCTCCTCGAAACAACAACACCTTTATGAAAGCGTCCATGACATGGTTGTTGGGCCAAATAGTATTGCATCTCCATTGCTTTCCTATAAAAAAAGAGTAGAGGCACAATAATGACTACTCACGAACAAAACATTTAACATCTGGCCAGAGCGTAAGAAAGGTGGTAGAGAAAAGTTACAGCCATATTACATATATCACAATATTCCTCCAAAGCACTAAAAGTTGGAGCCATATTACATATGTCACAATATTCCTCCAAAGCACTTACCTACGATTAGGAAACATCAGATTAATTTGAGATGGTAGACTTGGAAACAACATTGACACGAGCAATGTGTGCAGTGCTGCTTGTGGGCTCCATCTATCTACATTTTCTTCAAAGGGTATAAGTGCTATCGGGAATTTTAGGACGTCAGCGGCCGGCAGGGATCCTTCATGGTAGTGAAGTCGTGAGATTTGATGGATTTTCCATAGCCACTAGTATAATACTTAACCACTATTCACGATGATTATGCTATATTCTCGAGTGAGTAACAGTGCCCAACAGATAATGCATTACGTCTCCTTATCCTTAAAAAGGGAGTAAAATGAACTATTATCTCATGTTAGTTTTGGTGTATTATTACTAAACTAACATCAAAGTTACATCCTAACCGGAAAGGTGTGTTACACCTTAACCCCTCTAAGATATATAATTTATTTGGTTGTACAAAAGTTATATCTTTCTAGATATAAGAAATAGACAAAAAAAATTACATCCAGTTGCAAATTTATATGCTACTATCATTCTGGATGAGGCAAAAGAATTTTGCATTCCTCTATAATTCGCGATGCTAGAAAGAGATTAAAAAAAAGTTACACCTGGATAACACAGTTATCTTATAAGCTTGAACATGGGCTCCTAAACGTTTGTCTCATTGACATGTTGTGAATATAAAAGCAGGAATATAATCCACCTCTATTACATAACTTGACATACCCGCAAAACATAATATAGTGGTGCAGATCCCAACCAGGTTAATCGGTTGGATATATGTGTGCACCCTTGTATAATTTCATATACATCATATCTATATACAATTTTTTAGAATTTTATGTTGATTTAAAGGAGGTTTACCATTTTAGGAAATTTATGTTGCATCAGAAGGTATGAGTTGTTGAGCTATGGAAGAGAAGAAACAGAGTAGTGACTACTGTTAAGATAAAATGTGGCATATAGCATCTATACTATAAAAGACTAGCTAAACTAATGAAAGTGCATTCTTGATATCTCACGGTTTTGTGTGTTTGTTAACAACATAAAGAAGTTGCTAACCGTATACGCTTTTTTGTTAAAAGGTTGGTCCTATATCAACACGTATACGGTGTCAAAGAAATGGTGAAGAATTCGAAGATCAATGGAACCTTTCTGGCCTTCTACAGAGTTTCAAAGGAAAGGCCGGAAAATTCCGGGCATCCGGAATGGTTCCGGATTATTCCGGCCACTATAGGAAATTGCTCTGTTGCAATCCGGAATATTCCGGAACTTTCCGGCAGCCGGAATTTTCCGGGTCCATTCCGGCCACAACGGGAAATTGTTCTGTTGGCATCCGGAATATTCCGGGAGCCATTCCGGCCACAACGGCGAATTGTTCGGGTGGCATCCGGATTGCTCCGGAATATTCCGGGGGTCCGGAAAATTCCGGACCATTCCGGGCTGGTCGAAATCTGGCCCAAAAACGGCTAGTTTTCTTGGAGGCTATAAATAGAGCTTCACTTCTCTCTCCAAGGGTTAGCTCTCCCCAGCATTGAAGACACCATTAATGGAGCTCACCCACTAGCAAGATCTCCCTCCTCCTCCACCCAAACTCGTTGATTCTTTGAGGATTGAAGGAGGACCACCGGATCTACATCTTCACCAACCCGTTCTTCATTTCCCCCTCTCTAGCTCGAGGGATCTTGCCTAGGGTTTCCTCTTGTGGAGAACCTAGGCTTCTTGTTTCTTGTTGGTGATTCAAGAAGGTTTGGGAGCCCCCAATTAAGTTGTGGGTGTGTGCCCCAAGTGGTTTGTAAAGGATTTGATCCCCGCCTCAAAGGGGTTCTTTAGTGGAAGGTGAACTAGGCCTTTGTGGCGAAGTTCATCGGAGATTAAGGTGAAGCCTTAGTGGCGTTGAGTAGGCCTTTGTGGCGAGCTCACACCTCTCCAACGAGACGTACTCCCCTAAAAGGAGGAACTCGGAAATACATCGTGTCTCCGTGTGCTTCCATCGGTTACCTCGTTCCTCCCTCTCTTTACTTACTTGTACTTGTTGCATTGATTGCTTGTCTTGTCATATAGGTAAAATTCATCACTAGTTGCAATATCTAGAAATTTACCTTTCTTGTCAAGCCTAAATTTGAGAAAAATTAAAATTTGCCGTAGCACCTATTCACCCCCCCTCTAGGTGCCCATACTATACTTTCAATTGGTATCAGAGCCTCGGCTCTTCTATCGGGCTTAACCGCCTAAGAGTTTAAGTATGGGTGATGAGGATGACGCTCCGTCCGAAGGAAATGTGTCCATGAATGATCTCAATGCTTTGAGAGAATCATTGACCTCATCCATAGACACTAAATTTGAGGAGTTGCGTCTACTCATGACAACACTCCTCAAAACCAAGGAACCGGAGGTGGTCGACTCATCCCCTCCGGAAACGGAGGGTGCCAAGATTGGGGTTGATGGTGAACAACCTAAAACTGCTTCCGCCGAACAATCCTCTAAGAAGGGTGCGAGTGGAAAGGAAGGATATCATGCCGTAGAAGGCTCATATTCTCCCGATCCTCCCATCCCCTTTCCCATATAATTCCTAGGGGAGATCCACCTAAAATTGATGCATATTCTTTTCGTGAATGGCAATACTACATGGAGACTCACTTGAACTCTTCTTGTATAGATCTTTGGAGAATCACTCGTGATGGATACAAGCCATATGATCCCAAGAATCTCACAAGAAGAGAGGTTGTAGATTGCCAACTCAATTACACCGCTTTGTCCATCCTTCATCAAGCCGTGGGCCCCAATCACATGCCGCATCTTCAACACTTCTCCACAGCCAAAGAGACATGGGATGCCCTTGTCGTCATGTTTGTTGGGAATGAAAGCATGCAAAGAAATCGCTATGACACCTTGACCAATGAGGCCGAAGGATTCTTCATGCGTGATGGAGAAGATCACGTTGACATGTATCGGAGGCTCAAGTCTCTTGCCACCGCCTTCTCTAATGCGGGTGCAACACATATTGATGATGCTTGGATCAAGAGGAAGTTCATAATTGCCGTGATGCCTTTCGAGGGCACGGATATGAAGAGCATTCAAGGGATACATGATTTCTCCACCATGACCTCTACTCAAGTCATGCAAGAGTTGAGCTCCTACAAAGTGCAAACCAAGAATTCTCTTGACAACCGTGCTAGGGCCATTGGAATGCATCAAGGAGCTTCCGTTGCTTTGAAGGCCAAGGTGTTGACAAGAGAAGTTGAGAATGATGAAGATGGTGAAGAAGCATTGCCTCCATTGAAGGAACAAGAATATGATCCCGTTCTAAAGGACCTAATAGCTCTCACCGTGCAAAAGTTTTGGAACAATCCCCCTAAAGGCAAGAAGTTTGTTGAGGAGAAGACCAAGTCTCGTTATGGTAATGATGGGGCTCAAAGAGTGAGATCTTGCTTCAATTGCCAAGACAAGTACCACTTCATTGCGGAATGCCCATATGAGAATAGAGAAAACCATAGTGGCAAGCTCATCCGCAAGGACAAGTCCAAGGTTGAATACAAGAAACCTCATTTCAAGAAGAAACCTTTCAACAAGAAGACTCCTACCAAGTTTGTGCTCTTGACTCAAGAGGAGTATGATTCCGGGAGTGATGAAGAAGAAGAAACAACAAGTGAAGTGGCCGCTCTAGCTATTGCTTCCACTCCATCTTCGTCATCCCTCTTTGAATCTCCAATGAAAATCTTCCTCAACGCGATGCCAAGTGCTTCATGGCTAAGGCCACGGAGGTATCATCTTCTCCTAACTCTAAGACCCCTAGTGAACTAGAACATATTGCTTGTCTTAGAGGAAGAGGAAAGAGCCTCCTTGGATCGTTTTATGTCTAACATGCAAGGGAGACCAAGAAGTACTTTGAGCATCTCATGAGGCAATTGGAAGGCCCAAGAGGCCCTTGAGAAGAAAGGTGAGATTGAGAGAAGGGATGCGGATGAAATTGCATCTCTCTCAATGACTCTTGAAGAAGAGCATGATGGTAGAGTTTCTCTAGAGGATGAACTTGAAACTATTGAAACCACTCATAATGAACTTGTCTCTAAAATCATTAAGGAACGTGATCTTGCTATTGCTAAATATAAAAAGGCTAAAAAGGATAAAGTAGAGTTTGGGGTTGGTCATGGTAAACTAACCGAGGAGTTTGAAAAGCTAACCATTTGCTCACAAAGCTTTGGAAAGCCAACACTCATCCCTCAAAAGAGTTGCATGAACAACTTCAAACTCAACTTACTCAAGCTAACCATCCTAGCACTTCTACTTCTTCTTGTGATCATGCAAATATTATTGAAGAAAATGCTAGGTTGAAGGATGAACTTGCAAGTCTCAAGGGCAAAAGCACTCAAGTTGAAAAGGTGGTGCTTGCCACCCCACAAGTGGTTGCCTCGAGCATTAATGCGGTCATTTCTAGACCACAAGTGAGTGCTCCAAGGCAACAAGTGGGCAAGCAAGGTCTTGGCTATGTAGCCAAGAAAAGGAACAAGAAGAAGAAGAACAAGAAGAAGAACAAACATGGTGCTTCGGGTGGTATTGTCATGAGGGACAACACTACCCGTAGCTCCTCCGCGGGAACTAACAACCCACACCATTTCTTATATGTTGATTATTATGGTGTTGTGCAAGCTAAATATGTTGGTCCTATTGAGGGTTTTATTGACTACACTATATGGGTTCCAAAGACCCTTGTTGCTAACATGAAGGGACCCAACTCGGGTCCTAACTCTAGTCAATGATCTCTTGCAGGACTATGCTTCCGGTGGGACTAAATGGATTCTTGATAGTGGATGCACTAATCATATGACCGGAAGCAAAGAACTTGTGACGGAGTTGCAACCAAATGATATCCAAGCAACCGTCACCTATGGGGACTCGTCCAAGTCTAAGGTATCCGGATTTGGCAAAGTTGTGGTAGCTCCCGATATCACTATCGTGAACGTCATGCTTGTCGAATCCCTTGGTTACAATTTACTTTCCGTCCGTTCTCTTAGTAAGATGGGTCTTTCCGTCTTCTTTGATGGTGATATGGTGGTCCTTTTGAGGAGCAAGACTCTTGACGTCGTTCACGTGGGACATGTTGAAAATGAGTTGTATGTGGTGGACTTTTCGAAGTCAACCAACACTCAAGCAATGTGTCTTTTCGGGAAGGCGGACTTGGGATGGTTGTGGCATCGCCGCCTATCCCATGTCAACATGAGAACTTTGCAAAGTCTTCACAAAAGTGGCCTTATTGTCGGACTAAAAGAAAATGTTTCCTTTGCAAAGGATCGCGTTTGTAGGTCGTGTGTTGAAGGGAAGATGCATGATATTGTGCACAAGGCCAAGACTATTATCTCATCAAAGAGGATCTTGGAGCTTCTCCATGTTGATCTCTTTGGTGCCGTGCCCGAGGCAAGTCTTGGCGGCAAGAAGTATTGCTTGGTGATTGTCGATGATTATTCAAGATACACTTGGGTTTATTTCTTCAAGTGCAAGAGTGAGACTCAACAAACCATCATCGATTTCTCCAACGAAGTGCAACGACAACACAATGTGCAAATCATGGCTATTAGGAGTGATAATGGTTCGGAGTTCAAGAACTATACATTGAATGAATTTCTTAGTGAAGAAGGCATTCGTCACCAATACTCTGCCACTTACACTCCCCAACAAAATGGCGTTGCCGAAAGGAAGAATCGCACTCTCTTGGATATGGCAAGGACCATGTTGGCGGAGTACTCTTCTCCCCAATATTTATGGGCCGAGGCCGTATCCACCGCATGCCACTCCTCCAACCGCCTCTACATCCGCAAAGGCTTGTGCAAGACCCCATATGAGATCCTCACCGGCAACAAGCCCAACGTATCCTACTTCCGTGTATTCGGTTGTAAGTGCTTCTATTTGATCAAGGGTATTAGGTTGTCGAAATTTCAATCCAAAACTATTGAGGGTATCTTTGTTGGTTACGGTGCCGAATCCCACACTTATAGAGTCTATGACAAAGCCTCACGGATTGTCATAGAATCTTGTAGTGTGGTTTTCGAGGAAAATGACGGCTCCCAAGTGGCGCAATTTCATTTCAAATGTAGATGTTGAAATGCCTCAAGAAGCCATAGGAAGGATGGGCGTGGGATTCTTCCGCCCCATCGAGGGACACCTTGTGGCGACTCGAGAAGGACTATGCTCTACCCAAGTGGAGCCCTCCTCTACATTTGAAGATCAAGCCAAGGAGCCACCTATTACACCTAACCGAGAACATATTCAAGACCCTCCTCTCGTTGATCAAGTGACTCCGCAAGTCGTACCCACTCCTCTTACTAATGCGAGTCAAGATCAAGGCCAAGATCAATCGTCCTCGTCATCCTCTTCTCAAGTTGAAGCTAGTTGTGAAGATATTGTTGATGATGATGTTGATGATCAAGGCCATGATGGTCAAGATGGGGACCCAAATGATCAAGATGATCAAGTATCTCCTCCTCACAATAATGAGGAGATCGAAGCCCGTCGCATCAAAAGGATAAGAAGAGCTTTGAAGCTAATTGATGCCCAAGATGACAAGGTCTTGGAGGATGTTCAAACTAGAAGATCCACTAGAAGGCAATTGGCTCATTTTGTGAGCATCAAGCTCATATCTCTTTGGTGGAGCCTAAGAAAGTGTATGAAGCTCTTGAGGACTCGATTGGGTTGAAGCTATGCATGATGAGCTCAATAACTTTGAGCGCAACAAGGTTTGGAGATTGGTTGAGAAACCCAAGGATTGCCACAATGTTATTGGCACTAAGTGGATATTCAAGAACAAGCAAGATGAGAATGGCATTGTCATTAGGAACAAGGCACGATTGGTTGCTCAAGGTTACACCCAAGTTGAAGGCATTGACTTTGATGAAACTTATGCGCCCGTGGCTCGCCTTGAGTCCATCCGTATCCTCCTTGCTTATGCTTCTTCACACAATTTCAAATTGCAACAAATGGATGTGAAAAGTGCTTTCTTGAATGGTCCATTAAAAGAGGAGGTATATGTTAAGCAACCTCTGGGGTTCGAGAATCTCAACTTTCCCAACCACGTTTACAAACTTGACAAGGCTCTCTATGGTCTCAAACAAGCACCTCGTGCTTGGTATGAGCACCTTAGGGAGTTGTTAGATGATCGTGGTTTCGAAGTTGGGAAGATTGACCCCACTCTCTTCACCAAGAGAGTAAAGGGAGAGCTTTTCATATGCCAACTCTATGTGGACGATATCATCTTTGGCTCAACTAACCAAGCTTTCAATAATGAGTTCTCTAAGCTTATGACTGACAGGTTCGAGATGTCTATGATGGGTGAGCTTAAATTTCCTTTGGCTTTGAGATCAAGCAATTGGCCCGTGGTACCTTCATTTCTCAAGCCAAGTATACTCAAGACATGCTCAAGAGATTTAACTTCCAAGAGGCAAAGATCAAAACCACTCCTATGCAAGTCAAATGTCATCTATCACGCAATCCAAAAGGGAGTAAGGATGTGGACCAAAAGCTCTATCGTTCTATGATTGGTTCTTTGCTCTATCTTTGTGCATCTAGGCCCGATATCGTTTTGAGTGTAGGTGTGTGTGCAAGGTATCAAGCGGCTCCTAAGGATTGCCATCTAATGGGGTTCATAGAATCTTTCGTTATTTGGTTCATACCTCAAGATTTGGTTTGTGGTACCCAAAGGGGGCACAATTTACTCTCAATGGATATACGGATTCCGATTGGGCGGGTGATCAAGATGATAGGAAGTCAACTTCGGGGGCTTGCCAATTCCTTGGTAGGTCCCTTGTAAGTTGGTCCTCGAAGAAACAAAATTGCATCTCTCTCTCCACCGCCGAAGCGGAATATGTTGCCGCCGCTAGTGCATGCACCCAATTGCTATGGATGAGGCAAACTCTCAAGGAATATGGAGTTCATTTGGACAAAGTGCCTCTTCTATGTGACAATGAAAGTGCTATCAAGATTGCATACAATCCGGTGCAACACACAAGGACGAAGCACATTGAGATTCGCCACCACTTCATCCGTGATCACGTGGCAAGAGGAGACATTGCACTCGGTTATGTGCCCACCAAGGACAATCTTGCGGATATTTTCACGAAGCCACTTGATGATGCAAGGTTCACATTTTTGAGGAATGAGCTAAATGTGATTGATTCAAGGAGCTTGGCTTGACTATCTTGCGCACACCCCTATAGATGAAACGTGTTCGAGCTTAGATGTAGGCATGGACATAGGGGGAGTGCTATCCTAACACATTGGGTTCTCCCTCCCCCCATTATGCCCATAGCAAAAATTCATTGTGATCTCTCTTTTCTAATGTTGAATTGTGAGCTTCAATGTTGAGTTTTGGCAATGCCCCCAAGATATCTTCGCGGTTGCATACCATGAACTCTTACATGGTGGCTTAGGCCACCAACCTCTTCCCACGTGAAGAGTTGGTTCTTAGTTGCATATCTTGGTTATAGTGTTTCTTGTCCGAATACTACTTCTCGTTGCTATTTCGATCTTATTTGGTTCTTCTCCGAGAAGTAAGACTAGGAAACCTAACCCTTGTGTTTTGCTCTCTGTATCCTCTCCCATGTTCATCTTTGCATATTCCATACTCCACACATCACACATCATTCCTTGCCTTTCAAAACTTGCCTCCTCCGAAATTTTTGGAGCTGATTGTTGCTCCTGCCGGAAAATTCCGACCATCCGGAATTTTCCGGATCATTCCGGATAGCCGGATTGCCCCGGAATATTCCGGACCTCCGGAATTTTCCGGGCCATTCCGGATGGGCAGTTTTCGTCTATAAATACCCCGCACGCACGGGAGGAAGTTTTTCCTCCACTTCTTTCACTCCTCCCGTGCCCTAGCCGCCTCCTTTCGTCGATTTCGTCCCCGTTGCCCCTAGGGAGATTGTTGGATCCCTCCCTTGGACAAGGACATCCCCTGGCGGTATGTTGATTGGCATCTCCTTTTTCTTCGTTTTGATTGGTTGATTTTGGCTCTCGATGCAATCTCACTAGGGTTTGATCTAGTTCCAAGTTCTATCAATGTGTTTATCTTGCCTTTCACTACCTAGATGCCATGCTTTCCCTCGATCTAGTCTAACCAATCTACATCTAGACTTAGATCCCAATCTTAGTTTGTGGCCTTCCCATGTATTCCAGCACGTAGATCTATTCTAGGCGCATCCTCTCTGGTTTCCTAGATGTTTGGTGTAGTTGTGAGACAAAAAATTCGAAGTCTTAGGCAGGTCCACGAATCAAATCGAGGAGCCCGGAATTGCTCCGGAAATTTCCGGCTCAGCCGGAATATTCCGGACCATTCCGGCCCAGCCGGAATTTTCCGGATGCTGCCAGGAATTCGAGTTTTTGCACTACATCTAACCTTTTGGAGTTCCTTTTGACCCTTATGGCATATGCACTTATCTTTGCTACTCCTGTATCCTCCATTCGCAGGTCCTGGAGCTCGTACTGGTCTGAAAAGGAAGCAATCTGTTTCAAGGGGTGCTCGTCCGATCAGAGGACGGGCTGGTCGTTCCGCCTCCTTTCATGAGACTCGTGAGGATGCTAACACTGAGTCAGTTCCTGAGATTGATCTGAAAACCTGCTCCGTCCCTCAGTGGAAGTATATCAAGCGGAAGAATCCTTACCGCTTCCCCGATTCCACCTGTGAGGATCCTCGGTTCTGGACAAATCTGCAGCTCAAGTGTTGGGATGAATTCTATTCTACTCAGCAGCCTCTTACTTGTGTGCAAGCTCAAGTGGACATGGATGTCTACAATAGGTACAAGAACTCTGAGCTTCGCCATGTGCATGCCTGTTTGGAGAAGTTTGGCATGATGCCACTGTTTGACAACACTGAGGGTGAGTACTGCCCGGAGTTGGTTGCTCAGTTCTATTGCACACTCCATGCTAAGGGTGATGCCACACTCTCCATGACTTGGATGTGTGGAGAGCAGAAGATCTCCAGCAATTTGACTGAGTTTGCTGAGGCCTTGGGATACACCTGGACTGCCACCTATGCTGATCACGGTTACAGGATTCATGATGCCTGAGTATGATATCTCCAGTCTGGATTTCTGCTATCCCCCCAATGCTAAGGGCAAGACTAAGCCCTTCAACTCCAACATGTACCCCTACTACAACTTGCTCTCCAAGATCTTCCGTGCCTCCATTGTGATAAAGGCCGGTGACTTCTCAGCTATGAGGGCCTTCATGGTGAACCTCATGTTCCTCACAAGGCCTAAAACCAAAGGAAGATTGACGTGATGGATTTCATCTACCGGGAGATTTGTCTAGGGGTCATGGAGAAGAGGAAGCCCGCTTATGGCCCACTCATTCAGAAGTTCATCAATTTCAAGGTAGGGGTTGAAATCATGGAAAACTATGATGTGATCAAGTGCAAGAAGATGGCACCTCGGTTGATCAATGGTGATGAGATTCCGGAGTTTGCCAAGTCCAAGTCCCCCTCGGCCACTCCTTCTGCTTCCTCAAGTGGCATTCCTGAGCGTCCCTCTGGTGGAATTGCAAAGTTTTTCAAGGCTATGTTCAACATGTGCAAGGACACTAGGGCCATTGCCCATGAGGCGCATGAGTTGGCCAAGGAGACTCGGCGTATTCAGAACGCCGCCGTAGGCTTGCTGGGATTGATGTACCTGCTGATCCCGTCTCACTTGCTCCTGCTGTTTTGGTCCCCATTGAGATGCCCGAGATCCATGATGATGACTTCTATTTCGGGGTCCCACCGGCAGATGTTGATGATGAGGAGGAGGAGCTGTCCAATGATGATGATGACTTTGATGCTGCTGGGCTTGGAGGACGCGGTGATGAGGAAGAAGGCGATGATGAGGAAGAGCATGGAGAAGATGACTTCATGGAGTGATCTCTTGGGGCGCTAGGGCTCTTTGTCCCTTTTTGGCGTCTTGATGCCAAGGGGGAGAAGGAGTCCCCCATATTAGGTTTCCACGGGATTTGCAAGGGTTGGGGCACAAGTCTTTTGCTTTTGATTTCGATCTTATAGGCTTGTGCTCCGGTATCTTTATTTCGTCTCCTAGTTTTAAAACTTTGTTCTATGTGTGTGGAACCTCGTGACGTATTCGTTTCACCCCTCCCGTGGTTATGTTACTTTTATCATGCGTACCTTTATTGTCTATGATTATCTATGCATGTTGTATGAACTTGTTTACCCGGCTTGGTGCTTAAAACGTAGGGGGAGCAAAACCTATGAAGTGTGTGTCTCACGACACACATCGAGGTAGAACTCCGTCTATTTTTTGGACACCATTTCTTTAGTTCATATTGTTCATCCCGTGAAATCTTTATGTTGTCATCAAACACCAAAAAGGGGGAGATTGAAAGTGCATTCTTGATATCTCACGGTTTTGTGTGTTTGTTAACAACATAAAGAAGTTGCTAACCGTATACACTTTTTTGTTAAAAGGTTGGTCCTATATCAGCACGTATACGGTGTCAAAGAAATGGTGAAGAATTCGAAGATCAATGGAACCTTTCTGGCCTTCTACAGAGTTTCAAAGGAAAGGCCGGAAAATTCCGGGCATCCGGAATGGTTCCGGATTATTCCGGCCACTATAGGAAATTGCTCTGTTGCAATCCGGAATATTCCGGAACTTTCCGGCAGCCGGAATTTTCCGGGTCCATTCCGGCCACAACGGGAAATTGTTCTGTTGGCATCCGGAATATTCCGGGAGCCATTCCGGCCACAACGGCGAATTGTTCGGGTGGCATCCGGATTGCTCCGGAATATTCCGGGGGTCCGGAAAATTCCGGACCATTCCGGGCTGGTCGAAATCTGGCCCAAAAACGGCTAGTTTTCTTGGAGGCTATAAATAGAGCTTCACTTCTCTCTCCAAGGGTTAGCTCTCCCCAGCATTGAAGACACCATTAATGGAGCTCACCCACTAGCAAGATCTCCCTCCTCCTCCACCCAAACTCGTTGATTCTTTGAGGATTGAAGGAGGACCACCGGATCTACATCTTCACCAACCCGTTCTTCATTTCCCCCTCTCTAGCTCGAGGGATCTTGCCTAGGGTTTCCTCTTGTGGAGAACCTAGGCTTCTTGTTTCTTGTTGGTGATTCAAGAAGGTTTGGGAGCCCCCAATTAAGTTGTGGGTGTGTGCCCCAAGTGGTTTGTAAAGGATTTGATCCCCGCCTCAAAGGGGTTCTTTAGTGGAAGGTGAACTAGGCCTTTGTGGCGAAGTTCATCGGAGATTAAGGTGAAGCCTTAGTGGCGTTGAGTAGGCCTTTGTGGCGAGCTCACACCTCTCCAACGAGACGTACTCCCCTAAAAAGGAGGAACTCGGAAATACATCGTGTCTCCGTGTGCTTCCATCGGTTACCTCGTTCCTCCCTCTCTTTACTTACTTGTACTTGTTGCATTGATTGCTTGTCTTGTCATATAGGTAAATTCATCACTAGTTGCACTATCTAGAGAATTTACCTTTCTTGTCAAGCCTAAATTTGAGAAAAATTAAAATTTGCCGTAGCACCTATTCACCCCCCCCCCTCTAGGTGCCCATACTATACTTTCAACTAACTTTTGGAGACTACAAAAAGAATTTGAGGTTCACCACAACGACAAGATCACGTTCAGGACAACGCTTGACGCAAGGAGAACCATTGTTGTCGCTTCTAGTGCCGGACTATGTGCCACGTTATGTGTTTAATGACGGGTCTATGGTTTATTAGTGGCCCTGTTCGTTGACCAACAAGTCAACTATGCATGAGGATTGGTCTATTGTAGTTCTTCTGTTGGTCTCGCTTAATACGTTATTTTTATACTCGATATTAATAATCAATAAGTAACCATATCTTGGCCCACTTACCATGAGAGTAACAAATGATATTGTACCGTGAAAGCCATATCTTTTATTCTTCTAGGATTGACATTTCAATATTTTGCAGAATGATGTTTTAAGGGAAGTATTTTGAATGGAATTCCATAACTTAATCATGGGCATTTTTTCCAAACTGCGTCTAACCTCTCACAGATTCTCCAAAAAACATAAGTTTGTAGCCAAAGCTCGGCGAGTCTGATTCTCCTTTAGTTGGAGCATATTGACATGCTAAATTGTGTACCTGAGTAAGGATCAGCACATATATGCCTTTTTGAGAGGGTGACCTTTCACATGACAATTACAGGTGGTATGTGATCATGATGTGTCAGTGGCTGAAAACATCATCCACGACATCAGCCGCTCACAAAACTTTGGAAATTTAGGCTAGTGTCGTGGGAGTTTGTGGGCTCGGCCTTGCCCGCACCTAGCCACGAGTACAAAACACTCAAAGCAGAAAAATCTTGTAGGACTTAATCCATTTTCTCATCAAGCTACACCATCTTAGGAGAGTTTTTTGTGGTCACATACATCTTGAATTTTGGCTATGTTTTCTTCGTTGCTTTAAGAATCCTATAGATATGACGGCTTGATCTTATATATTGGAGCTACAATAAGAGGTACCCATTACTACACGGTTGATGCCCATATGCTCTTTAAGACAACATCGAAATGATAAATTTAAATCATCCATGACATGGTTGTTGCACCAAATGTAGTGCTCCTTATGACAACGATGAAGTTATAAAAACATCCATTGTATTGCTTCTCGACTCATTTTCCTATTAATGAAGAGAAGAAACGGATAGTGACTATTCACAAACAACAAACAAAGCATCCTACACTACTGGAGCGAAAGAAAGGGGGTAGAGCTAAGTTACATCCAGACTAGACATGCTACACGATGCACACAAAATTGCATCTATCTAGGATTAGGAAACATCAGGATCTGTGAAGGTAGGCTTGGATACAACATTGCGTCGTTGACACAAACAATGTGGATGGGACTGCTAACATAGCTCACCGGATCATTGGCTCCATATAGGAAGAGTATAAGTGGCATCATTACCTCGTCCAAAGAGCGGGCAGGCGGAGGAAATCATGGTCTATAGGGCTAGCGCGATGGGAGTTGGTGGGGCTTGCTAAAGCCACAGGGAACCAGAAAATGCAGTGAGCGTGCCATGTGTTGACGAATGAGTGATAGTGCTTGCCCAATAAAAAGACGATATATACCCCTCCATCTGTAAAAACTAAATGATAAAATGAGGAAAAGAAACACCTCCCGTCACTCTCCCGCATCTCCCCGTCCGTCCTTGATCCCCTTCCCGGCTCCTCCTCCTTTCCATTTCCATGGTGGTTTCTCCTTCCCAAGCCATGCTCCTCCGTGCCATTGCCACGATGACCTTAGACACAATGTTGCATTGTTGACGCAGTCACTGATTGCATAGATGGCTGCATCCTTGGGTGACGGATTTTGGCACGAAATCCTTGGGCGTAGCACATTATCTCACGTTTTGAGTCAGCGTGGGGGCACATCTCGCTTAAATGGTTGTTTTGAGAGACATATCAATGGTGTACATGCAGTTAGATTCTTTACACCTGTTGTGAAAGGAAAATATATAATATAATTTAACGTGTACACTTGAAACCATATAATTTTGTTTCCAACAATATGACTTTCAATTCAGTTTTTGCCGAATTTCTTTCACGTGGAAAGGAAAATCTGATATATTGAGTTCCGTTACTAAACCATGAACGTTCGTTAATTTTCCAGAATAAATGGCGAGCTTACATGGCATTTTCTCGACAAATCACGAGGTTGTAGCAGATACGAGGAGAGACCAGTTATCCTTTGGATGGTGCTGGCCGACAAAAATCACGTTAGGCCGCACACCAATTTCTCAACAAAAAAAAAACACGATGTTGTCAGCCGGTGGAAATTTTTTGTGATGTTTATCACCACACCCGACTGAAAAAATGGCAATGTCTTTAGGTTCAAGAAGTGTCATAATTGTTTGAGGTTGTCATTTCATGGCAATACACAGGTACCTATAATTTCCACCGTTGATTAATGCAATATCGAGACACTTTGTGGCCTCTCCCTTGTTAAAAACAAAGAACAATGTTGCAGCCATATTACACATACAACACCATCCACACAAAGTACTGGTACCTATGACAAAGAAACATCAAGATTTCCTACAGTGGAATTTGACATAAACACTGAATCGTCGTTGACACAAATAAACTGCATGACATTACTACACTAGTGGAAACAACCCCTTTCGTCCAGGGGGGCAGGGGGCATCTGTCCCGGTTGCACCAAAAACCGGGACAAGTGCCATGCATTGGTCCCGGTTAGTGTGCCCGAGGCAGCAGAAACCACCTGGGGGCATCTGTCCCGGTTCGTGGGGAGCCAATGGTCCCGGTTCGTGGCACGACCCGGGACGAATCCCTAGCCACATGCCACGTGGCGCGCGCATGGGCATTGGTCCCGGATCATACCCCTAACCGGGACCAATGTCCCTTCCCCTACAAATGCAGCCACAGCCCCGTCCCTTTTTTTTAAGCATGGGTGGTATTGTCTGTCCGCGTGGCGCATGGGTGGTATTGTCTGTCCGCGTGGCGCGGGAGTTGTAACGCGTGGCCATGAATGCGCGTTATAAACTGCCGCACCTCCACTCCACGCACCGTCGTGCCACCACCATGCCTCCGAGGAGGAACAACACTACCGGTTTCCGCGGAGTTCGATCGCGGCAGAACGGAATGTTCACCGCGACTATCCGCTTCGGGGACGACCGCATCCCCCTCGGCTCCTTTGCGACGTCCTCGGAGGCCGCCCGCACTTGGGACGCGGCGGCCTGGCGCCTCGGCCGCCCGCGGTCGTTGATGAATTTTAGCGACTGCCACCCTCTGGGAAGCGGAGGCCAGGGCGCCGACGCCGCAGATCGTCACTGCCGCCGACCACCGCCACCTCAGGCACTGCGCGTTTCAGGGCCTAGTCGACGCCAGGGACGACCGCGTGGTCCGCGAGTATTACCGGAACAATCCGGGTGAGGAGAGCGCCGACGAGGAGCTATGGCAGACCCGCGCGGCTGAGCGGGCGGAGCGGCGCCTCGAACGCCACCTCGAGTTAGATGCCGCTCGGGAGGCGAGGACGAAGGCGCTGCAAGCGCTCCGTCGGGCCGACCCGCCGGCGAAGTCTGGGCCTCCGACGATCCGAGGTGGGGGCCTATCTCGGAAATACCATCATGCACCTCCTCCGACGACGAGGAGGTCACCGACGACGACGAGGACGAAGAGTAGCGCTAGCGCGTCTGTTTTCTGTTGGCTGTTTAATAAAATAATTTGTTGTATTCCGGCAAACAGTGGCCCTCTAGCTCGTCTGTTTTCTGTTTTCCGTGTGATTTTTCCTGATTTGTTGGATTCAGATCTAATTGCATTTCGATAGACGTTAAAAAGAGGGGGACATGTATTTCGATAGATAAACAAGGCACGGTACACATAATGGCAAGATTGGATCTAAATCTAAACGGAGAGCATAGATCTAAATAAACAAGGCAGTACATAATGGCAAAAGTGCATCGATCTACTAGTCATACTCCTGCCTAGGCCTATAGTACATGTACTCGTAGTCGTCGTAGTCGCCGCCGCCGTCGTCGTCACTATCGTCTGACGGTGCTCTGCACTCCCTCGGAGGATCACGACTCCAGGGCTGGGCCTGAGGGTAGCGCAGGCGAGGGATATCGCCGGCCCTGATGTAGTCCATGACGCTCTGTAGAGTCCGGCCGGACCACCATAGCCGACGACCGGCCTCGTGATAGTTCCCAGGAGGCAGACCGTCCTCCTCATACCTGGCGAGCGCCCTCTCACGCCGATTGATGAAGAAGGCATCCCAAGTATGCTGGTTATCGGGATGCCAACTGGGATTTCTCCGCTGCTCCGACGTGAGCTCGTGGTAGTAGTGGTTTGTGATGGCCGCCCGACGCGCCACACCTTGAGGAAGAGGAGGGACCGGCACTCCTCCGGCGCTCAGCATCCAACCGGCGGGAACGTTGTAGCCGCACGGGCAGGGGTAGTTCGAGGCGGAAAGTGCCTCCGCCTGGATGAATGTTAGAGTGGGTACGGTAGAAGCCATGAGAGAGTGGTGAGTTTGTATGTGTTTATGGCAATGCAGTGGCAATGTATACATATATAGCGAGAAGAAAACATCCCTTTAGTCCCGGTTGGAGGGACCAACCGGGACTAAATGGGTTATGGTTTCATTGGGAAACGGATCATCCCTTTAGTCCCGGTTGGGGACACCAACCGGGACTAAATGGGAATTAGGGTTTCGTTTGGACCAATCAGATAGAATCACACAGATCGTGTGTTTCTTTCAAGCGCTCTTGAGTCGTTGG
Organism: Alopecurus myosuroides; assembly: GCA_028641055.1. Taxonomy (NCBI): domain Eukaryota; kingdom Viridiplantae; phylum Streptophyta; class Magnoliopsida; order Poales; family Poaceae; genus Alopecurus; species Alopecurus myosuroides. The sequence continues at coordinate 683,825,255 of CM054057.1, forward strand.
ATCCGGGTGTGTTTTTTCGAGCTGTTGTGAGCCGTCCGATCAGGGCTACAGTGTGTTTCCTTCGAGCTGCTGTGAGCCATTGGATGAGTTGTTTCTTAACCGTTGGATCAAAACACTAGCTCAACACTTTGTGAGCCAGAGGACCCTATATATATAGCCCAGCTTCATACACCGGTCAGTTCATCTCCCAAATACAAAACATCCGGATTCGCCCTCATACGTCCAGTCGTGCATTTGGTATGCATATATGCACCCAGTAGCCACGGTCGGGCTGTATGATGGCGATACCGTCTGTTTTGTTCCACACCCCCTTAAGGTTTGATACATCATATATACTCAATTCATCGAGCAAATACAATATCCGGGTTCGACATCATACGTCCTGCCGTGCATTTGGGTCAGTGTTTAACACATTCATCCCCCTTAACACATTCATCCATGCATGCTTGGGTCAGTGTTCACTTTGAGCTCGGGTAGTAATGTGCACGGGAACATCATCCGCGACGGCCGAGCACGACAGAACAGAATGTTTACCGCATCCCTCGGTGTTCGTTTGTTTTCTCTTTTTAATAAAAGAATTTTTCCTGTACAAAATAAATAAAAGAATTTGTATTCCGGCGACATTGCGGCGCGCTAGCGTCTGTTTTCTGTTTAATGTAATTATTACTAATTTTAAAACAATATAAGATATTTATATTTAAATTAAGTGCAAATAGTGAAATAGTTAATAGTTTGAATAGTTAGAATAATTATTTAGGTAAACAGAAAACGGATTTGAATTATTTACGCAATTTCAAACAATTTTAATGTTGTAATTTTTTCGTAATTTGAAAGTATGTAGAAGTTATTCACTTACATATTTAAGATATTCAAAATTTGGCGCTAAAACAATTGGCGCGCCGGCCCACTGGTTCTGGCGCGGGCGACCAGCCGGGCCTTTCGTTCCGGTTGTTGCCACCAACCGGGACGGAAGGGTCTTTCGTCCCGGTTGTTGCCACCAACCGGGACGAAAGGGTCATAGGATATAAACACGTCACCGCTCCCCTCAGTTCCGAGCGAGCGCAGGGACGAAATCGACGCCGCCAGGCTGCCCATTTTTTCCGTCCCCCCGCGCCGCCCCTCACCCCGTCGGCATCCGCGCCGCCCCCCTCGCCCCGTCGGCATCCTCCTCTGTGGCGCGCTCCCGACTCCGTCGAGCGCACCCACCCCCCCTACGCGCCCTCTCCCGTTCGCCTCGGGCGCGCGCCCCTCTAGGTCCCGTCGCTGCCCCGCGCCGCTGCCCCGCGCCGCCCCTCGATCCCGTCGCTGCCCCGCGCCGCCCCTCGATCCCGTCGCTGCCCCGCGCCATCCTCCACCGCCCCGGCCCGCCGCTGCCCCGCGCCGCCGGCCCGCCGCTGCCCCGCGCCGCTGCCCCAAGAGGAGGTAAAAGGCCTGCCTCCATCTCTCCCTAATCTGGGGCCTTTTTTGTTTTTCTTCCTTTTTTTTTACTTAATTACTTTTTATTATTGTTAGAATTATTAGTTTACAAATGTTAGAAATTTTAGTTTTATGAATGTTAGAAATTTTAGATTAGACTTATTTACTTTAAATTTGTTTAGAATTGATATAAAAAATTAAGAATGTTAGAGCATGTCTAACAGACCCCTATATGGCCCAAACCCGTATAATAACCGCTGATATACGGGTTTGGGCTATACCCGGCCATCTAGCAGACCCCGTAAATGGACCACCCCGAACGATTTTTTACAAGTTTGGGTAGGGGGCGGCCCGTCGACCCTACATGTGCGGGTCGGGAGGGGATATAGAGGGCCAACCCTCTACCTCGTGAGCTAGGGCGCGCTGAAGATCTTTTGAGAGTATGGACAGAGTTTACTTTGTCTAGAAATAACAACAGCAATTAAAATTCAGATATGAAGAGGCATCCCTGATGCCCCTGTTAGAAGAGAGCAAATCAACACTAAAATGAAGAAAACATATATTGCTGCTGTATGAATGTGTTGAAGAAGCAAAGACAGGACCAAAGGTTACCAAATTTGCTGGTAACCTTTGGTCCTGTCTTTGCTTCTTCAACACATTCATACAGCAGCAATATCTGTTTTCTTCGTTTTAGTGTTGCTTTGCTCTCCTCTAACACGGGCATTAGGGATGCTTCTTCATATCTGAATTTTAATTGCTGTTGTTATTTCTAGACAAAGAAAACTCTGTCCATACTCTCAAAATATCAGCTGCCATGAGGATGCCCAAGTCATGGATATGCAAAATGTCCAAAACCCTGTTTTGTGAGGGGCCAAAAGCTCGTGCGAGCTAGCAGACCCCCTACCCCACCCCGTAAAACAGAGAATATTCTGTTTTACGGGGTGGGTAGGGGGTTGCTAGCTCGCACGAGTTTTTGGCCGGTGAAATGTGTATACAGGGCCCTCTACACGCGTTTTAGGGGGCGAAAACATAAGGGGTCCGTTAGACATGCTCTTAGAAATTATAGATTAGACTTAGCAATTTTAGATTTGTACGTTTAGAATTGATATAGGAAATTTAAGAATGTTAGAATTATTAGTTATTACACTGACCAATTTTAGATTCGTACGTTTAGAATTGATATAGGATATTGAAGAATGTTAAAATTATTAATTATGAATGTTAGAAAGTCTAATTAAGATAGTGTTATAAATTTAAGAATGCTAGAAATGTTATCGTATGTTTAAATATTATTATGCATAAGCAATTTTAATGAATTGGATCTGAAATATATACTTACTCTTTTTGTATAGTATGGAGCCAAGAGACGAAGATGCCGAAAATATGATCGAGGGTTTAATCCGCGGGCCCGACGTAGAGCCCGATGTGAGCCAGTGGATGAACGACTCCGGTGAGGGAGATCCGGTGCTCACCCAGGGAGACGACTCCGATGAGGGAGAAGCCGACGGCTCCGATATGGGAGCAGCCGACGGCTCCGGTGGAACCATACAAATTACAAACACCGGCTCCGAGGTGCATATATATATATGTTAATTAATGAAGCATCCGTTGTCTATATACATGTATTAACAGTCTTTATATTTTTAGCCATCCGGTTCAAATATATCAACCGGAAAAAAGACTAAACGAGGCGCAACAAAGAAGTTGAAAGATACAGAAAGATACAGGATCGACACGATCACAGCAGACGGCGCACCCGAGCTTCCCGCTGATGTTGCCCAAAAATTTGTGAAGCAATGCGGAGTGCTAGTTAGAGATCACATCCCGATCACTGTTAATGAGTGGAATGAGCCAAAAGATCCGCGGAAACAAGGAATTTCATATGTCGGCAAAATAGCCAAAGATCATCTTTTCTCAAAGATTTTGGCTAATTTCAACTTACCCGTGCCGGAGGTGGACGAGAATGAAGCGGATGTGACTGAGGCCGATGTTACTAAAATGAAACATGAGATACGGGAAAAGGTCAAAGTGTGGACCCTGAAAAAGATGGCCGAGCAATTCAAAAACTGGAAGAAAAGATTGAACCTTGATTATGTTAAGAAGAACAAGACTCCTGATTTCACTCAAGGGTATGAGAAAATAAAACCCGTATGGCCAGACTTCGTGAAGTACAAGCTGGCAGAGAATGAACTGGAAAGGGACGAAAACAAATGAGAAAAACGCCGGCAAAAAGGTATATCACCATGTTATGGGGCAAGGTGGCTACAAGGGTTCTAGTCCCAAGTGGGAGACATGGGAGAACAACCTGATTCAGCAGGGGATCACTCCCGAGCCGTTCTTGTGGGTCGAGCGGACAAGGTCATGGTTCTACGGGCATGGGGGCAGGTTGGACGCCGAAGGAAAAGCAATATATAACCTAAGGCATAAAAAGAGTCATCCTCTACCCATAGAGAAGCTGAGAGACGCAATAAAGGACGTTAAAGATGGGAAGTTCGTGCCAGATAGAGAGAACGACGAGCTCACACGAGCCCTAGGGAATAAGGAACACGGAGGGCGTACACGAGGCACAAAAGGCACTCCTCCGTGGAGTGTTGCGTTCGACTCCACCAAAAAGTTATACCCAGATAGAAGCCGTCAACGTAAAAAGGACAAGGAGGCAGCTGAAGCAGAGAATCAGGCAAACTGGAGTCAACTTGAAGAAATGGTAAAGCTGACACAGGATGTAGCAAAGAAGCAGCAGGACCAAATTAACACACTTAGCCAGCAGATAGTGTCTACCGGCGCATCAGTACACATGCTAGAAGTTGAAGCTGAGGCTCCCGACGCCGCACATTCTCATCGCAAAAGCAGCGTTGCGTCCACGCAGCTACCGGATGATGATGCACCACCGATGATTTACCCGGTGGACGAGATCACGGAAATGACATCCTGTGAGCTCCACGTGAAGGTCGTCAATATAACCATCAAAGGCGGGCCGGATATGTCTTACCGATTGGCAACGAACCAACTCACCATTGTCTCCCGGTTCCACGGGGCTACGCTGTTGTTGGGGTCGATGAAGTTGCCAACGGATTCGAGCGGGTAAAGCTTGATTTTCCTGAAGGTGAAGACGAAGAGTTGACTGAACGGAGAAGCCAAGAACTCGACCGTTCTATGGCTAAAGGAATGCATTGTGCTCACAAATCAGACGGCAAAGCCATCGAATTCTCGCATTTCTCCAGCGCAAAAGTCTCCAGCGCGGTCGTCTTCGCAACGCATGCCGTCTCCGGCGCGGTCGCCTACGCCGTGCACGTCTCCAGCGCGGTCGCCTACGCCGCCGCGTCAGCCCTCTCCGCCCACTAAGTTTCTGCCGAAACGTAAAAAATCACCGAAACGTCAACGGTCACCCCTCCCGAAGGTACCAAAAGAGGTACCCAAGTTACCTTACGACTATACTCCCGAGGAAACCCAGAAAATCGCAAAGGACGAATACGATGCGTGGAAATCAAAGCGGAAGGAGAAGCAAAAGCCAGATTTCCCTGAGACCGAAGAAGAGATAGAACGAGCTTGGAAAATGGTGAAGACTCTTCATCAACCGAGCCGAGTCTGTCATCTGACTATGACCGCTCTATTCTGAAGTCACACCAGGAAATGGTGCGGTCAACGAAGAGTAGTAGCGCAAGCGGGAAAAAGGGGAAATCAGTTGCTCAACTCGGAGAGCAGAAAAAACAATCCACGTCCCCGCTCAAAGTGATTTCCAACACCCAGGTGGGGCCGAGCACTAATATTTCTGATGAGGATATTGATCCGGAGTTTATAACACTGTACGCAGACAAGGCAGCTGATGCGGGTTTGTCCATTGCTGAGTATATGTAAACAGTGAACTACTTCCCGCAGCTGAATGTGCGTACAAATACGAGTCCGGGTAGCCTCTTGTCAAACCCGAGGAGATAAAGAATCTACCAACGAAAAATGCGAAGAGTGCATAATTGGTATATGCAAGCCGCTAATGAATCTGAGGACTGGCTATGTCTCAGCGTTAAGGACGAGCACTATGGAACTGGAAATGGAATTGTTGATTCAATTGAGGAATTGTTTCAGTTATACCAGCAGCAGGCCCTCGACAAATCTATCCTTAGTGCCTATTGTCTGTAAGCATTTATTTCTCTAGCTCACCTCATTCAATTGCATATATATTCATATATATATAGTACACTCATATATTATAATTGCAGAATGAAGATTCTCGAATGCAAAAGAGATGGAATCTATGATATTGGGTTCATTGAACCAAATATTATTTTTGAAAAGACACTTCGGCAATCTCCCAAGGATACAGAAAATAATATTCTGAGGGCAAATATTTAACCAACACCGACGGGAAATACTATTTCCTTACAACTTCAAGTAAGTGTGTTACTCTGTTGTAAACATTCTGTTTTCCTTACTCGATGTTCATTGTATAATTGATGAGTTCTGCGTGCGCAGCTTCCACTATATTCTGCTAATCTTCCAAATTGACAAAGGAAAAGTAATTGTAATGGACTCAAAACATAAACCCCTCTCAATGTGGGCTGACATGCAGGAAATGATCCAGCGGTAATTTCAATCTTTATTAATTTCAGTATTTTATATTGCAATATATACTACTTTGTTTCATTTTCGGATATCAAGTAATTACTAACTCTTTTTATTCTTTTTCTTTCTCGGGTAGTGTTTGGAAGAGGTTCATAAAGAAGTCTCCCGGTGAATGGGAAAAACAACTTACATTTGATGTTGTGCAAGTAAGTACTATCTAGATCCGTGCCCATCTCCATTATCATGCCTGGTTGATTATTATTTTGATTGAAACAATCTTCTCGTATAGTGCTTGCAACAAGGAGACGGGAATAACTTGTGTGGATACTACGTTTGCGAGTTCATTCGTCAGACCATCTCCCAAGGGCAGAAATTTAAAACAACTTCATGTACGTTAATCGTCAATTCTTCTTATTACTATCTATTTTAGTTACTTAGCTTCATATATTTTAGTGACCACTCTTCTTTATATTAGATCGAACGGCTTCGGGACGGTCTTCTACCTAGGGACCGCATACGAGCAATTCAGGGGAAATTGCGGGCTTCTTAGATGCAGAGGTCATAAACGTACATGGAGAGTACCATGCCTCCGGTTGGAACTAAGTTTGATTTGTAATACACTCCATCGGTCATGTAATATGATCGATATACTTTGCTTCTGTAATATAAGTGTTTCTTATTCTGCTTTATATACTTATTCACTCGTGCGATCCGGGGGCTCGGTGGAGGGTACACCGAGGCTCCTCTCTTCTCGAGGTCCGGGGAGGGGCCGCCAGGAGGTCTCGGGGACCAAAAAAACGGAAATTGTAAATTTCTGCCGCGGCAGAGAAAAGGGCAAAAGCCCTGCCGCGGCAGAAGGGGCATGCATCCCGGGTCGTATTCAGAACCGAGACTAATAGCCCTGGCCAGGTTCCAGCGCTCGGGCCACGTGGTCAGCCCCATTTGTCCCGGGTCCTGCCACAACCGGGACCAATGGGGAGGGGTATTTGTCCCGGATGCCCCGTCCCGGTTGCACAACCGGGACAAAAGGGGGCCTACGAACCGGGACTAAAGCCCCTGTTTCCACTAGTGCTAGTACATCTCATTGCATCTTGGGCGACGAATTTTGACACGAAAGCCTCAGGTGTAGCACTTTTCTTTTCCGTTTTGATTCACGTTCGACACTTCGCCATGTTGGCACGGTTGAGCAATATGAGGATTTGTCTAAGTTTAGTTGTTTTCTCTAGGTCCCTTAATAGGCTATTTTGAGAGATAATGTACTGTGAGCAACATATGTACAATCAAATTCTTGAGCATGTAACGTTGCAAAAAAAAATGATTATATATACAACAGTACTTTATTCGTTCCTAAATATAAGATGTTCAACCTTTTTTCAGATTAGCATGCTTCTGGAGGCGTTTTATTGCGATGGTTATTCATGTCACGCCATATGTAGCCCACATTTACAACATAAATCCATCTTTCTCCCGTCTGCATATGCACCCGGTATAAAAACATATTTTGAAATGTCAAAAAATTTTGAAAAAATATTCACTCATAGATCTTAACATAGTATGTGTGCACAAAGTCGTTTCACGAAAAAACGACATTTTTTACGTCATGTATAAGAAGACAAAAAAAATCTCATGAAAAGACTCATTTTAGTACACAATTTAGTATCTTTTACACAAGCCACAAAACATGTTTGTTTATGGTGAAACGACTTTATGGTCACAAAAATATTAAGATCTATGTGCGGACATTTTAGTGCAACTTTTTTGACATTTTGAAATACGTTTTAAATATAAGGTGCATATGCACCCGGTGCCAAAACGCTTCCCCCATATTGAAATTTCTAATTGGGAATGGAGGGAGTGCAATCTAACGTGTACTTGAAACCAGATAATCATGTTTCTTTCGAGGGGAAAGCAAAATACCGTAGATTATATTACGATGTCGGTTGGCAGAAATTCTGCAACTCGGGCTGGTATCGTGGGTGTTCACGGGTTTCGCTAAACATGGTGTTTAAGAAAGCCTAGTGAGTGACGGTGCTCAATTAAAAAAATGTCACGATCCTCTCGTATTTCGAAAAGAAAAACAAGAAATGGAGAAAAAGGAAATAATAAAACCGAGTGAGTGAGGTGGCATGGGGAGTAGGAAGATCAAGATGTGCCATTCCATCCCAACTGGCATTGGTAGATTATTGAAACCCTAAAGGAGAAACTGCGCATGATTTGGACCTCACGAGGAGCAAGGTGATGTAGTGGCTTCCAACGGCATGCACCTACGGTAGAGGGTGATGGAGTGGTTACCGGTGATAACTAGGACTAGGCTGCCAAGCAAGATAGGGCATAGGGGCAATTGATTCAGTTGTCATTACTATACAACCGGCGTCCATCTTATGATGTTTCATGTGGTCGCGCACATCTTGAATTCTTGCTACCTTTTCTTTTCAGATACCTTTTATTTTTAGATATAATATATATATGAGAGCTGCAAAAAAGAGGTATTCATTACTACATGGTTGATGACATGGTTATTGCACCAATTGGTTGTGCTCCTCGCGACAACGACGCATTTATGAAAGCATCGACATCACAGTTGTTGCGCCAAATGGTATTGCATCCCTGTTGCTTTTCCTATAAAGGAAGAGTAGAGGCACAACCACGACTATTCAGAAGCAAATCATTTAGCATCTAGCCATAGCGGAGGAAATGTGGTAGAGCCAAGTTGGAGCCATATCACTTATGTCACCACATGATTTGCAAATCACTTCGGTAGGATTAGGAGACACCTGGACTTGTAGCGGTAGCCTTGAAAATAATATCGAGGCATGAAATGTGCATAGTGCTGCTGCCCTGCTCTATCAAACTATATTTTTTCTCCAAAGGGTATGAGTGCCATCAGAAGATTTGGAAGTTAGCGGCCGGTATGGATCATTTACACCAACCAAAAGTCGTGAGGGTGACAGAGTTGACGTAGTCGGTAGGGATCCTGCACATCAACCAAAAATTGTGAGGGTTGAGAGAGTTAACGTAGAAACGAGACGGAACCAAACAACACTGTGAGCGTGTTGTCTGCCAGAGGGAGACATGGTGCATACAAAATATGAGCATCGAAAATATTAAAAGGAAAAAAAAACCTTCCTCTTCTTGACTCCTACCCCGGCCCCCCTCCTCCTTGTAGATAATAATGATTTATTTTTTAGTTGGAAAGAAAGATCTGGTAGGTTAAATTACGTAGGCACTTGGCAAAAATCCTGCATGTCGGTCTCGTATTGTTGGGGTTCACCGTTCACGGGCTTCAGTGCTAACTTCAATGACAATCCCTAAAACTTAATTACACAGTACAATTCAGTACTACTAGCTACGGAGTACTATCATCCATATGGAACATCTTAACGCTTTTAGCTGCACATGGGTTAAACCAGCTGTGCATGCATAATCTGTTCCCCATGCATAGTTTTAAACTAGCAGGTTTTAATAAACCATGCTATGTGTGGCCTTACCAAGTCAGGTTCAGAGAAGACGATTAGTTATCCGGTTTGCTCACTATTTTACTCAAACTATTAGTTGGATAACATAATGGTGAATACCAGGTAAGCTTAGTGTGTTTTATATGCTGTATGGATCTGTCAGTCTACATGTTCACTTTAGATGTATAAGCAAGTTGGAGACAAAAAGGAAAACGAGTGAATCTTTGGTTCACTCATTGTTGTTCTCAAGAAAGAGGCTAATGTACTGGCAACTGCATCCGCAATCTACTTGTCAAGCTCATGAGATAATATGGATAGTGCAACATTTTAGATCTAAATGGCAGGGCTTCGGTAAGATACCTCGAGGTAAAGCACCATATAAAGGCTTGGTTAATTAGTTGGATCCAAGTTTTGCATGTGTATCTCCAAGGTGATAAGATAAGAGCAAACCCAACGCCCCCCCCCCCCCCCAAATTGGTCCGTTTTCAGTCCAATTTTGTCCTTTTGGGGTGTTCCGCGGATCGAAAGCGCCCCATACAAAAACTTTGTGCTGCACCCATCCCACCCATCCCCCAATATTTTTATTCTACCTCTTTGTCCCATCTAACTATAATTAAAATGACTAGTACACTAGCAAATAAAATGCAAAACGACAAAAAATTGATGCCAAAGTTTCTCAAAAGACACACGTACATAGTTTAAAACCAATCAGTTCAAAATATTTTTTTTAAACATTCATAGTCATACGAATACGAATAGATAGAAATGAGAGAGATCACGCATTGTGTTCCCGGATTTCCTTTTGCTTATTGAGAATTCATATCTTTTGTTCGGGATCCATGGAACTCAAGTTGGCCATCATTATCCAGTTCTCTTCCACATTCATTTGGTTTTCCTCCGAAAGGATAGCTAGCTTCAACCGATTCTCCTCCAACTTCATCTCGTTGTTCTTCGCAATCATAGCTAGCTTCATCCGGTTCTCCTCAGCGACCATAGCTAGATCAAGCTCCTTTGCTCGTGCCCGAGCCATGGCCTTATCTGCCTCTTGCTTCTTAGATTGGCCCTTGAGGTAGGTCTTCAATACCTCCTCCTTATCATGGTGTTTCCTCTCCTCCTTGTTGGAACTTTCCTTCTCCTTATCGGCGAGCAACTTGTTGAGTGTCTCTTGCAACACTAGTGCCGAGGCCTCATGCTTTGCACCGGACTTGGAAGTATTTTTTCCCCTTGGCTGGACCAAGCTTGGCCCTCCCTCATCCACTTCGGCCCCCTCGGATTCAACATTGTGTCCCCCTTCTTGAACCCATTGTAGAGATCTTTACACTTGGGGAATTCCTTGATGACCTCCCAACAATGGAGCAAGGTGAACTTGGACCTGTACCATTGATGGAAATATTTGGAGGCTTTGATGACTACCTCTTCCACTCCATTGCCACTCTCGAGGCCCTTGATATGATCATGGGCATCGTTGATCTTATGGCACTCTTCTTGGATGTGAAACAACCTCTTACTTAGGGAGTTCGAGTTGCGATCACTATTGATGTTCCACTTCTTGAACCTCTAGTGCTCGTGGAAGTACCTCCAAACTTTCTTACAATATGCCCTTCCCTTTTGCTCGGCTCCACAAATGATATATTTCCTATGCACATGCAAGCCTCACAAAGGATCCAATCCTCTTTCTCCATGTAGTTGTCAGACCGAGCCTTCCTCTTCCCCGTTTCCGGCCCCAAATCTTCATCCCCGAGCCCTTGGTCTTCATCAAGGTCTTGACCATGTTGGGTTTAGCCCTCATCGAACAATGGTGCATCTCAATGGAGATTCCATCACCATATTGGGTCTCGGGTTGGGTCTCCTCACCCTCAATGCCAAAGGCTCCAAATTGGCCACCGGTCTCTTGCATGGTGATATCGCCCATGGTGTCCTCCGTCGCGTAGAACCTCAGCGCAATGTACATCACCGAACACGACATGGTCCGAACGAAACATGGAAATAGAGATGATCAAACACAAATCTCATGGCCGCCGTTAGTGGAAATTATTCAAACAATTGGCAGCATTGAGGTCTCTTCTCGGCAGCCACAGGTCGTGGTGGCTTGCTGCGGGAGAGCGGGGCGTGGGCGGCCCTAAATGAAGCCTCACCGGACACTGGAGTCACGTTGAGGTCGATGTGTGGCGCCACACTTGGTTTTGGTTGGTATGATATCTTTGGCGACGTGTCCAGCGAGTGGCCTAGTAGAGACGTCTCTAGCCCGACGGAAGGTCCCAATCCTGTCGGTATTACGGACGAGAGAGCCGGCGACCCAGAGCGGGACGGTCTGGCTGCGGACGCGGCCAAGCTCGACGAGGTCACCCCTGGCGTGGGATAGATAGAGGTGGTGGGCATGAACAAACCCACCGGCTTGCCCTTCATCGTGAACACACTCATAGCACCTTGGGTTGCTGCGAGGAATCTGTCGTTGGCTCGGACCGACATGGAGATGGCCAGGGACTCATTCATGAGAAGGGTCGCGGCGGCCTTGTCCTCTACCACTCTCCCTCCCTCCTTCACCTGTCGGATCTGCCGCTTGACGGACTCCGGCATCGGCTCCGGCCTCAGCTTCGGCGGGTCCTTGGTTGTGCGCTTTGTCATCTAGGGCTAGACCTGGGAGGTTTCCAGGGTCACGGCGAGGACCGCAGGGTTGGGAGCAGTGGAGTGGAGTGCGGCGGCGAGAGTGGAAGGGTTTCGGGGGGATTCTTCTTCTGCCAGTGGGCCAGAGAGGACCAACACCCGTGTACAGACCATCCCAACTTGGACCATGTTTGGGGCAAACTCGGCCTGTCCCGCACGCCAACCCTCGGTCTATTCGGGGGGAGGGGGGCGTTGGGATGTTTTTTTACCCAAATCGCGGTCTATGGACCAAAACAAACCAAAAGGGGGGGGGGGGTGGGTTTGCTTTAACTCCGTGTAATTACGGACCAATTTATTCGATAAACTTTGGTAGGGTACTCTGTCATACTTGGGTGTTTCTATTAGCCTATTACCATGTGATGATACTAAGAATTATAGATTATAAATTTGGTAGTATATTGAATTATCTTTTGAATTTAGAAAAAAAAATTCATGATAATTATAGTTTTGAATTGGAGATGATCTTATGCGAGAGGAAAAAATTGCGCGCTATAGAGTAATAGCGTCGGTATTAAAATATGCTATTAGCATGCTATATCGTGCTACATCATGCTAGTTATGAGACATTGTAGATTAATTTATTTAGTGAGACAATTCTCAAATTGCTATAGCGTGCTATTAGAGGCGCTATAGCGCACTACTTTTTACCATGAAAAAACTAGAAGGATATGTGATCATTTAGTCAAAGTGTAGGTTGGGGGGGATTAGGAAAATATGACCCAGAAGCACGAGTGGAGGTGAAAGGATCACAATACAAACCTTATAAGCTACATGTTGTGCTGATTTGCATTAAGGAAGACAATGCGTGCACGTGCAAATTAACTAGTAATGTTTAACACTCAAACATTTTAGTGTCTGTTGTAGCAATTGTAATAGGAATGTCTTATGAAATGTATTAACATATGTGTAGCAAAGTGGTGATCACGTGTCCTACTTTCAGAATTTGAGACCTTCTAATATGCCTTAAGTATGATTGTATACACACATCAATTAGAAAGAGTAATGCAACCCTATGCCTGCTCGAAAACAAACTAAATTGTTAGCAACATGAAGAAATAAGGAGAATACATGTATATTGTGCTATTAATGAACCACATACAAACATGTGAATTCAAATACTAATTTACACCAGCCAATGATTTTCCTTAGTACCCAATCTATAAATAAAACACTAAAAATTAAAATTGCATCTTTCAGAGTTAGGCACATCTAGACTTCTCATTGATTTTTCCTCTTTCATGGAGCATTTTTTTTTTTGAATTTTATGGATTATAAACTAAGTCAGAAGAGCACGAGTACAAGGTTCATTACAATCTAACAAGACCGAACTCTCCACATAATGTGGTACCGTACCAACTAAACAACCATCGGAGACAGAAAATACGACAAAATCTAGCAAGGTTATGATCCGCATGATTTCAGACCTATTGACCTTGTTAACGCTCCACCCTAGCAGGGAACCACTCAGTAGTTTTACCTCAGAGATGATGAGCGAGATTTCAGACTTGAAGCACTCCATTTCCTTCAGCTCAGCCACAACGCTAGCACAGTCGCATTCAAGTTGGACATGTGAAGAAGCAACGACAACGATTGCTTTGATACCCTGCAGGCAAGCAATGGCTTCGGCCATTTCAGCAGTCGAGCATCTCTTGATTCTACCCCATGTCGCACCCGGACTTCTAAAGGATACTCGCCGTTCCGTTGAACAGTAGTAGATTGGATTACGGGGCTTACCGGCACCCGCGTCCTCTTACGAGTAGGCCAACACACGTATGTGTGACAACCAACCCCTATCTGTTCAGCGTCGACGTAAACTATCCCATAGAAATCAGGACACTTCCATTGACGTACTTCAAACCATACACACATGGTACGTCAACGGCGTTGAACAACTGATATCACAACAGATCTCTACGACACAAAAGATTGAAATAAGTTGCAAATGGCTCTCATTAGAGCAGAGATAGCAAATACAATCATCCAGGGGACACATGACCCAACAATTCATCATTACATCACAGCGGAAGCATTCAACATGTCTGAGTACAGACAAGATCCAAATAGGCCTAAGAGGCAGGAAACGAAAAGACGGAGCCCATCCACGAAGTCTCGGATCCTGCCCGGGTCCGCTATCTACTCGTCAGCAGTCTCGTCAACTCCACGTAGTAGCCACCATGTAGATCCTCGGAAACATCGTCTGCGGAAACCACAGCCCCAAAGGGGTCAGTACATAAACGTACTGGCAAGCAAGACTCACAGTTCACCAAAGTGTAACCCGTCAACACCAAGCACAGATGCCTTGGGTTCAACGGACGAGAGGGGATATAAAAGATGATGCAACTGGCTGCACTAACCAACTACAGAGATTCTACCACTTCCAGCTAACAGAAAGGAGATAAGATCGAGTATTGTAACCAACTGAAATATAACTTCAAACAAACCCATCCTGGATCTCGCCCCTTATCCAAAGAAGCAATCCGAGGATAACTCACACAGTTGTATTAAAGGTGAATCAAGTTATTGTGTCATCAAATTACTAGTCAAGTTATTAATCATTGGGTGTAACATGTTTGATCATTATGTTTAAGTTGTCCTGAGTACTTGTTAGCCAGTACTTTCACCAAGTAATCCATAACCGCGGAAAACACGGCTTCTCGAGAAGATTATCCCTGCAGGGTTGCACCAATTTGGCCGTACACGCAAGAATATCCCGCCAGACGGGGATCAAACCCACCAAGCGAGGTACTCTACACAACTCGACTCTTCTCCGCATCAAGCCCAAAGCACCTTGGGCGCACGGCTAATCGAGCCCAGAAGAAAATGGACCCTCATAGCACTCTAAGAACGTGTCCCCCTATATGCCGACTACGAAAGTTCCACCCTGGCCTGGGCTCGCAAAAACATGCATGCGGCAAATGGAAAACACGAACTAAATGAGGCGATTTGGACGAGATGCCAATCGAATCAAATTGAGGGGGGCGCCCATACTCGCTTCCCACATGCGGTTAGTGCGCTCATCATGGATCAGTAGACAAGACCCTTTTCCTATTAGGGTCGACACTAGCAGGCCTCAAAACCACACAGGGCCTCCTGCCGGTGCCTTATCATCAAATTATTATTTAACAATAACATTAGCATGATTGATTGATTAAACATCGAGCCCCCAGAACATAATGAAATAGTAACAGAAAGTAACGGGTAACAGACTCGAGCAAAACAACCCTCAGCATGCTAGTAAGACACGGGCAACAAGCAAGGGTTATAGGTATGGTGGTGAGGCAATATCAGGGTTAAGGGATTCATGTGATAGGTTCGTAACAGAAACAACTACCACTAGGCTAGCAAAAATAGACAACGGAAAGTATCGGTAACCAGGGTTGAAAGGAACACAATGGTTCATGTGAGTGATAACTTGCCTGCAAAACCCAGTAGCCTGGTACTGAGCTAACTCCTTAGAAGGGGTGTCGTAAGTATCGTCGGTCAAACGTCGTTTATCCGAGAAGAAGCAAACAAACAAGGCAGAAATATAAACAATCATTATCATGGCATTGTGCACAATCAAGATGATGCATGGCAAGTTAATGGTTGCATCAAATAAACTAAGTGACATGTAACACAATTAAGATGGACCCATATGCAATTTTGAGTTGCATATGAAAAAGGGTCCATGAATTAAGTGGAACAAATGATTTGCAATTAATTATTATGTGAAAGTTGTTAGCATGATGCATGCATGATGGTAACAACAAAATAACAACAAATAACAATAATAGATGCAAGTAATAAAAGGGTTTAACAAGTTTTGGAAATTAATTATTAAGTTTAGAAATTTTGGTTACTTAAACATGTCACACAAACAATTATTATTTTTATCAATTCAAAGTGTGCAAAACAATTAACAAAATTTATATTTGAAAAGAACATCAAATTTTAGTTGGATTACATGTTTCAAATATTGAAATTGGAATTAGGATGAATTTATTATGAATTAAACAATATTAAACAAGTTTTAATTGAATTTAAAACAAGTGTGAATTTTATTTGAATTTTAGTTGTTCAAAACATAAATTCAAATTCACATTTGAAAAGTTCACACTTTGATGGTTTGAAAATATATTTTGCATGTTCAAAAATATTTTATTTTGAGCAAGTTATGATTTTTAGCAATTTTAATTGAATTAAACAAGATTTAAATTATTTAGGCAATTTAAATTATTCAAACCAGGAAACAAAAATTATATTTGAAAAGGTTATTTAAAATGGCATGGAAAACATATTTTATTTGCATTTATTGGATTAATAATGAATTAGTTATGGATTTTAGCAATTTGCAAATGATTTGTTTGAATTCAAATTTAAATTGCATTTTTGAAAATTCAAAACAGTAAACAAAAGGGTTACTTGGATAGACAATTTAATTTAGAGCAATAAACATATTTTACTTTTGTTATTTAGGGTTATATTTTGAAAGTTATTATCAATTTTAAATAGAGGACTAATCTGTAAATTTTAAGGGCTGAAAATTAAAACAGAAAAGTTAGAAACCTTTTGTTACTCTGCAGTGGCTGTGTACAGCCACTGACAGAGGGCCCAGGCCACGCTGGCGCTGCGTGGGCGCGGCTAGGAGGTGACAGGGCACCGCGGTCTATGACCAGTGGGCCCTGCTGCGCGGAAGGAAAACGAGAAAAAGGTTGCGCCCGCGGGGGATCGACCCCGGGTCGCTGCGCTGCGCTGCGTTAGTCTGAACCAGTTGGGCTGGATCGCGTTCGTTGTCAGCTAACACAACACGGACAAGGTAAAGTGTTGCCCGCGTTTCTGAATTTACTGACGAAAACACGAGACTGAATCCCGTCAGAAAGGCTACCGGCGGCGATCACTGGGGCCTTCTCGTTGCGTGGATCGCTGGGGTGGTGCTGCGTGGTGTGCAGGCTGTCGTGCTCGTGCCAGAAGAGCGAGAACAGAGAGGAGGGAAAGGTGGGAGTGTGCTCACCGTGTGGCTTGCTGCGGTGGAGCTCGACGACGGAGGTGGGCGCCGCGGCAGCAGCAGAGACCGCGGCGGCGTTCCAGACAGCGACGGGCTCAGCGGGGACGTCCAGGATGTCGAGGGAGAAGCGGCGGGTCGATCCACGCAGCTGGATCACGACGAGATGTACAACGGCGACGGCGGCGAGCAATTGTTCAGAGGTGGCGCCATCGGTGGCCGGAGGCGATGTCGACGATGGCGGCGGGGAAGGAGATGCTCGACGGCTCCGTGCAGGTGTCGGGGTGGACGAGTAGGCGACGGCGACTCGATTCCCGGGGTCAGAAAGCACCGCGAGGCACCGGAGACGGCGATCGCCGGCGGGGTTCAGATAGTGGCTCGGTGATACAGAGAGGTGGGGAGGTTCAGAGGGGAGAAGGGAAGCGCCGCGGCGGGGAGAGAGGGGAGAGAGAGGCAGGTGGCTAGGGTTTGCAGGGGCTCGGGGGGTAGGTTAGTTTTATGGGGTCCCGTGCTCGTACGGCTGAGCATCGGAGCGAGGGGAGAAGGATCGCACGGCGGTGTGGCCGTTCGTACAGAAGGTGACATCACCGCGAGGAAGATGACGGCGTCGAAAGGGTACTGGGCCGGCAGAAATGGACTGGGCTGGGATAGGTTTAGCTAGCTGCTGCGCGCTCTCTTTTGCTTCTTTTATTTTTTCTGTTTCATTTTTTTGTTGCTGAAACCAAAATGGAAGAAAAAGAAGCCTTTTAGGTTAATAGAAATTTTAGAAAATTAGTGTTAGCTAGTTAGGTTAAAAGAAAACAAATGCCAAGTTTGGTTTTTTCAAAAGATTAATTTTTAATTACTGTTTTGTAATTTAAGTCAATATTTGAAAGAAATGCTTCTTATTTGGTTCTTATTAAAATCAACATGTTTATTAGGGGGAACCATAATGATTAAAATGGAACAATTGGTTTGGTTATTTTTATAATGTTCAAAAGATGTGCTGATTTGGGAAAATTGATTTGAGTTTGAAATTTGATTTGGAATGTAATGGTTTGATTAAATCCAACATTTTAATAGATTGATCCAAATGTTTTAATTGGAAACAAGAGTATAAAATGTTTTTGGTTATTATTTTTATAACTCCAAGTTGGGTTCTGTTTGAAAGATTTGCTTTGCCTTTGAAATCACATTGGAATTAACTAATGGAAATAAGACACCATTTTATTAGTTGATTCCTTATGGAATAAAATGATAACAATTTGTTGTTTTTATTTGTGATTTTTATTTCAAAGGTTGTAACAGAACAAGTATGAAAACAAATCAGTTGAAATTGTTTGATTTTCATTGTGAAAACAAAGAATAACAGATGCAAAACAAAAGAAACAAATGCAACAATATGATGACATGATGCAATACTTTAATAACAAGAAATCAAACATTCTAAATGGTAGGTTTTCATACTTGGGCTGTTACACCCCACACGGCCAGCAAGACTGCACCAGAGTTGTCCCGAAGAATGGCACCCCAAGATCCATTACTTTCTTGATCATAGAAGCCGGCGTCAACATTGAGTTTTGTCCAGCCACCATCAGGTTTCTTCCATCTTTCCACATTTTAAAGTTTCTGTTGAGGCTCTTCTGAAGTGATATTGAAAATGGGTTTCTTTCCTTTAACGCATTGGATGTTGTTAATCAAGTCCTTCTGATGGAAAGAGGTGAAATAGGACTGTAGGAAGTGTGACGAATGATCAACACCACACTTTCCATCTCCAAATATGGAGTTGTTTCGCAAGTGCCAGCATCTCCACCACAGGAAGAGAAGCTTAGATCTACTTTCATCGTTGCATTGCTCCAGCAGGACAAGGATCCAGTCTTTACCTATGTAGGAGAGCTTGTTGTCCGCCGGGAGGTCCCATTGGTCTCTAATGTGGTGTCTGAGCGCTCTTGCCTTCGGACATCTCACCATTGTATGGTGTGCCGTCTCTGGTTCCATACCACAAATCTGGCAGGTTGGAATCAAGTCCATATTCCTAGTACATCAGTGAACTTGAACCCCAAGGGTGTCAGTCGCCAGGTTCCAAGCAAAAACCTTAATTTTAGGGGGGACTTTTGCATTCCAGATTAGTTTCCAAAGGCCTCTCTCACCGTCAGGATTGCCACTAGTAGACTGCTGATTATCTTTATTTTGCATCTCTATACCAATCCTGTACGCACTCCTGACCAAGAACCTGCCATTTTTCTCATGGTGCCAAGCTAAGATGTCATCTCGATCAAATTTAGGGAGATTTATTTGTAGGATCTCTTCCGCACCAGGATGGTAAAACATAGATCTAATCACCTCCTCATTCCATGTTTTGGTGTTTTGATTTATAAGGTCAGATACCCATCTATGTCTTAGGTTACTCGCTTTTCCAAAGGGTTTTAGATTTCCCCTTGGCAGCCAGTTATCTCGCAAAATTCGTATTTTAGATCCTGTGTTGATTCTCCAAATCAGAACTTTCTTGAGTAGTTCAAGCCCATGGGCAATACCCAGCCAGCCAGGAGTAGTATTTTGGCTGAATACTGTGTCGATTAGGTGTCCTGCAGTGTAGTATTGGCCTTGAGAAGTTTAGCACATTAAGAGTCTGGAAATTCGATTAACCTCCAAGCTTGCCGAGCCAATAATGCTTGGTTGAAAATCTTCAGATCTTTAAATCCAATGCCTCCATGGCTCTTGGATTTTTTCATATTATCCCAAGCCATCCGGTGTACTTTCTTCTGGACAAATTCATCTCCCCACCAGAAATCTCTTATAATGTGAGAGAGTTCATCACATAGACCAGCTGAGAATTTGAAGACACTCATAGCAAACACCGGAATTGCCTGAGCAACATATTTAATCAGTGCTTCTTTAGCTGCACTTGACATGTATTTTTCATTCTAGTCTGAGCACTTTTTCATCAATTTCTCCTTAGTTGAGATCAGTTTTCCATCTTTCAATTTCCCATCAGGAATGGGGAGGCCTAAGTAATTATCAACAAGGGTAGTTGAGCCGACGTTGAGAATTTTTCTTACGGCATCGGAGTCATCCTGAGAGCATTTTTCACCCACAATAAGAGAGCATTTTGAGGGGTTAAGAAGCTGGCCGGTACCTTTTTCATACTGAGTGAGAATCTCCTTGATTCTGGAGGCTTGCTTGGCCTTGGCTTTGAGAAAGATGAGGCAATCATCAGCAAACAGGAGGTGTGAGATGCCTGGGTCTCTTCTACAAATCTTGAGCTCCTAGATTCTTTGCATATCAATATGGTGTTTAAAAAGTGCAGAAAGGCTTTCACCAACAAACAGGAAAAGGTAAGGGGACAAAGGGTCCCCTTGCCGTAAGCCTCTCGTAGGTCTGAATTTGTCCAGAAGTTTACCATTCTGGCATACCGAGAACTATACAGATTTCAAACAAGCCATGATCCACTTAATATATTTATCAGCGAATCCAATTTTTTCGAGAGCAGCCTGCATGAAGTGCCAATCCACTCTGTCGTATGATTTCATAAGATCCATTTTGTATGCACAGTAGCTTCCCGAATTGTTTGTACCTCTTTGAAGGGCGTGTATGCATTCAAATGCAATAAGGGCATTGTCAGTGATCATGTGCCCAGGGATGAGGGCGCTTTGGTTTTGGGATATAATCCCATTCAGAAGTGGTCACAGCCTGTTGATCAAGCATTTGGCAATCACTTTGTAGATCACATTACAGAGGCTAATTGTTCTGTATTCCCTGAGGGACTGTGGGTTTTTGGATTTAGGAATCAGGACGATAGTAGTATCATTTATACCTTCTGGCATGTTTCCATCTTCAAAAAAGTTTCGGACTCCCCTTATAATATCCTCTTTAATAGTGCCCCAGCTTCTCTGGTAGAAAAAAGCTAGGAACCCGTCAGGGCCAGGAGCCTTTGTGGGTCCAATTTGGAACATAGCAAAGCTGATTATTCATATGTGTTCATTTCTGAAAGATATCACATTTCGGAAATCTTGCATCTGTTTTCTCCCTCTTTTGTTTCTTGAGAAGTGCTCATTTTGCCACAGGGCTTCGTTGAAGTCACCAAGCATCAGCCAAGTTGCCTTGATCATGGGTTTTATCCTTCTGATAAGCTCCCACATCTGATGGCGAAGGTTAGTACAAGGGTCACCATAAACAAAGAAACATCTCCATTTCTTATTCTTAATGTGATCATTGATCATTACATTGATAATCCTACTATTTATTTTATAAAGCTCTAAATCTACGCTCTCCGCCCATTAGAGAGCAAGGCCACCACCTTTTTCGTCGCCACTAAAAGTAACACAGAACTTAAGGCCTAGCCTCCATCTCAGGTTTTCAACATAGCTCTTATTTTTGCGGGTTTCGGACAAGAACAAGATATGGTGGCAATGCAGTTGCACAAGGCGAACCAGGTCTTGAACTGTCCGGGGTCGCCCAAGGCCCCGGCAGTTCCACCATAGGATCCTCATTTCTTCTGACGGACATGTCCGTCCGTGTCCATCAGTTGACCGGCGGCCCCTAGGTCGGTTGCCTCCTTTTCTCCTTCTCTAGTATCCTCTTCTTCCTCCCTAGCGAGCTTGCCTGCCTTGATGTTCTTCTCTGCATTCTCCTTGGCTAGCTCAGCTTCTCCTGCATTCCCATTCCCCCTGGTTTCTTCAGTTCTGATCACTAGGGAGATGCTACTTGTTTCTTCTTGTTCAATTGCTTCCTTTGGTGAGTTGTGGAATGTGCCAGCAGCACGTTGCTATTCCTCCTCTCTCAGCTGGCAGAGGAATTCTTTTCCTAGGCAGTCCTCCAGGGTTGGTACCTGCAAAACCATTCTCTTTTGTGTAGGTTGCAGGGTTTTTAACAACATCTTCCTAGTTTGTTCGCTTGCGAGGAGCCCCTACGGCGCCTCCCTGGGTTGTCCATGTTTCCACATGCTGCTCCTCTTCTTCGGCGGGGCGACTAGGTGTTCACCTTCAGTCACATCAGCAGCAGTGTCGACAACTTTGGTGATTTGCTTGAACGCGCTTGATGTAGTTGTTGAGGGTGATTTGTCGTTGCTGTTCTTGTCCTCCGTGCCTCCAGCGCCAGCCAAGGCTGGCATGTCCTACACCGACAGGTTGCCAACACCATTGGCTACCTGGGCGACGGAGGGGATTTGCTATTGATGATCTTGGAGCGCCAGAGGTTGTGGCTGCCGCACCGGGCCAATGTCGTCGAGGAGGAACCACCGGCGTGGATCCTCCGGGTGGATTGGAGCGGTGCACAGCTCCGGTCCATACATCCGCCACCTCTACAGTTGTACTCATTGTGGCCGATGATGCCGCAGAATGGGAAGAAGGTGGGGAGGCGTTCGTAGGCGATGTTGGCGAACACCTCCTCACCCATGATTTCATCCAAGAGAGGGATCCAGCGTTGCAGAGCTTGATCGACCGGCAGTAGGACTCTAGCTCTGATAATCTTATCACATATATCACCCATGGCATTATTATCATGGAGCATATGTTAATTTACCTATATATATATATATATATATATATATATATATATATATAGAGAGAGAGAGAGAGAGAGAGAGAGAGAGAGATGAGCTGATTTTACATTAGGGAGCTACAATAATAGGTGCTCGTCACTATCAGGTTGATGCCCAAGTGTGCTCCTTAATACAACACCAAAGTGATATATTTTAAGAATTGGTGAGATGGTTGCTGCACCAAATGGAAATGCTCCTTGAGATAACATTGCAGTTATAAAAGCATGCATGTCATGGTTGTTGTACCAAATGATATTGACTCCATGTTACTTTTCCTATTAAAGAAGAGAAGAGCAGAGAAATAAGTATTCACAAATAAATCATCCAGTGTCTGCCGGAGCGAAAGAAAGGGGGTAGATCTAAGCTCACTAGTGGAGATGGGGTCATTTGTCCCGGTTTGTAAGGCCCATGCATCCCGGTTGTGCAACTGGGATGGGCCAGCCGGGATAAATGGCCCAAACCCATTCGTCCCGATTGTACCAGCACCCGGGATGCCTGGGGTGGCCCACGTGGCAGGGCACGTGTCATGATGACAGGGAATATTCGTCCTGGTTCTTCCCACGGACCGGGATGAATGCCCCTTCTGCCGCGGTAGCACTTTGGCCTTTTTTTCTGCCGCGGCAGAGTTTTTATTTTTTCTTTTTATTGTTTTCCTTTTTATGTTTTGCGATCCCCACGGACCTCCCGGTGGCCCCTCCCCGGACCTCCCGGATCCCATGAGAAGAGAGGAGCCCAAGTGGCCCCTCCCCGGATCCTAGGAGAAGAGAGGAGCCCGGTGGCCCTTCCCCGGACATCCCGGATCCCACGAGAAGAGAGGAGCCCCGGTGGACGCTCCCTGGACCTCCCGTATCCCACGAGAAGAGAGGAGCCTCGGTGGCCCCTCCCCGGACCTCTCAGATCCCACGACTGAATAATTAATGCATATATATAGCAAAATAAGGAACACTTATATTACAGAATCAAAGTATGTCGAGCATATTACATGACCAATGAATGAATTACAAAATCAAGTTCATTCCCAAGCGCGATAGTATTCTCCATTTACATTTAGGACCTCTGCATCTAAGAAGCCCGCAATTTCCTCCTGAATTGCACGTATGTGGTCCCTTGGTAGAAGACCGTCCCGGAGCCGTTCGATCTAATATAAAGAAGAGTGGTCAATATATATTAATGAAACTATGTAACTAAAATAGATGGTAATAAGAAAAATTAACGACTGGCGTACATGAAGTTTGTTGAAATCTCTACCCTTGGCACAGGTCGTCTAACGAATGAACTCGCGTACGTAGTATCCACACAAGTTATTATCGTCTCCCTGTTGCAAGCACTTTACGAGAACATGGTTTCAATCAAAATAATAATCAACCAGTCATGATAATGGTATTGAAACAAGAATCAAGGAGATGCACGGATCTAGATAGTAGTACTTACTTGCACAATTTCAAATGTAACCTTTGATTTCCATTCACCCCTGGCTTTTTCTTGTGAACCTCTTCCAAGCGCTGGCCGGGAAAGAAAAAGAATAAAAAGAGTTATTAATTACTTGATATCCCAAAATGAAACAAAGTAGTCGATATAGTGCCATATATAAAGATTGAAATTACCTCTAAATCATTTCCTGCATGTCCGCCCAGAGCTCAAGGGGTTTACGTTTTGGGTCCATTACCAGTACTTCTCCTTTGTCAACTTGGAAGATTAGCAGAATAAAGTGGAAGCTGCGCAGGCATAACTCATCAATTGTACATTGAACATCGAGTAAGGAAAACAGAATGTGTACAACATAGTAACACTCACCCGAAGTTGTAAGGAAATTGTATTTCCCGTCGGTGTTCTTGAAAGCTTATTGCCCTCAGAAGCTTATCTTCTGTATCCTTGGGAGATAGCTCAAGAATCTTATGATTAACAAAATATGGGTCAATGAACCCAATATCATAGATTTGTCCTCTTTTGCATTCGAGAATCTTCATTCTGCAATTATAATATAATGAGTGTACTATATATATGAATGCAATGAACGAGGTGAGCTAGCTAGAGACTTAATTAGAGAAATAAGTAATTACAAACAATATGCACTAACGATAGATTTGTCGAGGGCCTTCTGCTGGAATAACTGAAACAATTCATCAAATTGAATCAGAACCAGTCCATCTCCATACCCGTAGTGCTCGTCTCTAACTCCGACCACTATCCAGTCCTGAGATTGCCGAGCGGCTTCCATATACTAATTATGCACTCTTCGCATTTTGGTTGGTAGATTCTTTACCTCCTCGGGTTTGACGAGAGAATTCTCGTGACGGTATTTGTACTCACATTCAGAAGAGGGGAAGTACTGTAATGTTTGGATATACTCAGCAATGGACATACCCGCAGCAGCTGCCCCTGGTCCGTACAGTTCTATAAACTCCAGATCAATTTGCTCGTCAGCATTAGTGCTCGGCCCCACATGGGTATTGGAAATCACTTTGAGCGGGGAGATGGATTGTTTGTTCTGTTGTCCGAGCTGGGGAACTGATTTCCCGCTTTTCCCGCTAGCGCTACTACTCTTCGTCGACCGCACCATTTCCTGGTGTGACTTCAGAATAGAGCGGTCATAGGCAGATGACAGTCTCGGCTCGGGTTGATGAAGAATCTTCACCATTTTCCATGCTCGTTCTACATCTTCTTTGGTGTCGGGGAAATCTGCCTTTTTCTGCTCCTTCGGCTTCGATTTCCACGCCTCGTATTCGTCCCTTGCGATTTCCTGGGTTTGCTTAGGAGTATAGTCGTAAAGTAACTCCTTTGGTACCTTCGGTAGGTGCGACCGTTGATGTTTGGGTGATCTTTTGCGACTCCGCAGAAACTTAGTGGGCGGAGAAGGCTGACGCGGCGGCGCAGGGGACCGTGTTGGAGACGACATGCACGGCGTAGGCGACCGCGCTGGAGACGGCATGCACGGCGGAGACGACCGCGCTGGAGACGGCATGAACAGCGGATATTGTTGTCCTGGAAAATGGTGAGGAGTCGATAGCCTTGTTGTCTGATTTGGAAGCTAAATGTGTTCCTTTAGCCATAGAACGGTCAACTTCTTGGCTTCTCCGAGTTCAATCACCTCTCCGTCTTCACCTTCAGGGAATTCAAGCTTCACCCGCTCGAATCCGTTGACAACTTCATCTACCCCAACAACAGCGTAGCCCCGTGGAACCGGAAGACTATGGTGAGTTGGTTCGTTGCCAATTGGTAAGGCATAGCCGACCGCCGCCTAGATGGTTATGTTGACGACCTTCACGTGGATCTCACAAGTTGTCATCTCCGTGATATCATCCACCAGGTGCATCATCGGCGGTGCATCATCACCCTGGAGCTACGTGGACGCAACGCTGTTTTTTCGATGAGAATGTGCGATGTTGGGAGCATCGACTTCACCTTCTACAAGTGTCGTACGCTGGTAGTACCTAGCTGCTGGCTAAGTGTGTCAATTCGCTCCTGCTGCTTTAGTGCTACGTCCTGCGTCTTTATTTGTTCTTCAAGTTGACGCCTCCAGTTTGCCGGACTCGCTGCTTCAGCTGCCTCCGCGTCCTTTTTCCGCTGACGGCTTCTATCAGGATATTTCTATTTCCTCTCGTCAAACCCAATACTCCACGGAACACCACCTATTGTGGTTAGTGTACGCCCTACGTGTTCCGGATTCTTGAGGACGCGTGTGAGCTCGTCGTTCTCTCTGTCTGGCACGAACCTCCCCTCTTTAGCATCCTTTATTGTGTTTCTAAGATCTTCGATGGGTAGAGGATTCTCTTTATACCTTTTATTATAGATGCAGTTTCCTTCTTCGTCCAACTTGCCCTCATGCACGTAGAACCAAGACCTTGCCCGCTCGACCCACATGAATGTCTCGGGAGTGATCCCCTTCTCAAGCGGGTCGTTCTCCCATCTCTCCCACTTGGGCAGGGAACCCCTGTAGCCAGCTTGCCCCATAATATGGTGATACACCTTTTTGGCGGCGTTTTTCTGATTTGTTTTTGACCTTATCTTTGCACCATCTGACAGCTTGTACTTCACAAAATCTTCCCATAAGGATTTTATTTTCTCATACCCTCCAGTGAAATCTGGAGTCTTACCTTTCTTGATAAAGACAAGGTGCAATCTTTTCTTAAAGTTGCTGAATTATTGGACCATCTTTTTGAGAGTCCACGCCTTGAACTTTTTCACTAACTCAAGTTTCTTTTTATTAGCATCGCCTTCACCATCTACCTCCTCATTATCATCCGCCTCATTCTCATCCACCTGCGGCGTCGGTAAGGTGAAATTACACATGATCTTTTTGAAAAGATTATGTTTGGCTATGTTGCTGACAAATGAAATTCCTTGTCTCTGCGGATCTTTTGGCTCATTCCACTCATGAACAGTGATCGGGATGTGATCCCTAACTAGCACTCCGCATTGCTTTACAAATTTTTGGGCAACATCAACGGGAAGCTCGGGTGCGCCGTCTGCTCTGATCGTTTCGATCCTATATATTTATGTCTCTTTCAACTTCTTTGTTGCGCCTCGCTTAGTCTTTTTTCCGGTTGATTTGCTTGATTCGGATGGCTAAAAAAATAAAGAGTGTTAATACATGTATATAGACAATGGATTCTTCATTAATTAACATATCTATATGCATCTCGGAGCCGGTGTTTTTAATTTGTACGCCTCCACCGGAGCCGTCGGCTTCTCCTTCACCGGAGCCGTCGGCTTCTCCCTCAGCAGAGACGTCTCTTCAGGTGAGCTCCGGATCTCCCTCACCGGAGTTGTTCATCCACTGGCTCACATCGGGCTCTCCCTTGGGCCCGTGGATTAAACCCGCGAGCAAATTTTCCGCATCTTCGTCTCTTGGTTCCAAACTTTTCTGTAAATACACAAAATTCACTAAGTTTTCCGCATCTTCGTCTCTTGGTTCCATACTTTTCTGCAAATACACGAAATTCCCTAAGTTTTCCGCATCTTCGTCTCTTGGTTCCATTCTTTTCTGCAAATACACGAAATTCCCTAAGTTTTCCGCATCTTGGTCTCTTGGTTCCATACTAAAAATACAAAGTGGTACTAAAATTCCGTAAGTTAAATACACTAAGTCAAAACATAAAAAATTACCAAAAGTTTTACACTATGTATAATTTGATTCTACACTAAGTCAAAATACTACAAAAAAAATTCTTAAGACAAATTCCCTAAGTCAAATACATTAAGTCAAATTTCTTTTTTTTTTACACTTAGACAAATTACTAAAAATTCTAATATTTTACACTAAGTCAAATTACACTAAGTTAAATTACTAAAAAATAAACTAGTGGTACTAAAATCCCCTAAGTCAAAAACATAAAAAATTACCAAAAGCTTTACACTAAGTATAATTTTATTCTACACTAAGTGAAAATACTACCAAAAAAATTCCCTATGTCAAATACACTAAGTCAAATTTCTAAGAATTCTTATTCTTATACACTTAGACAAAGTACTCAATATTATAATAGTTTACACTAAGTCAAATTAAACTAAGTTAAATTACTAAAAAATAAATTAGTGGTACTAAAATTCCCTAAGTTAAATACACAAAAAATTACCAAAAGTTCTACACTAAGTAAAAATTGATTCTACACTAAGTCAAATTACTAAAAATATCTTAAGTGAAATCCCTAATTCAAATTTCTAAAAATTCTTAAGTGAAATCTCTATGTCAAATTTCTAAAAATTCTTAAGTGAAATCTCTTAGTCAAAAATTTCTAAAAATTCTTAAGTAAAATCCCTAGGTCAAAAGTTTCTAAAAATTCTTAAGTAAAATACCTAAGTCAAAAACTTCTAAGTCAAAATTTCTACACTAATGTTTCTAACACTAAGTCAAAAATTTCTAATATTTCTAACACAAAAATTTCTAATGTTTCTAACACAAAAATTTCTAACGTTTCTAAGTCAGATTTTCTAGCACTAAAACTCCTAAGTCAAATTTTTCTAACACTAATGTTTGTAAGTAATATTTCTAACTAATATATCTAACATTACTATTATTTCTAACAATTCTAAAAATTCTAGTATTTCCTAACTAATACTTCTAACATTTCTAACAGTAGTAAAAATGTAAAAACAAAAACAGTAAATAAAAAAGGAAAAAAGGTAAAAAAAGATGCCCTTTCTGTTTCTCTTACAGAGGAGACAGAGAGAAAGGGCGATGTGGGGGATAGTGGCGACCTCCACGAGCTCGGGCGCAGGAGGGGAAGTGGCGCGGCGACGGACGGGAAGTGGCGCGGCGTGCGGCGACCTCCACGAGCTCGGGCGCAGGAGGACCTCCACGAGCTGCGTCGACAATGGCGACGGCGCGAGCGCGCTCCACCATGGGCTCTCCTCTGCAGCGAAAATGGCGACGACGCTCCTCCACGGGGCCCTCTGCGACGACAACGGCGACGGCACGGTGGCGGATGACGGTGCAGCAGCCTGGCAGCGTTCGATTCCTTTCACGCGAGATTGATTTTGGGGAGAAAGATGGCCCAAATATATAAGTAGGGGCATCCGTCCCGGTTGCTAGCAATAACCGGGATGAAAGGGTCATCCGCTACGGTTGTTGCTACCAACCGGGATGGATCATGTTCCCTTTTTTATTCACAGCGGGCAGATGGGGGCACGTGGAGCGCGCGCGTGGGGGGGAGGGGCATCCGTCCCGGTTGTTGGTAAAAACCGGACCTAATGCCCTATTTTTAATTATTTTTAAGTTGAGAATTTTTCCTACATTTTTTTTCCAAAACTCCTATAAAACATTAAATAACAATCAGAAAAATATAAAAAAGATACCAAAACATTTAGAAAATTATAAACTAACTGAATATATTACACTCTAACATATTTGGTGAAGTTTAAAATTTTGAATTATTTGCATTTGAATTAATTAATTTAAGAAATGGAGAAAATATCAAATAATTCAATAAATTCTGAAAATTGCAAGTTACATATCAAAATTATCAGAAAGATAAATTCAACTCACTTATGATGTTTTAAAACTCATTTGGGTGTCTGATAAGGTGGAATTTTCTCCAGCGGACCTAGGTTTTCGCCGCGGATGGGCTTCGGAGCATCGGGATTTCACCAAAAACTAAGAGTTAGCATACCAAGTGTTTACATGTGTTCTTAGGGTTTTACATGCCAAATATTCACTCACCATTTGTGTTGGTTCTTCACCGGCATCGATCCCTCTCTCCGAGTCATACAATCGGAGGTAGAATACAAAACAATCGGTATCGCCATCATACAGCCCGACCGTGACTCTTGAGTGAATATATGTATATCAAAAGAACGGTCGGACGTATGATGACGAAACCGGATGATTTGTATTCGGTCGATGAACTAAAGGATGTATCAAACCTTTTGTCAAACCTTCAAGGGGGAGGGTGTAGAACAAAACAATCGGTATCGCCATCATATAGCCCGACCGTGGCTCTTGAGTGCATATATGCATATCAAAAGAACGGTCGGACGTATGATGGCGAATCCGGATGATTTGTATTCGGTCGATGAACTAAAGGATGTATAAAACCTTTTGTCAAACCTTCAAGGAGGGATGTAGAACAAAACAATCGGTATCGCCATCATACAGCCCGACCGTGGCTCCTGAGTGCATATATTCATATCAAAAGAACGGTTGGACGTATGATGGCGAATCCGGAGGATTTGTATTCGGTCGATGAACTGAATGATGTATGAAGGGAATCCGAGAGGTGGGCTATATATAGGGTCCTGTGGCTCACAAAGTGTTGTGCTAGGGTTTCGATCCAACGGTTAAGAAACACCCCTGATCCAACGGCTCACAACCGCTTGAAAGAAACACACCGTACCCTTGATCGAACGGCTCACAACAGCCCGAAAGAAACACACCCCTGATCCAACGACTCACAAGCGCTTGAAAGAAACACACGATCCGTGTGATTCTTTCTGATTGGTCCCAACGAAATCCTAACCATTTAGTCCTGGTTGGTAAAACAGGAAGGGACTAAAGGGACGATCCGTTTCCCAACGAAACCCGAACCATTTCGTCCCGGTTGTTAAAACAGGCCGGGACTAAAGGGTCTGTTTCTTCTCACTATATATATATATATATGCATTGCCACCATTGGCATAAACACATATAAACTCACCACTCTCCCATGGATTCTACCGTACCCACTCTAACCTTCCTCTAGGCGGAGGCACTTTCCGGCTCGAACTACCCCTGCCCGACCGGCTACAGTATCCCCGCTGGTTGGATGCTGAGCACCGGAGGAGTGCCGGTCCCTCCTCTACCTCATGGTGTGACGTGTCGGGCGGCCATCACGAACCACTACTACCACGAGCTCACGCCGAAGCAGCGTCGGAATCCCAGTTGGAATCCCAACTACCGCCCTACTTGGGACGCATTCTTCATTAATCGGCGTGAGAGTGCGCTCGCCAGGTACGAGGAGAACGACCTGCCTCCTTCGAAATTCAACGAGGCCGGTTGTCAGCTGTGGTGGGGCCGCGGACGGACTCTTCAGAGCGTCATGAACTACATCAGGGCCGGCGATAACCCCCGCCTGCGCTACGGTCATGCCCAGTCCTGGCGTCGTGATCCTCCGAGGGAGTCCAGAGCACCGTCCGAAGATAGTGACGACGACGGCGGCGACTACGACGACTACGAGTCGGAGTATTATAGGCCTAGGCAGGAGTATGACTAGTAGATCGATGCACTCTTGCCATTATGTACTGCCTTGTTTATTTAGATCTATGCTCTCCGTTTAGATTTAGATCCAATCTTACCATTGTGTACTGTGCCTTGTTTATCTATCGAAATGCCCCCTCCTTAACGTGAGTCGTTGGATGAGGGGTGTGTTTCTTTCTGGGGTCTGAATCCCACCGATCAGGAAGAATCACACGGAAAACAGAAAACAGACACGCTAGCGCGTCGCAGTTTCCCGGAATACAACAAATTCTTTTATTAAAAACAGAAAACAGACAAACACTACTCCTTGTCGTCGTCGGGGAACTCGTCGGTGACCTCCTCCTGGTCGTCGTCGGCGGCGAACTCGTCGGTGACCTCCTCGTCGTCGTCGGAGGTGCATGATGGTATGTCCGAGATAGGTCCCCACCTCAGATCGTCGGAGGCCCAGACTTCGCCGGCGTGGTCGGCCCGGCGGAGCTATTGCAGCGCCTTCGTCCTCGCCTCCCGAGCGGCATATAACACAAGGTGGCGGTCGAGGCGGCGCTCCGCCCGCTCAGTCGCGCGGGTCTGCCAGAGCTCCTCGTCGGCGCTCTCCTCCCCCGGATTTTTCCAGTAATACTCGCTGACCAGCTGAGAATTTGAAGGCACTCATAGCAAACACCGGAATTGCCTGAGCAACATATTTAATCAGTGCTTCTTTAGCTGCACTTGACATGTATTTTTCATTCTAGTCTGAGTACTTTTTCATCAATTTCTCCTTAGTTGATATCAGTTTTCCATCTTTCAATTTCCCATCAGGAATGGGGAGGCCTAAGTAATTATCAACAAGGGTAGTTGAGCCGACATTGAGAATTTTTCTTACAGCATCGGAGTCATCCTGAGAGCATTTTTCACCCACAATAAGAGAGCATTTTGAGGGGTTAAGAAGCTGGCCAGTACCTTTTTCATACTGAGTGAGAATCTCCTTGATTCTGGAGGCCTGCTTGGCCTTGGCTTTGAGAAAGATGAGGCAATCATCAGCAAACAGGAGGTGTGAGATGCGTGGGGCTCTTCTACAAATCTTGAGCTCCTGGATTCTTTGCATATGAATATGGTGTTTAAAAAGTGCAGAAAGGCTTTCACCAACAAACAGGAAAAGGTAAGGGGACAAAGGGTCCCCTTGCCGTAAGCCTCTCGTAGGTCTGAATTTGTCCAGAAGTTTACCATTCTGGCATACCGAGAACTGTACAGATTTCAAACAAGCCATGATCCACTTAATATATTTATCAGCGAATCCAATTTTTTCGAGAGCAGCCTGCATGAAGTGCAAATCCACTCTGTCGTATGATTTCATAAGATCCATTTTGTATGCACAGTAGCTTCCCGAATTGTTTGTACCTCTTTAAAGGGCGTGTATGCATTCAAATGCAATAAGGGCATTGTCGGTGATCATGTGCCCAGGGATGAGGGCGCTTTGGTTTTGGGATATAATCCCATTCAGAAGTGGTCGCGGCCTGTTGATCAAGCATTTGGCAATCACTTTGTAGATCACATTACAGAGGCTAATTGGTCTGTATTCCCTGAGGGACTGTGGGTTTTTGGATTTAGGAATCAGGACGATAGTAGTATCATTTATACCTTCTGGCATGTTTCCATCTTCAAAAAAGTTTCGGACTCCCCTTATAATATCCTCTTTAATAGTGCCCCAGCTTCTCTGGTAGAAAAAAGCTAGGAACCCGTCAGGGCCAGGAGCCTTTGTGGGTCCAATTTGGAACATAGCAAAGCTGATTATTCATATGTGTTCATTTCTGAAAGATATCACATTTCGGAAATCTTGCATCTGTTTTCTCCCTCTTTTGTTTCTTGAGAAGTGCTCATTTTGCCACAGGGCTTCGTTGAAGTCACCAAGCATCAGCCAAGTTGCCTTGATCATGGGTTTTATCCTTCTGATAAGCTCCCACATCTGATGGCGAAGGTTAGTACAAGGGTCACCATAAACAAAGAAACATCTCCATTTCTTATTCTTAATGTGATCATTGATCATTACATTGATAATCCTACTATTTATTTTATAAAGCTCTAAATCTACGCTCTCCGCCCATTAGAGAGCAAGGCCACCACCTTTTTCGTCGCCACTAAAAGTAACACAGAACTTAAGGCCTAGCCTCCATCTCAGGTTTTCAACATAGCTCTTATTTTGGCGGGTTTCGGACAAGAACAAGATATGGTGGCAATGCAGTTGCACAAGGCGAACCAGGTCTTGAACTGTCCGGGGTCGCCCAAGGCCCCGGCAGTTCCACCATAGGATCCTCATTTCTTCTGACGGACATGTCCGTCCGTGTCCATCAGTTGACCGGCGGCCCCTGGGTCGGTTGCCTCCTTTTCTCCTTCTCTAGTATCCTCTTCTTCCCTCCCTAGCGAGCTTGCCTGCCTTGATGTTCTTCTCTGCATTCTCCTTGGCTAGCTCAGCTTCTCCTGCATTCCCATTCCCCCTGGTTTCAGTTCTGATCACTAGGGAGATGCTACTTGTTTCTTCTTGTTCAATTGCTTCCTTTGGTGAGTTGTGGAATGTGCCAGCAGCACGTTGCTATTCCTCCTCTCTCAGCTGGCAGAGGAATTCTTTTCCTAGGCAGTCCTCCAGGGTTGGTACCTGCAAAACCATTCTCTTTTGTGTAGGTTGCAGGGTTTTTAACAACATCTTCCTAGTTTGTTCGCTTGCGAGGAGCCCCTAGGGCGCCTCCCTGGGTTGTCCATGTTTCCACATGCTGCTCCTCTTCTTCGGCGGGGCGACTAGGTGTTCACCTTCAGTCACATCAGCAGCAGTGTCGACAACTTTGGTGATTTGCTTGAACGCGCTTGACGTAGTTGTTGAGGGTGATTTGTCGTTGCTGTTCTTGTCCTCCGTGACTCCAGCGCCAGCCAAGGCAGGCATGTCCTGCACCGACAGGTTGCCAACACCATTGGCTACCTGGGCGACAGAGGGGATTTGCTATTGATGATCTTGGAGCGTCAAAGGTTGTGGCTGCCGCACCGGGCCAATGTCGTCGAGGAGGAACCACCGGCGTGGATCCTCCGGGTGGATTGGAGCGGTGCACAGCTCCGGTCCATACATCCGTCACCTCTACAGTTGTACTCATTGTGGCCGACGATGCCGCAGAATGGGAAGAAGGTGGGGAGGCGTTCGTAGGCGATGTTGGCGAACACCTCCTCACCCATGATTTCATCCAAGAGAGGGATCCAGCGTTGCAGAGCTTGATCGACCGACAGTAGGACTCTAGCTCTGATAATCTTATCACATATATCACCCATGGCATTATTATCATGGAGCATATGTTAATTTACCTATATATATATATATATATATATATATATATATATATATATATAGATGAGCTGATTTTACATTAGGGAGCTACAATAATAGGTGCTCGTCACAATCAGGTTGATGCCCAAGTGTGCTCCTTAATACAACACCAAAGTGATATATTTTAAGAATTGGTGAGATGGTTGCTGCACCAAATGGAAATGCTCCTTGAGATAACATTGCAGTTATAAAAGCATGCATGTCATGGTTGTTGTACCAAATGATATTGACTCCATGTTACTTTTCCTATTAAAGAAGAGAAGAGCAGAGAAATAAGTATTCACAAATAAATCATCCAGTGTCTGCCGGAGCGAAATAAAGGGGGGTAGAGCTAAGCTCACTAGTGGAGATGGGGTCATTTGTCCCGGTTTGTAAGGCCCATGCATCCCGGTTGTGCAACTGGGATGGGCCAGCCGGGATAAATGGCCCAAACCCATTCGTCCTGATTGTACCAGCACCCGGGATGCCTGGGGTGGCCCACGTGGCAGGGCACGTGTCATGATGACAGGGACTATTCATCCTGGTTCTTCCCACGGACCGGGATGAATGCCCCTTCTGCCGCGGCAGCACTTTGGCCTTTTTTCTGCCACGGCAGAGTTTTTATTTTTTCTTTTTATTATTTTCCTTTTTATGTTTTGCGATCCCCCCGGACCTCCCGGTGGCCCCTCCCCGGACCTCCCGGATCCCATGAGAAGAGAGGAGCCCCGGTGGCCCTTCCCCGGATTCCAGGAGAAGAGAGGAGCCCGGTGCCCCTTCCCCGGACATCCCGGATCCCACGAGAAGAGAGGAGCCCCGGTGGACGCTCCCCGGGCCTCCCGTATCCCACGAGAAGAGAGGAGCCTCGGTGGCCCCTCCCCGGACCTCTCAGATCCCACGACTGAATAAGTAATGCATATATATAGCAAAAGAAGGAACCTTATATTACAGAATCAAAGTATGTCGAGCATATTACATGACCGATGAATGAATTACAAAATCAAGTTCATTCCCAAGCGCGATAGTATTCTCCATTTACATTTAGGAGCTCTGCATCTAAGAAGCCCGCAATTTCCTCCTGAATTGCACGTATGTGGTCCCTTGGTAGTAGACCGTCCCGGAGCCGTTCGATCTAATATAAAGAAGAGTGGTCAATATATATTAATGAAACTATGTAACTAAAATAGATGGTAATAAGAAAAATTGACGACTGGCGTACATGAAGTTTGTTGAAATCTCTACCCTTGGCACAGGTCGTCTGACAAATGAACTCGCATACGTAGTATCCACACAAGTTATTATCGTCTCCCTGTTGCAAGCACTTTACAAGAACATGGTTTCAATCAAAATAATAATCAACCAGTCATGATAATGGTATCGAAACAAGAATCAAGGAGATGCACGGATCTAGATAGTAGTACTTACTTGCACAATTTCAAATGTAACCTCTGATTTCCATTCACCCCTGGATTTTTCTTGTGAACCTCTTCCAAGCGCTGGCCAGGAAAGAAAAAGAATAAAAAGAGTTATTAATTACTTGATATCCCAAAATGTAACAAAGTAGTCGATATAGTGCCATATATAAAGATTGAAATTACCTCTAAATCATTTCCTGCATGTCCGCCCAGAGCTCAAGGGGTTTACGTTTTGGTTCCATTACCAGTACTTCTCCTTTGTCAACTTGGAAGATTAGCAGAATAACGTGGAAGCTGCGCACGCATAACTCATCAATTGTACATTGAACATCGAGTAAGGAAAACAGAATGTGTACAACATAGTAAAACTCACCCAAAGTTGTAAGGAAATTGTATTTCCCGTCGGTGTTCTTGAAAGCTTATTGCCCTCAGAAGGTTATCTTCTGTATCCTTGGGAGATAGCTCAAGAATCTTATGATTAACAAAATATGGGTCAATGAACCCAATATCATAGATTTGTCCTCTTTTGCATTCGAGAATCTTCATTCTGCGATTATAATATAATGAGTGTACTATATATATGAATGCAATGAACGAGGTGAGCTAGCTAGAGACTTAATTAGAGAAATAAGTAATTACAAACAATAGGCACTAACGATAGATTTGTCGAGGGCCTTCTGCTGGAATAACTGAAACAATTCATCAAATTGAATCAGAACCAGTCCATCTCCATACCCGTAGTGCTCGTCTCTAACTCCGACAACTATCCAGTCCTGAGATTGCCGAGCGGCTTCCATATACTAATTATGCACTCTTCGAATTTTGGTTGGTAGATTCTTTACCTCCTCGGGTTTGACGAGAGAATTCTCGTGCCGGTATTTGTACTCACATTCAGAAGAGGGGAAGTATTGTAATGTTTGGATATACTCAGCAATGGACATACCCGCAGCAGCTGCCCCTGGTCCGTACAGTTCTATAAACTCCGGATCAATTTGCTCGTCAGCATTAGTGCTCGGCCCCACCTGGGTATTGGAAATCACTTTGAGCGGGGAGATGGATTGTTTGTTCTGTTGTCCGAGCTGGGCAACTGATTTCCCGCTTTTCCCGCTAGCGCTACTACTCTTCGTCGACCGCACCATTTCCTGGTGTGACTTCAGAATAGAGCGGTCATAGGAAGATGACAGTCTCGGCTCGGGTTGATGAAGAATCTTCACCATTTTCCATGCTCGTTCTACATCTTCTTTGGTGTCGGGGAAATCTGCCTTTTTCTGCTCCTTCGGCTTCGATTTCCACGCCTCGTATTCGTCCCTTGCGATTTCCTGGGTTTGCTTAGGAGTATAGTCGTAAAGTAACTCCTTTGGTACCTTCGGTAGGTGCGACTGTTGATGTTTGGGTGATCTTTTGCGACTCCGCAGAAACTTAGTGGGCGGAGAAGGCTGACGCGGCGGCGCAGGGGACCGTGTTGGAGACGACATGCACGGCGTAGGCGACCGCGCTGGAGACGGCATGCACGGCGGAGACGACCGCGCTGGAGACGGCATGAACAGCGGAGATTGTTGTCCTGGAAAATGGTGAGGAGTCGATAGCCTTGCCGTCTGATTTGGAAGCACAATGTGTTCCTTTAGCCATAGAACGGTCAACTTCTTGGCTTCTCCGAGTTCAATCACCTCTCCGTCTTCACCTTCAGGGAATTCAAGCTTCACCCGCTCGAATCTGTTGACAACTTCATCGACCCCAACAATAGCGTAGCCCCGTGGAACC
The DNA here is from genome assembly GCA_028641055.1 of Alopecurus myosuroides. Taxonomy (NCBI): domain Eukaryota; kingdom Viridiplantae; phylum Streptophyta; class Magnoliopsida; order Poales; family Poaceae; genus Alopecurus; species Alopecurus myosuroides. The sequence continues at coordinate 683,863,012 of CM054057.1, forward strand.
GGAAGACTACGGTGAGTTGGTTCGTTGCCAATTGGTAAGGCATAGCCGACCGCCGCCTAGATGGTTATGTTGACGACCTTCACGTGGAGCTCACAAGTTGTCATCTCCGTGATATCATCCACCGGGTGCATCATCGGCGGTGCATCATCACCCTGGAGCTACGTGGACGCAACGCTGTTTTTTCGATGAGAATGTGCGATGTTGGGAGCATCGACTTCACCTTCTACGACGTGTCGTACGCTGGTAGTACCTAGCTGCTGGCTAAGTGTGTCAATTCGCTCCTGCTGCTTTAGTGCTACGTCCTGCGTCCGCTTTATTTGTTCTTCAAGTTGACGCCTCCAGTTTGCCCGACTCGCTGCTTCAGCTGCCTCCGCGTCCTTTTTCCGCTGACGGCTTCTATCAGGATATTTCTATTTACTCTCGTCAAACCCAATACTCCACGGAACACCACCTATTGTGGTTAGTGTACGCCCTACGTGTTCCGGATTCTTGAGGACGCGTGTGAGCTAGTCGTTCTCTCTGTCTGGCACGAACCTCCCCTCTTTAGCATCCTTTATTGTGTTTCTAAGATCTTCGATGGGTAGAGGATTCACTTTATACCTTTTATTATAGATGCAGTTTCCTTCTTCGTCCAACTTGCCCTCATGCACGTAGAACCAAGACCTTGCCCGCTCGACCCACATGAATGTCTCGGGAGTGATCCCCTTCTCAAGCAGGTCGTTCTCCCATCTCTCCCACTTGGGCAGGGAACCCCTGTAGCCAGCTTGCCCCATAATATGGTGATACACCTTTTTGGCGGTGTTTTTCTGATTTGTTTTTGACCTTATCTTTGCACCATCTGACAGCTTGTACTTCACAAAATCTTCCCATAAGGGTTATTTTCTCATACCCTCCAGTGAAATCTGGAGTCTTACCTTTCTTGATAAAGTCAAGGTGCAATCTTTTCTTAAAGTTGCTGAATTGTTGGACCATATTTTTGAGAGTCCACGCCTTGACCTTTTTCACTAACTCAAGTTTCTTTTTATTAGCATCGCATTCACCATCTACCTCCTCATTATCATCCGCCTCATTCTCATCCACCTGCAGCGTCGGTAAGGTGAAATTACACATGATCTTTTTGAAAAGATTATGTTTGGCTATGTTGCTGACAAATGAAATTCCTTGTCTCTGCGGATCTTTTGGCTCATTCCACTCATGAACAGTGATCGGGATGTGATCCCTAACTAGCACTCCGCATTGCTTTACAAATTTTTGGGCAACATCAACGGGAAGCTCGGGTGCGCCGCCTGCTCTGATCGTTTCGATCCTATATATTTATGTCTCTTTCAACTTCTTTGTTGCGCCTCGCTTAGTCTTTTTTCCGGTTGATTTGCTTGATTCGGATGGCTAAAAAAAATAAAGAGTGTTAATACATGTATATAGACAATGGATTCTTCATTAATTAACATATCTATATGCACCTCGGAGCCGGTGTTTGTAATTTGTACGCCTCCACCGGAGCCGTCGGCTTCTCCTTCACCGGAGCCGTCGGCTTCTCCCTCAGCAGAGACGTCTCTTCAGGTGAGCTCCGGATCTCCCTCACCGGAGTTGTTCATCCACTGGCTCACATCGGGCTCTCCCTTGGGCCCGCGGATTAAACCCGCGAGAAAATTTTCCGCATCTTCGTCTCTTGGTTCCAAACTTTTCTGTAAATACACAAAATTCCCTAAGTTTTCCGCATCTTCGTCTCTTGGTTCCATACTTTTCTGCAAATACACGAAATTCCCTAAGTTTTCCGCATCTTCGTCTCTTGGTTCCATTCTTTTCTGCAAATACACGAAATTCCCTAAGTTTTCCGCATCTTGGTCTCTTGGTTCCATACTAAAAATACAAAGTGGTACTAAAATTCCGTAAGTTAAATACACTAAGTCAAAACATAAAAAATTACCAAAAGTTTTACACTATGTATAATTTGATTCTACACTAAGTCAAAATACTACAAAAAAAATTCTTAAGACAAATTCCCTAAGTCAAATACATTAAGTCAAATTTCTTATTTTTGTACACTTAGACAAATTACTAAAAATTCTAATATTTTACACTAAGTCAAATTACACTAAGTTAAATTACTAAAAAATAAACTAGTGGTACTAAAATCCCCTAAGTCAAAAACATAAAAAATTACCAAAAGCTTTACACTAAGTATAATTTTATTCTACACTAAGTGAAAATACTACCAAAAAAAAAATTCTCTATGTCAAATACACTAAGTCAAATTTCTAAGAATTCTTATTCTTATACACTTAGACAAAGTACTCAAAATTATAATATTTTACACTAAGTCAAATTACACTAAGTTAAATTACTAAAAAATAAATTAGTGGTACTAAAATTCCCTAAGTTAAATACACAAAAATTACCAAAAGTTCTACACTAAGTAAAAATTGATTCTGCACTAAGTCAAATTACTAAAAATATCTTAAGTGAAATCCCTAAGTCAAATTTCTAAAAATTCTTAAGTGAAATCCCTATGTCAAATTTCTAAAAATTCTTAAGTGAAATCTCTAAGTCAAAAATTTCTAAAAATTCTTAAGTAAAATCCCTAGGTCAAAAGTTTCTAAAAATTCTTAAGTAAAATACCTAAGTCAAAAATTTCTAAGTCAAAATTTCTACACTAATGTTTCTAACACTAAGTCAAAAATTTCTAATGTTTCTAACACAAATTTTTTTAATATTTCTAACACAAAAATTTCTAACGTTTCTAAGTCAGATTTTCTAACACTAAAACTCCTAAGTCAAATTTTTCTAACACTAATGTTTGTAAGTAATATTTCTAACTAATATATCTAACATTTCTATTATTTCTAACAATTCTAAAAATTCTAGTATTTCCTAACTAATACTTCTAACATTTCTAACAGTAGTAAAAAAGTAAAAACAAAAACAGTAAATAAAAAAGGAAAAAAAAGTAAAAAAAAGATGCCCTTTCTGTTTCTCTTACAGAGGAGACAGAGAGAAAGGGCGATGTGGGGGATAGTGGCGACCTCCACGAGCTCGGGCGCAGGAGGGGAAGTGGCACGGTGACGGACGGGAAGTGGCGCGGCGTGCGGCGACCTCCACGAGCTCGGGCGCAGGAGGACCTCCACGAGCTGCGTCGACAATGGCGACGGCGCGAGCGCGCTCCACCATGGGCTCTCCTCTGCAGCGAAAATGGCGACGACGCTCCTCCACGGGGCCCTCTGCGACGACAACGGCGACGGCACGGTGGCGGGTGATGGTGCAGCAGCCTGGGAGCGTTCGATTCCTTGCACGCGAAAACAGAAAAACACGGAATCCCACCAATCAGGAAGAATCACACGGAAAACAGAAAACAGACACGCTAGCGCGTCGCAGTTTCCCGGAATACAACAAATTCTTGTCGTCGTCGGGGAACTCGTCGGTGACCTCCTCCTGGTCGTCGGCGGCGGCGAACTGGTCGGTGACCTCCTCGTCGTCGTCGGAGGTGCATGATGGTATGTCCGAGATAGGCCCCCACCTCAGATCGTCGGAGGCCCAGACTTCGCTGGCGTGGTCGGCCCGGCGGAGCTATTGCAGCGCCTTCGTCCTCGCCTCCCGAGCGGCATATAACACAAGGTGGCGTTCGAGGCGGCGCTCCGCCCGCTCAGTCGCGCGGGTCTGCCATAGCGCCTCGTCGGCGCTCTCCTCCCCCGGATTTTTCCAGTAATACTCGCGTCGACGCGGTCGTCCCTGGCGTCGACTAGGCCCTGAAACGCGCGGTGGCAGAGGTGGCGGTGGTCAGCGGCAGTGACGATCTGCGGCTTTGGCGCCCTTGCCTCCGGTTCCCAGAGGGTGTTGCAGTCGTTGAAGTTCATCAGCGACCGCGCGCGGTTGAGGCACCAGGCCTCCGCGTCCCAGACGCGTGCGGCCTCCGCGGCCATCGGAAAGGAGCCGAGGGGGATGCGGTCGTCCCCGTAGCGGATATCCGCGCTGAACATTCCGTTCTGCCGTGCTCGGACGCCACGGAAGCCGGTGGTGTTGTTCCTCCTCGGAGCCATGGTGGCGGCGTGACGGTGCGTGGAGAGGAGTGGACGCGTGGAGAGGAGAAGACGCTCAAGGCGCAACAGTTTATACCGCGCGCTCCTAGCCACGCGGCACAACTCCCGCGGCACGCGTCACAACTCCCGTGCCACGCAGCACAACACTCGCGCCACGCGTCCATGCGGCACAACTCCTTCGTCAACATTGTCCATGCTTCCAAGATGCATGTTTGTGTGCAATATGGGCTCATTATAACAAACTATGTCATGTGTTTGGCCATATAACCCGTCATTCCAACCGAAACCCTAGAATGTTAGGAGGAGATAGCAAATTTTTGTGAACACTTTTTCAACATAACCGCCGTATTCCAAGTTTATTATTTTTGGTGGATACTAGGACATATTAATGACACCACGCGAAGGTCTTGCGTTATTTAGGGTTTTTTTATTTTCTGGAATTTTCTCTGCCCGTTTTACGAGAAAGTCAAGACGGAGGGCATGACCGTTTGTATCTAGGGGTTGTATATTCAACAACTAAATGTGGATCTCTATTGAAATAGGCAGTTGAGTACCTAAAAATATTTTTTGCCAAAATTCATGAGCAAATTACGAGGCACCTATAGTTCAAATTTGTCTTGTTTCCAACTGAATCGGCAGAAACTTGTGATTTTCAAAAGAGGTGCATGGAAATCTTTTCTTAGACAAAAAATTGTTTATTTGTGCATATCTCATGTCCTAGCATGTTTAAAAAATTAAACCCCCAAGTTTTGCAACATGTTTGTGGTAGGTCCTTTACAAAAAAAAATCATTTCTGACACTCCGAAAATAGAAAATGGTTTTTTTATTCAGTTAAAAAAACTTCCCTCGTCAACATTGTCCGTGCTTCCAAGATGTATGTTTGTTGTGCAATATGGGCTCATTATAACAAACTATGCCATGTGTTTGGCCATAACACCCGTCATTTCAACCGAAACCCTAGAATGTTAGGAGGAGATAGCAAGTTTTTGTGAACACTTTTTCAACAGAACCGTCATATTCCAAGTTTATTATTTTTGGTCGATACTAGGACATATGTAATGACACCACGCGAAGGTCTCGCTTTATTTAGGGTTTTTTTGAATTTTCTGGAATTTTCTCAGCCCGTTTTATGAGAAAGTCAAGACGGAGGGCATGACCGTTCGTAGCTAGGGGTTGTATATTCAGCAACTAACTGTGGATCTCTATTGAAATAGGTAGTTGAGTACCTAAAAATGATGTTTTTTTCCAAAATTCATGAGCAAATTACGAGGCACCTGTAGTTCAAATTTGTCCCGTTTCCAACTGAATCGGTAGAAACTTGTGATTTTCAAAAGAGGTGCATGGAAATATTTTCTTAGACAACAAATTGTTTATTTGTGCATATCTCATGTCCTACCATGTTTAAAAAATTAAGCCCCCAAGTTTTGCAACATGTCTGTGGTAGGTCCTTTACAAAAAAAACCATTTCTGACACTCCGAAAATAGAAAATGGTTTTTTTATTTAGTTAAAAAAAACTTCCTTTGGCAACATTGTCCGTGCTTCCAAGATGTATGATTGTGTGCAATATGGGCTCATTATAACAAACTATGCCATGTGTTTGGCCATAACACCCGTCATTTCAACCGAAACACTTGAATGTTAGGAGGAGTTAGCAAGTTTTTGTGAACACTTATTCAACAGAACCGTCATATTCCAAGTTTATTGTTTTTGGTGGATACTAGGACATATGTAATGACACCACGGAAAGGTCTCGCGATATTTTGGGTTTTTTGGAATTTTCTGGAATTTTCTCAGCCCGTTTTACGAAAAAGTCGAGACGGAGGGCATGACCATTCGTAGCTAGGGGTTGTATATTCAGCAACTAACTATGGATCTCTATTGAAATAGGTAGTTGAGTACCTAAAAATGATTTTTTTCAAAATTCATGAGCAAATTACGAGGCGACTATAGTTCAAATTTGTCCCGTTTCCAACTGAATCGGCAGCAACTTGTGATTTTCAAAAGAGGTGCATGGAAATATTTTCTTAGACAACAAATTGTTTATTTGTGCATATCTCATGTCCTAGCATGTTTAAAAAATTAAGCCCCCAAGTTTTGCAACATGTCTGTGGTAGGTCCTTCACAAAAAAAAACCTTTTCTAACACTCCGAAAATAGAAAATGGTTTTTTTATTCAGTTAAAAAAACTTCCTTCGTCAACATTGTCCGTGCTTCCAAGATGCATGTTTGTGTGCAATATGAGCTCATTATAACGAACTATGCCATGTGTTTGGCCATAACACCCGTCATTTAAACCGAAACCCTAGAATGTTAGAAGGAGATAGCAAGTTTTTGTGAACACTTTTTCAACAGAACTATGTCATGTATTCCACGTTTATTATTACACATCACCAACAACATCCCTATCTAGTCTTCTGAATGTTCTTCGTGTAGAGATGGTCCGTGAACCCTATGTCCCTTGCTGATGATCGCTTTGGCCGTAGCCATGGAGCATCTTCATTATTTACCGGGATGGTTGGGTTAGCTTTCACTGTGAAGGGCGGAATTTCAGCAAACTTATTATAATCTTCTGACATGTCTGTCTTTTCCTCGATTCCCACGATGTTTCTTTTCCCTGAAAGAACTATGTGACGCTTCGGCTCATCGTATGATGTATTTGTTTGCTTATTTTTTCCTTTTTCGGTCTGGATGACATGTCCTTCACATAGAAGACCTAAGCCACATCATTGGCTAGGACGAATGGTTCGTCATCGTAACCAATATTGTTGAGATCCACTGTTGTCATTCCGTATAGAGGGTCTACCTTTACCCCTTATCCATTCATGTTGACCCATTTGCACTTGAACAAAGGGACCTTAAAAGAAGTTCCATAGTCAAGTTCCCATTTCTTCTCTATGTAACCATAGTATGTGTCATTTTTCCATTCTTGTTTGTTGTATCAAAGCGGACACCACTGTTTTGGTTGGTGCTATTCTTATCTTGGGCGATCGTGTAAAATGTATTCCCATTTATCTCGTACCCTTGAAAACTCCCAATAGCCGAAGATGATGACCGGCCAACATGTACAGCTGATCTTCAACAGTCGTGTCATTTATAAGATGTGTTTGCAACCAACTTCCGAAAGTCTCCATGTGTTTGTGTTTAATCCATGAGTCATCCTTCTCCGGGTTTGTGGAGCGTACAATATTCTTGTGTTCCTGGAGGTACGGAGCCACGAAGGTGGCATTTTGTAGAACTATGTAGTGTGCTTTAGTGAAAGAATGCCCGTCCCTGGGTATCATTGTTTTCTTTCCCAGTGTTCCTTTTCCCCTCAGTCTCCCCTCATGCCGCGATTCAGGAACACCAATCATCTTAAGGTCAGGAATAAAGTCACCACAGAACCCAATGACCTCCTCTGTTCCATAGCCCTTCGAGATGCTTCCTTCTGGCCTAGCACGGTTATGAACATATTTCTTCAAGACTCCCATGAACCTCTCAAAGGGGAACATATTGTGTAGAAATACTGGACCGAGAATATGAAACTCTTCACATAGGTGAACCAGGAGATGAGTCATAATGTTGAAGAAGGATGGTGGAACACCAACCTCAAACTAAAGACACTGACCACATCCCTCTGTAATCTTGCCAGACTTTCTAGATCAATTACCTTCTGAGATATTGCATTGAGGAATGCACATAGCTTCACAATGGGTACTTGAACATTTTCCGGTAAAAGCCCCCTCAATGCAATCGGAAGCAACTGCGTCATAATCATGTGGCAGTCATGAGACTTCAGGTTTTGGAAATTTTTCTCTGCCATGTTTATTATCCCCTTTATATTCGACGAGAAGCCATACGACACCTTGATACTGTAAAGGACTTGAAAAAAATATTTCGTTCTCTGCTTTGGTAAGAGCGTAGCTTCTTAGGTAATGGCGCCCTATATCCGTGTGCTTGTTGCTTGGGTCTTTCGTACGTTACTGGTCCTCCCATGCTTCTGGCGTATCTTTTGACTTCCCATACACGCCCGGGAAGCATAGCAGGTTGACGCAGAGATTCTTTGTCACATGCATTACGTCGATTGAAGAGGGGACGTCTAAAACTTTCCAATAGGGTAGCTCCCAAAATATAGATTTATTCTTCCACATGGGTGCGCGCTTATCAGTGCCGTTCGGAACAGGTTGGCTGCCATCACCCTTCCCAAAGATTACTTTTAGGTCCTTGACCATATCGAATACATCATTACCACTATGGAGGTCAGGATTCTTCCGGGTATCTTCCTCACCTCTAAAATGCTTCTCTCCTTTCTTTCTTACGGGATGCTTGATCGGAAGAAATCTACGATGCCCCAGGTATACAACCTTCTTACATTTATCCAAATATACACTATTAGTCTTATCTAAACAGTGTGTGCATGCATTGTATCCCTTGTTTGTATGTCCGGAAATGTTACTAAGAGCAGGCCAATCATTGATGGTTACGAAAAGCAACGCCCGTAGGTCAAATGGCTTTTGTTCATTCTCATCCCACACACGTACACATGGTTTTCCCCACAATTGTAAGAGTTCTTCCACTTATGACCTTAGATACACATCAATGTCGTTGCCAGGTTGCCTCGGGACTTGGATTAGTACTGGCATCATAATGAACTTACGCTTCATGCACAACCAAGGAGGAAGGTTGTAGATACATAGAGTCATGGGCCAGGTGCTATGACTGGAGCTCTGCTCCCCAAAAGGATTAAAGCCATCTGTACTTAGACCAAACCATAAGTTTCTTGCCTCTCCTGTGAAGTCCGGGAAGTCTCTCTCGATCTTTCTCCACTGCAATCCATCAGCGGGGTGTCTCAATTTTCCGTCTTCCTTACGGTCTTCTTTGTGCCATCGCAACAGCCTAGCATGCTCTTTGTTTCTAAACAGACGTTACAACCGTGGTATTATAGGAGAATACCACATCACCTTTGCAGGAACCCTCTTACGGGGGGGGGCTCGCTGTCAACATCACCAGGGTCATATGGTCTGATCTTATACCGCAGTGCAGTGCATACCGGACATTCATCCAAATTCCCGTACTTCTCACCGTGGTAGAGGATGCAATCATTAATGCATGCATGCATCTTATGCACATCTAATCCTAGAGGGAAGATAGGTTTCTTTGCTTCGTACGTACTGTCAGGCAATGCGTTATCCTTTGGAAGCTTCGGCTTCATTAGTTGAAGTAAACTCTCAAATGCCTTGTCAGTCACACCGTTCCGTGCCTTCCATTTCAGCAATTCTAGTGTCGTACCGAGCTTTGTGCTGCCATCTTCGCAATTTTGGTACAACAACTTTTTGTGATCCTGTAACATGATGTCCAGGTTCAACCTCTCCAATTCACTTTCACAGTCTTCCCTTGCATCAGCAATAACTCGGCCAAGATCATCATCGGGCTCTTCTGATGCCCGTTCTTGATCACCTCCTTCTTCTGCATTGTCTTCCATTGCAGTATCATCGTATTCAGGGAACAAAGGATCATCTTCTTCTTTGTCATTGTCTTCCATCACAACCCCTCTTTCTCCATGCTTGGTCCAGCAACTATAGCTGGGCATGAAACCTCTCCGAAGTAGGTGTAACATCCCAAGTATGAAAACCACCCCTAGAATGTTTGTTTCTTGCTTTATTATTGTTTTGCATCATGGCATCTTAATCATTGCATTTGTTTTCCTTTTGTTTTGCATCTGTTTTCAGTTGTTTTCTATTTCAAATTCAAACCAATATTCAAACCTTTGTTTCATACTTGTTATGTTACAACCTTTCAAATAAAAAGTTCAAATAAAAACAACCAATTGTTTCCATTAATCTATAAGGTTCAAACCATTTAAATGTTGTTTTCAATAATTCACTCAATTCAAATGATATTTCAAATCCAATCAAATTTCAAACAGCAACCTTTTGGAATTATTGAAAATTACCACAACAATTTTAATCATTTGTTCTAATTGAACAATAAGGTTCACCCTATTTAAAATCTTGTTTTCAATAATCACTTAAACTCAAATTTGAATCAATTTACTAACAGCAATTTAATTTTGAACTTTTGGGAAACAAAAGTTGTCAAATGGGTACTGACACAATAACTAAGCAACACAATTTTTTCCTAGATTTTTCCTAACTCAAAAACCCTATTGTTTCTTCCTATTTCTAAATCAGCAAAAAAAAAAGTAACAAAACAAATAATAAAAAAAACGCACAGGAGAGGGGGAGAGGCAGGCCCAGCCCACCCAGGCTGCAGCCCGTTACCATCTCCCCCAACCTCCGTACGCTGTCGTCAGCCATGGTGACAGCAACGTGCGTGCTGCCCCACTGCTCCACCCCATCCCCCCCTCCTATATCTACTCCCCGCCCCTCGAAAACCCTAACCCTAACCCTAGCCGCACCCGCCTCCCTCCTCTCTCCCGTCTCCGCCGCCATCGAGGAGGGCGCCTCCGTTACCTGCTGCCATGGCCGCCGCCCGCCGGCCCTCGCCGCCGACGACTCCGCCTCCCTCCGGCCGCGCAGAGGGCACCCCTGCGAAGAGGGTAATCTCCTCTTTCCATTCTGCCACTCACCCGCTCGATCTCCTTGCTGTTTGCACCGTGATCTTCCATGCCATCGCTGCCTGTTCATGCTTGTTTTCCCGTCAGAGAAGAACATCTGCAGGTGTTCGTTTGCAAGTTCAGTTAACGCAGTAGGGTTGGTACAAAAACCAATCGATCCCGCTATCCATCAAACCGGCCGCAGCAGACCGACTGGTGAGCGCTCGCTGCGCGCAACCGCGGCGCGCGGGATCGAGTCCCAGCCCCCCACCCTTTTTATGCTTATTTTTCCGATTTGTTCAGTGGACAGTTGCTGAACCATAACCCCCCTTCTCCCCCTTAACTATCAACAAAGCGCACCCACCGCAGTGGTTGCTGTTCCTCTGCGCAGCAAGGAGGGGCAGGGGTTCGAATCCCACCCCTACCACTAAAAACCAATCTTTTTTCCATTTATTTTTCTAGATCTAGATCTACTCTAAATTGCTCACAGGTCCCTGCTACTTTTATCTAGGTCCCTGTAATTTTCTTTCCAAGTCCCTGTATCTTTTCTAGGTCCATAGTTATTTTCTATCAACCATAAAAATGCTTAAACTTGGTAAATTAATAACTTTTGTTTGGAAACTCCAATTGCAAAACTTTAAACATGTAAACCACTCCATTTTAAATTCTCTACCCAAATATAAAATTTGTTTACTGTTTTGAATATTTTAAATTGGTGAAATATTTAAATTCTTGTTTAATTCACTTAAATTTGCTAAATTCATAACTTGAGCATAAAAATTCCAAACTCAACAAATAAAATATGTTTTCCATCCCATTTTTCATGTACTTTGCAAATATAAACTTTGTTTCATGTTTTGAATAATTATCATTGGTTAAATAATTTAATCCTTGTTTAAATCATTTAAATTTGCTAAATTCATAACTTGCTCAAATTAAATTATTTTTGAACTTATGAAATATGTTTTCAAACCAGAAAAGTATAAACTTTTCAAATATGAATTTGGTTTAATGTTTTGAACAAATAAAAATTCAAATAAATTCATACTTGAATCTAATTCATTTAAATTTTGTTTAACTTATTTAATTCATAAATAATTCATCTTAATTCCTTTCTCAATAATTGGGACATGTATTCCACCTAAAATTTTGTGCTCTTTCCAAATATGAATTTTGTTATTTGTTTTGAACAATTAAAGTTGATGAAAACAACAAATGCTTGTGTAACACCTTTAAGGAACCAAAATTCCTTAACTTAATAAATAAAATTCCAAACTTGGTAAACCTTATTTCAAAATTGTTCTATTGTTGTTATTTTTCTGTTTTCCTCATCCATGCATCATACTAATCCACTTTCACCTGTTGATTTGTTGTAAAACAATTATTCCAACCTTGATTGGTGGGCTTTTCATATGCAACTCAAATTGCATGTGGATCCATTTAATCATGTTGTTACCATGTCAACTAGTTTATTTTGATGCATCGAGTAAATGGTCATGCATCATCCCATGATTGTGCATTATGCCATGTTATTGATTGTTTGTCTCTTTGCGTTGTTTGTTTTATTCTTCTCGAATAGACGACGACGTTGAGACAGACGAGCTTTACGACACCCCTTCTGAGGATCTAGCTCAGTACCAGGCTGCTGAGTTTGCAGGCAAGTATTCACTCACATGAACCATTGTGTTCCTTTCAACATTGGATACCGATACTTTCCGTTGTCTATTCTGCTAGCCCTATGAATAGTTGTTTCCGTTACGAACCTATCACATGTTATCCTTAACCCTGATATAGCCTCACCTCCACACCTATAACCCCATTGCTTGTTGCCCGTGTCTTACTAGTATGCTTAGGGTTGTTTTGCTCGAGTCTGTTACCCGTTACTTTCTGTTACTATATTTCTATCATGTTCTGGGGCTCGATGTTTACACAATCAACCTGTTAATGTTTGAGGTAATAATAATTTGATGATAAGGCACCGGCAGGAGGCCCGGCGTGGTTTTGAGGCCTGCTAGTGTCCACCCTAATTAGGAAAAGGGTCTTGTCTACTGATCCATGATGAGCGCACTATCCGCATGTGGGAAGCGTGTATGGGCGCCCCCCTCAATTTGATTCGATTCGCATCTCGTCCAAATCGCCTCATTTAGTTCGGGTTTTCCATTTGCCGCATGCATATGCAGGTGCGAACCCTTGGTACCAGGGTGGAAATTTTGTAGTCGGCATTTAGGGAGACACGTTCTTAGAGTGCTATGAGGGTCCCCTTTTCTTCGTGGGGCTTGATTAGCCGTGCGCTCACTGCACGGGGTTCTTTGGGCTTGATGCGAAGAAGAGTTGAGTTGTGTTGAGTGCCCCGCTTGGTGAGAGGCATTCGATCTGGTGGGTTATTCTTACGTGTACGGCCAAATTGGTGCACCCCTGCAGGGATAAATCTTCTCGAGAAGCCGTGTTTTCCGCAGTTATGGTTAACTTGGTGAAAGTACTGGCTAACAAGTACTCAGAACAACTTACACCTAACTAATGATAACGTGACTAGTAATAGTCTTATTGACACAACAACTTGATCCATCATTAATCCAACTGTGTGAGTTATCCTCGGATTGCTTCTTTGGATAAGGGGCGAGATCCAGGATGGGTTTGTTTGGAGTTAGTTATAGTTGGTTACGATACGCTATCTTATCTCCTTTCTGATAGCCGGAAGTTGTAGTATGTTTCTGTAGTTGGTCAGTGCAGCCAGCTGCCGCATCTTTTGTATCACCCTTTCTTCCGTTGAACCCAAAGCATTTATGCTTGGTGTTGACGGGTTACACTTTGGTGAACTGTGAGTCTTGCTTGCCAGTACGTTGATGTACTGACCCCTTTGGGGCTGTGGTTTCCGCAGACTACGCTTACGAGGATCCCCGTGACGGCTACTACGTGGAGTTCGACGAGGCTGCTGACGAGTAGATAGCGGACCCGGGCAGGATCCGAGGCATCGTGGATGGGCTCCATTTTTTTCGTTTCCGGCTTCTTAAGCCTATTTGGATTTTGTCTGTACTCAGACCCTTGAATGCTTCCGCTGGGATGTAATGATGATATGTTGGGACATGTGTCCTCTGGATGATTGTATTTGCTATCTCTGCTCTAGTGAGAGCTATTTGCAACTTATTTCTATTTATTTGTGTCTTAGAGATATGTTGTGCTATCATTTTGTTAAACGCCGTTGACGTACCATGTGTGTATGGTATGAAGTACGTCAATGGTAGTATCCTGATTTCTATGGGATGGTTTATGTAGACGATGAACAGTAGGGGTTGGTTGTCACACATACGTGTGTTGGCCTACTCGTAAGAGATGCGGGTGCTGGTAAGCCCCGTGATCCAATCAACTACTGTTCAACGGAACTGCGAGTATCCTCTAGAAGTCCGGGTGCGACAAATGGTATCAGAGCCTGTCTGCCTGTAGGATCCCTTTTACTGGTCGCAGTTGAGTCTATAAACTATTTTGTAGCTATATAGGAAAATAGAAACGTGAGAGTAGGAATTCTACCATTTTATTTCTTTCCCCACCCACCCTCCCTTTTCTGGTAAGGAAGTGCAACGTTGTTTTCGCTTCTCATCTAAACTTTCAAATTAGGATTTCACGAATCCTGGTTTCTCTGGGATAGTTATATCTACTAGACCATAGGAATGGAGGTTGTCGGATATATACCAAATAGGGGTATAGAAGATGGTAGGCCAAGTGCCGGATTACGAGGGTGGCCTAAGTGGTAGTGGGCTTAGGTCCATTAGGCGGCCCAGTAATCCGACGCGCAGAAGCCGGATTCTAGAAGAACCCGGATCACAGCCCATGTGATCTGGCTTGGAGGAGAAGACGGATTCCTTGCTTTCCAAGTTACAAGTTACCGTAGTTTTCTAGGTTTCCTATTCTGTAAGCCCTAATCCGGCTATTATATAAAGCCGGACGGGAGATAGACAAAACAAGGAACAGACAGATAAGCTCTACGCCAACTCGCCGAGAAGCTCATCCTCGCCGAGTGGTTTAGATCTAAAACCCTCACATTGTAACCCTGTTTACGGGCTTTAGTCCCAATTAGTGAGAAGTGCAGGAGTAGGCACGTCGTACTGTCGCGACGTACCGAACCTGGGTAAAATCCCGTGTCTTGTGTTACTACGCTATCCCGTTACCCCACGTCTCTACCGTAGTCTCATGGCACCCCCGTCTATGAAAACTACTACGATGTCTCGACAGTTGGCGCCCACCGTGGGGCAAACGACGTCAGGCGTAAGATTCCGATCTGGGATACTTGGCGGAATCGGAAGATCAATCACTGTCGGAAGCTTGGAGTTCGACAACGACGTCGGGCGCTTCCTTGACAACGGATCCTACATACCGGCGCAAAACCACCTGGTAAGTGCCTGCGTGCTACCGATAGGATCTGCTAACATCTTTATCGGGCTAACTGCGGAAGCAATGGGGTTTTGCGGTGGAAGCAAATTCATCCCACCCGCCCTATACCCAGTCGAAGATGACTATGATGCCGGATTCTGCTCAGATCGCCGACAAAAAAGTGATACACACTTTATCGGCATGGTGCAATCCGAAATTGCCGAAAACACGGATGATGGAAATCCCGTGCAAGAGGCAGATAACAATGCACCCGTCATGGAGATGGAAGATCAAACACCCGTCACAGCGGCGGAAGATCCGACATCCGTCAACAAGACGATGAACTCGGAAGCAGAGTCCGTGCTTGCCGCCATTGAGGCGAGGTTGGAGTCGGAAACCGGATCGGATAACTTCGACTCCGAAGATGAAGATGAGGACGCCTTCGTAAGAAAGGTTAAATCCTTTCAAGAGGGATTCCATGAAGTCTTAATGGCGAAACCGGCTGATACCACGGACGCCGGCAGCCAGGAAAGCCCTAAAACCCCTCCGCCAGTGGAAGAGAGAGAAGACGGAGAAACTTCTCCGATATTCCCCAATGTCAAGGAGATGACAGAAGATGAGCCTGTCAAAAAACCTCCCTCTTCCAAGAAAAAGCACCGTGCTTCTAAAAAACTCCAATACAAAATCCGGAAGAAAAAATCAGCTGATCTCGCTGATGAAAACCTGGAAGTTGGAGATGTTAGCGGAACAAAGCCTGCGGAGAAGAAATCTAAGGAAATCACTGCTCCGCCAATGACGGAACAGGAAGAGCAAGAGCTACTGCAAACACCAGTGGGACCAGATGAACCCCCTGAGATGCTGGAAGCCAGGAGACAAGCTTTCCAACGGCAACAGCAACATCTACTCAGCGGCAACATCTCCAACAAACCCATAATGACATCAAAGTCATGAAGGAAGAAATAGAGGAGTACGAGAGAAAGCATAGATCCGCGTTAAAACCTACTAGGTTACCCGGAATCGCAAGACCGGAAGAACTGCCGCCAAAAGAAAGGTTCCATAACCCATCTTGGCAAAAGCAGGTAAACGGCAAAGATGCCAAGGGCGAACCAATATACAAGACCGCAGCAGAAAACGCGGAAGCATCGTTCGCGATTCTTAACAACGATCTGTATTCCAACGGGGAAAAACTCCAAGGGGTGTATGCTTTCCTAGGAAAAGCATTGCAACAACAACAGCGCGCTCAAGAGCGATCATGGAGGCTGCATGATAACTCCGCCCTATGCAAGACAGCTACTTGCGCTGCTGGAGCACCTGGACCGGAAGAACCCGGGGATTCAGACAACTCAAAAGATAAAAAAGAGGATCCGAGAAAAGACAAGAAAAACCCCGACAACCGGGATGCAGCGTCTAAAACCGGATCCCATCTCCCGAAAGATGGGTATAAACCCCATGATCGAGAAGACAAACACCGGAAAGACGGCAAAATAATGCCACCTCCGAGAAACCCAGCTGAGAAAGCTGGAAGATACGATATACCTCACAGGCGTGAGAGATCCCGGACACCGCCTAAGGACAAAGAAAGGCACAGGAGTAGAACTCCGCCTAATCCAAAAGAGCGTGAACACGGGAGAGATAGAAACAATCCCGGAAGAGCGCGTTCGCGCAACAATGGAAGAGAAAGGAGCAGATCCCCTTCTGTCCATTCAGCCGGAAGATATTCTGCTGTCGCACCCTGATTTCTAGGGGATACTCACCGTACGAACTGGATAGCAGATGCTTGGATTATGGGGCATAACTGCTCCCACGTCCCAGCTTCCTGGTAGGCCTGCGCTTATGCGCGACAACACAACTTACGACATCCCTTCTAAGGATTTAGCTCAGTACCAGGCTACTGGGTTTTGCAGGCAAGTTATCACTCACATGAACCACCGTGTTCCTTTCAACATTGATTACCGATACTTTCCGTTGTTCTTTTCTGCTAGCCTTAGTAGTAGTTGTTTCTGTTACGAACCCATCACATGTATCCTTTAACCCTGATATTGCCTCACCTCCATACCTATAACCATTGTTTGAGCCCGTGTCTTACTAGCATGCTTAGGTTGCTTTTGCTCAAGTCTGTTACCCGTTACTTTCTGTTACTATTGCCATTACGTTGCGGGGGCTCGATGTTTAATCAATCAATCATGCTAATGTTACTATTAATAATAAATTTGATGATAAGGCACCGGCAGGAGGCCCTGTGTGGTTTTGAGGCCTGCTAGTGTCGACCCTAATAGGAAAAGGGTCTTGTCTGATCCATGATGAGCGCACTACCCGCATTTGGGAAGCGAGTATGGGCGCCCCCCTCAACTTGACCTGATTCGCATCTCGTCCAAATCGCCTCATTTAGTTCGTGTTTTCCATTTGCCGCATGCATGTTTTTGCGAGCCCAGGCCAGGGTGGAACTTTTGTAGTCGGCATATAGGGGGACACGGTCTTAGAGTGCTATGAGGGTCCCTTTTCTTCGGGGCTTGATTAGCCGTGCCCAAGGTTCTTTGGGCTTGATGCGAAGAATGGTTGGTTGTGTAGAGTACCTCGCTTGGTGGGTTTGATTCCCGTCTGGCGGGTTATTCTTGAGTGTACGGCCAATTGGTGCAACCCTGCAGGGATAATCTTCTCGAGAAGCCGTGTTTTCCGCGGTTATGGATTACTTGGTGAAAGTACTGGCTAACAAGTACTCAGGACAACTTAAACATAATGATCAAACCTGTTACACCCAATGATTAATAACTTGACTAGTAATAGGTTGATGACACAATAACTTGATTCACCTTAATACAACTGTGTGAGTTATCCTCGGATCGCTTCTTTGGATAAGGGGCGAGATCCAGGATGGGTTTGTTTGAAGTTATCTTTCAGTTGGTTACAATCCTCGATCTTATCTCCTTTCTGATAGCCGGAAGTGGTAGAATCTCTGTAGTTGGTTAGTGCAGCCAGTTGCAGCATCTTTTATATCCCCTCTCTTCCGTTGAACCCAAGGCATCTGTGCTTGGTGTTGACGGGTTACACTTTGGTGAACTGTGAGTCTTGCTTGCCAGTACGTTTATGTACTGACCCCTTTGGGGCTGTGGTTTCCGCAGACCTACGTTTCCGAGGATCTACATGGTGGCAACTACGTGGAGTATGACGAGACTGCTGACGAGTAGATAGCGGACCCGGGCAGGATCCGAGACGTCGTGGATGGGCTCCGTCTGTTTGTTCCCGGCCTCTTAGGCCTATTTGGTTCTTGTCTGTACTCAGACATGTTGAATGCTTCCGCTGTATTGTAATGATGTATTGTTGGGGCATGTGCCCTCTGAATGATTGTATTTGCTATCTCTGCTCTAATGAGAGCCATTTGCAACTTATTTCAATCTTTTGTGTCGTAGAGATCTGTTGTGATATCACTTGTTAAACGCCGTTGACGTACCATGTGTGTATGGTTTGAAGTACGTCGACGGAAGTGCCTTCGATCTTTAGTGGATAGTTTACATCGACGATGGAATAGCAGGGCTTGTGTTGTCGCGCATAAGCGCAGGCCTACCAGGAAGCTGGGACGTGGGAGCAGTTATGCCCCATAATCCAAGCATCTGCTATCCAGTTCGTACGGTGAGTATCCCCTAGAAATCAGGGTGCGACATCTGCACACATTGATAGAGCAGAAAAAGATGATCTATATTTTGGTCCTAAATGTTTTACCGACAGGATCCGAAGAATAACGCTCCATTCTGGCTTTGCCAAGGTCGGTCCAACGTACCAGAAATACACTGGCAGCACAAACCCGGATACCTGGCTCTCGGATTACTATACAGCCGTCCAGATCAACAATGGGACAGACTTGGAAGCTGTCAAGTTTCTTCCCCTAATGCTGCTGGACGGAGCCAGAGATTGGATCAATGGATTACCGTCACGAACAGTCGACAGCTGGGACGATATGGCTAGAGTATTTACTCAGCATTTCCGGGGAACATACAAACGCCCGAATAGCATCAACCAGCTAAACCGTTGCACGCAATTTGAGGATGAACCATACGTGGATTTCATCTCCAGATGGACAGCAATGAAGAATAGTTGCTCTGGAGTAACTGACGTACAAGCAATGCATGCTTTCGTCAATGGCCTAAAACCCGGACTCGTACCGTTCATGGTTGGTTCCAAAAAGCACAAGGATCTCGGATCCATGCTTACAACCGCCAATGAGCATGCCGCAGCCGAGGATGACATCAGAGCGAGAGGAGGCAACATTGAATCATTGATACTCGCCAAGAAAACCCCTCGTTCTGAAAAAAAAGCCACTCTAGAAACAACGACAAAGCCCAAAGAGGTGAACATAGCCTTTGGAGGAGAAAAGGGAAATAAGTGGAAAGGACGCAACCCAGATCCAATCAATTACACTCCAGAGGAGTGGGAAAGGATTAAGTCGGAACCTTGCGTTCACCACTCGCAATTTGGGAAACCCACCCATACAAACGCGCAATGCCGGCTGAATAAGCACATGAAGGGCACTGCAGGGTCCGGAAATAAAGGGAAGGGTTCCAAAAGGAAACCCGCCAAACAAAAGCCAGAAGCTGACAAAGAAGACAGTGAATCGGACACTGACGAAAAAATCCAGGAACAGCAGCGTAAAGGTGAACCCAAGTTTCCGAGGGTTGATGGAGAAGCAATGCTAACTTTCTTAGCAACCCCATCAGCAAAGGTGGCAAAAAGAACACTTTGAGAAATAAACGCGGTTGTTCCGGCAACCCCGAAATTCTTGAAGTACTCCAATACACCGATAATCTGGGATCAGTCTGATCATCCCGGAAATATCCCTGAACCCGGCACACAAGCTCTTGTTGTAAGCCCTATTGTTCAAATACTAGGCTAAGAAGAGTGCTGATGGATGGAGGATCCAGCATTAACATAATGTACCTGGATACACTGAAGCACCTGAAGATTTCCGAGTCTCAGCTCAACTACAGCAATATACGCTTCCATGGTATCGTCCCTGGCAGGCAAGCACGATCCCTAGGAGAAATCTCCCTAGATGTCACCTTCGGAGATAAAGATCACTTCCGTCAGGAAAAAGTATCCTTCGAAGTAGTGCCGTTCGAAAGCGTGTATCACGCAATACTCGGACGTCCAGCTTTCGCCAAATTCATGGCAAGATCCTGTTATATTTATAACAAGCTGAAGATGCCAGGACCCAAGGGAGGAGTATCACTATAGCTGGTGATTTTAAGCTGGCAAATGAGTTGGAAAAAGAAACGCCCTTTGCGCTCAGAGAGTTATAGCAAAGGAAGAACTGAAGGAATTAGCCAAGGAGGTATCGCCGTCGGAAATGCCGGCAGGAAAAGAAACTCGGAAGCCAACAGACAGCTTCAAGGCATCCGAGAATACAAGACAGGTAATCCTAGATCCCAAAGATCCGACAAAATTTGTCGTCGTAGGGACCGGGATGACTGACAAATAGGAAGGCGAGCTCATCAAGTTCCTCCGTGAGAACTGGGATATTTTTGCCTGGTGTCCAGCGGACATGCCAGGTGTACCCAGGGAACTTGCTGAGCACCAACTTAAGGTTATTCCTGGATCAAAACCCGTCAAACAAGGTCTCCGTCGATTTGACGGAAGAAGACGGAAGGCTATTGGCAAGGAAATTATCCGGCTTTTAGCAGCGGATTTCATCAAGAAAGTGATCCATACTGGCTGGTCCGCAAATACGGTATTAGTACCGAAGAAAGACACTACTGCTCTTAGAATGTGTATAGATTACACAGGCTTGAACAAATTGTGTCCGAAAGATAGGTTCGCATTACCGCGAATCGATCAAATAATAGATGCTACAGCAGGCTCTGAGCTTTTGTGCTTTTTGGATGCATACTCCGGGTACCACCAAATACGCATGAAAAGGAAGATCAAATTAAGACTTCTTTCATAACCCCATACGGGACGTATTATTACGTAACCATGCCGTTTGGCCTGAAGAACGCAGGTGCAACCTACCAGCGTTGCATGCAACGTTGTTTGCATAGTCAGATTGGAAAAAATGTCCATGTTTATGTGGACGATATTGCTGTCATAACCAAGGAAAAAGATACACTCCTTGAGGATTTGCGAGAAACTTTCGAAAACTTACGCACCTACAAGATGAAGTTGAATCCATCTAAGTGCGTATTCGGGGTTCCCTCAGGAAAACTTCTGGGTTTCATCGTTTCTCATAGAGGAATAGAAGTTAACCCGGAAAAGATCAAGGCAATCTTGAACATCACAAAACCTACCTGTGTCAAAGATGTCCAAAGATTGACGGGTTCCGCAGCTGCCGTTAGCAGATTTATTAGTCGGCTGGGGGATAAAGCATTACCACTATATAAGCTGCTGAAAAAATCCGACAGGTTCGAATGGACAGAAGAGGCCGATGCGGCACTGACTCAGTTGAAGGAAACCTTGATGAAAGCTCCGATTTTGGCATCCCCAAAAGACGAGCCATGTTATTGTACCTTACGGCTACAAATCGGGTTATTAGTGCGGTAATCGTTGTGGAACGGTTAAAGGAAGAACAAAGCATACCAGACCAACATCCGGTATATTACATAAGCGAAGTATTTTCCGAATCAAAACAAAGGTACCCACACTACCAGAAACTGGCGTATGGTGTATTTTTCGCATCTAGAAAACTACGCCATTACTTCCAAGGGCATTCCATAACAGTGGTTAGTAAAGCACCACTAGGAGACATTATAAACAATGCAGAGGCAACCGGCCGAGTAGCCAAATGGGGCATTGAGCTGGCAGCCTTCGACATTAAGTACCAGCCAAGGACGGCCATAAAAATCCCAGGTTTTGGCAGATTTTGTTGCCGACTGGACAGAAGCAATGGAAAAAACACCAATGCCGGAGTCCGAGTACTGGATCATGCACTTTGACGGATCCAAGATGAAGGAAGGAGCTGGGGCTGGCGTAGTCTTAAAATCTCCTAAGGGAGACACAATGGAGTACGTGTTGCAAATACACTTCAACGCCAGTAATAACGTGGCAGAATATGAAGCTTTGCTTCACGGCTTGCATATCGCAAAAGAAATAGGAGTGAAGCGCATACTGTGCTATGGCGACTCGGATTTGGTGCAGCATCAGCTCAACCAAACCTGGGACAAAAAGCCCTATAATGGCCGAATATCGGAGAACGGTAGACGAATTCGCCATCTGTTTCTTTGGATTCGAGGTCCTTCACATCAAAAGGGAGGAAAACTGGAACGCGGATGCGCTAGCCCGCATGGGATCAGAAAGGGTAAAAACCTTACCCAGGAGTATTCGTTCAGCACTTACATGAGCCATCCATAAAAGGTGGAGACGTTGATTACCCTCTGGCGTCTGAATCGATTGAAGTCATGATCGTTAAACCGTACTGGACAATTCCGTACTTAAACTTCTTAGTCAATCAGAAGTACCCGGAAGGAGCAGACGAAGTCTTGCAAAGACAAATACAGCGTCGATGCAAAGGATACACAGTAATTGACGGTTGCCTATATAAACGTAGTATTTCTGGAATTTTCAGCGGTGCATTTCACCAGAAGAAGGAAGAGAAATACTGGAGGAAATCCACGCCGGCGATTGCGGACATCATGCTCAATCAAAAAGCATAGTCAAAAAAGCATTCCGCGCGGGTTTTTTCTGGCTAACAGCCAAGACAGATGCCGAGCATATAGTTAATACATGTGCAGGATGTCAATATTACGCTAAGCAGACCAATTTGCCGGCCCAAGCACTTAAAACTATCCCCATTACGTGGCCGTTTGCGGTCTAGGGGCTAGATATGATGGGACCGTTCAAAACCGCAAGAGGCGGACTTACTCATTTGCTAGTAGCAGTGGATAGGTACACCAAATGGGTGGAGGCTAAGCCCATCAAAAAGTTGGATGGTGCAACTGCTAGAAATTTCATCATCGACTTGGTGATGAGACGGTGTGCCACACAGCATAATAACCGACAACGGGACAAATTTCCATCGGAGAGTTGGCAAGATATTGCCGACAAACGGGAATTCGCCTAGATCTAGCATCTGTGGCACACCCGCAATCCAATGGACAGGTTGAGCGAATGAATAGTTCAATCCTGCAAGGAATACGCCCAAGACTCGAAACTCCTCTTCATAGAGCGATCGGAGCATGGGTAGAAGAGTTGCCTTCCGTGATTTGGAGTATAAGAACGACGCCAAAAAGGTCAACTGGGCAAACCCCGTTTTTCCTAGTTTACGGCGCGGAAGCTATTCTCCCAACAGATATGATCCATGATAGCCCAAGAGTGCAAGATTTTGACGAATCAGACGCCGACGAGGCACGACAGAATGCCGTTGATCTCCTAGAAGAGGAACGAGAGCTTTTGCTTCAAAGGTCCGCCATTTACCAGCAGGGTTTAAGACGTTACCATAGTCGGAAAATCAGGCATCGTTCTTTTAAAGAAGGTGACCTAGTGCTGAGATTGGTGCAGCAAAGGAAGCACAAATTAGCCCCAGTATGGGAAGGGCCATTTGTCATAAGTAAAGCCATGAAAAATGGATCATACTTGTTGACATTCGAGATACGGAAGACGATCCCGAGAAACCGAATCGCAAAAGAAAGAGAAAGATAGATGATGAGCTAGGAGAGACAAAGAGACCTTGGAGCATCCAGCAGTTACGTCCTTTCTATATTTAGTTCAATATCTATGTAAACATCTTTTGAGATCATGAAATAAAGTCATTGGAATTCTGATATCCATGTTTTTTACAAGTTCATTATAGTAAAAGCATGTTTCCACCTTTTCTATTCCCAATGATCTTCAAAATACTCAATGTTAACCCGAATTGTGCCTGCGTGCTCGGCGTTAAAAACTGAATGATTTCAGCCTGTTAATGGCTAAAGGAAACTCGGATTGTGCCTGCGTGCCCAAGTTTCAAGAAAGTTCCTTACAAATCTTTAAGCATTACCTGATCGAATATATGTTGGGTCACTGGATCTGGTTAGTAAAAATGCCTTTAGTATGGTCCATGTTTTCGAGTTCTAACTGATTGGTTATACCCAGTTACTCGTCATGACGATCATAATGCTATCGAGTCATTTAAAACACTAAAGACAGTCAAAACACATATGCCAGAGAACTTAGTAGATAAGGGAGCAATTCAACCCGACAAACTTGCAAGGAATTTCATAATTCAAAGCTGCAAAAGGCGGAGTTCTTGTTTCGACAAATGAAATAGAAGCGTTACAGTATGAATTACAGTGTAAATAGCACTCCTATTATACAAATCCATCATCCAGGTTAGAGGCAGTCCTTCAAGCATCTGAGTCTTCCTCGCTGCTTTCATCTTCGGGGACCGCAGGAACCTCTTCTTCTGGATAAGTGATAGAAATGTTAACCATGGAAGCAATCTTGGTGGTGTGGCCTTTGACTTCATCAAAGATGGCGGTTCTCTGATCCTCTGTATACCCTTGAGGGACACCAGAGGCCACGCGCCAAGATTTCGCGTCAGGATAGTGCAGGCGCATAAGGCCTAGTGCCATGCGCGCACCACCTCGTGCAGCGGAGCGTAGGATGAATTCCTTTGATCCCGCAACTTCCATGATGGCACCCGGAAGTTTGTAAACTTCCGAGAAATCTATAGTACTTGCGGGAAGGAACTTATTAATCAATTGCATTCCTGCATTTCTGATCGCGTTCCATACTTCTCCAAAAGCTCGGATTTTCTCAATCCGAGAAATGCCTGGAATATTCCATGTTTTGATGGCAGAAACAAGTTTAGGCCACAAAAGAAAAGGAAGTAAGACATGGAGAAATTGGTAAAAGGAACTAACTTACCAAGAACCTTGTCAATTTCGGTGCCTTCTTTCATGCGCGGGAATAGCATACTTTCAAAATCATGGATAATAGATTTATTTTCCGCCGCTTGCAAAGAAGCCTGGGATTGACCAATCCCAAGGGCCAGATTACTGGCCTCCAGGTCTTTTTCAACTTTCGTAAGTTCCTTGCGAAGGCTCGAGTTTTCTGCACGGAGCCGAGATACATTGCTAGCGTCCTTGGCTATTTTGTTGGCTTTTGCTAAAGCAGCTAGGGGACACAAAAACATTTCGAGCTTATGAAAATTCGGGACAAATGTTATCCGGATAAAAACTGCAGAGAATACATACCTGTTGTTTTACAATTGTAGCTGAGATGACGCCAGCTCGTTGCTTCTCAACTCAATCATGGATTGAAGGGTTTTTACTTCTCTACTTTTGAGATTAAGCTTCTTAAAAACTTCCAAGTTTATGGCATCTGCGGAATGCTGAATACAAAAATGAAAGCCAAAATGCTTAATTATGAACAAGCATATGATAAAACATTAAGAAGAATTCAGATTTTCAACTTAATGCTTGGGGGCTAGAGGTATCACCTGGCTCATTTCTCGCAAGTCGGCCAAGTTCCGTTGAATTCTTTGGCATATTCAGTAAAAAGAATCCAAACGTGATGAAGGCCATCTTGTAAGACCTGGCGAGGGTTAAATACAATATCATTGCGAACCACTAATCCACCTTGTGGCCAAGGACGAATTAGAGGGGCAGGAGCGAAAAACTTTTTAGCCTCCGGACGAATATATCCGAGATCGTCGAACGGTTCTTCTTTTATCCGGATGTTACTGTCCAAATTGGAGACGGGTTCGTTTCCAGCAGAGGTCCGGAGATTTTCGCCTGTCTGAGCTTCCGTTCTATTCCTCGGGCCCATGGCTGCAGAAGAGGATTCTTTTTAGCAGCCTTATGTTTCTTCAGCTTCTTTGTTTTCAAAGGAGTTGGGGCAAGACTGCAAGAAGAATATCCGAGAGTTAAAAATCTCGAAGAACTGAAGGAGGATGGTAACTAGGAAAAACCCGGTAAAATACCTGGAGGTGGCGGCAGGAATTCCGTCAACAGTTACCATTTTCTCAAAAGTCACCTGCCTTTTGTGCTTCCGGTTGTTGTAAAACCTAGCATGTATTTCGCTGAGTTCGGCATCGGAAGCAAGATCATTCCCTCCGAGTTCGTTGAACTAGGAAAGAATTACATGATCAAAAGGTGGAGATACAAGTTAATCTGAGGAAAACTCGGAAACGAGGAAAGTACAAATACCTTAGGAACTCGATTTTCCACGTGATAAATGGCTAGGTTTTCTTCGATTTGGGCGCTGGAGGCAACTAGCTGATGAAGTCGCTTTATAAAATCTTTCTTGGTATAGGCTTTATCTGTTCCCCTCATGCTATCTTCTGGCCCTTGGTATTCGCAAAGAAGCCGGGAACGAAATGAAAGGGGTTGAATGCGACGTCCGAACCAGCATAAACACAGTGTCTTTCCCAGTTAAGGAAGGTTTGGAAGAAGTAAGCTTGGCAATACGGCGCTTTATCTTCATTAAATTTTCCGGCAATGTCTCAACTGCTTCAGCTGTCCAACTCTCTCGAGGAATGGCGGCGGAATTAACGAATGAAGGAACCCGATTTCCTTTCCAGGGAATGGGATGTCCTGATGATAAAAGAAGGAACCCAGGCAGGATTTGGTGGGTTCTGGCATTTGTATTCTCGGGTACCAATCCTCTCTATTTTTCCGAAGAATAAAAGATATGGTTCCACAGATAGGCGAAATACCTTCTGTGATGTTATGTTTTACTTCAAAACAGTATTGCCAAAAATCTAGACTAGGATTTGTTCCGAGATATCCCTCAAAAAGGGCTTGGAAGCTAGCTAGATAGAGGATGGAATTTGGAGAGAGGTTATGTGGTTGGACGCCGTAATAGTTAAGGATGTCTATGAAGAAGGCGGAAGGCGGTAAACCCATACCTCGCGTAATGTGAGATGTAAGGAGGACACACTCTCCGTTTTTTGGTCTGGGCTCGAGTTCACCATCTGACTTTCGCCATTTGCCTTTAACTATCAATCCCTCTTTTGACATTTGTCGAAGGAGGACGAGGGAAGAGTTACTCGGACTCCAGTTGCCGACAAATTCTGCTTCTCCAGCGGCGGCGAGCTCATCGCCAAGGAGTTGGATCTTCTCCTCCGCCGTTTCTGGAGCCAACGGCGGGGAGGCTGCGGAGCTCGATCCCGCAGCGTCCGCGGCGGCGGAAGGATTTGTGTCACCCGCCGCGGAGGCCGTGGTCTTCTTCGGCTCGTCGCCGGTGTGCTTGGGCGATCCCAGTTGCGGATCTAAATCGCTGATGAGCTCGTTGATGGCGGTGCGGGTCGGCGATGACGGCGAAGAGGCCATCTTGTGGTGGTGCGTTGCGTTCCGGTGTGCTTGGATGCTAAGAGCGCCTGGGACAAGTGCTTTGCTCTCGAGCTCGTTCGCGTCAATGGCGTGGGCAGTGGGGAGTGAGGAAAGTTTTCGTTGAGGACGAGGACGGCTATTTATAGCCGGAAAACCGTTTAGATGCGTGCCAACGGCTATTTTGACCGTTGGATGTTTGCCACGTGTCGCTCGCCGGAAAATCCGTGAAATGAAACGACGGAGTAATGATGATTATCTCCTCGTTTCCCGCGCAAATCTGTCAGAGATACGTTTCTGGGTTTTTCCGAGTAAATCTCAAACGTCGCTTACGTCAGCATGATTGAGTGCGCTGACGTAGGAAGTTTCTTCTCCGCGAAGGATCGTGAGAGAAAAGCCGGATTTTTAGGATTCCGAGTTTCATGCCACCATCTTTTTCAAATGAAGAATAAGAAGAATCAAGACTGCTGAATCAATATTTCTCGGACAAACATTTGGCGAATAGCGGAGAATCAGAGTTTTGATCCTTCTTGGGGGCTACTGTCGGATATATACCAAATAGGGGTATAAAAGATGGTAGGCCAAGTGCCGGATTACCAGGGTGGCCTAAGTGGTAGTGGGCTTAGGTCCATTAGGCGGCCCAGTAATCCGACGCGCAGAAGCCGGATTCTAGAAGAACCCAGATCACAGCCCATGTGATCTGGCTTGGAGGAGAAGACGGATTCCTTGCTTTCCAAGTTACAAGTTACCGTAGTTTTCTAGGTTTCCTATTCTGTAAGCCCTAATCCGGCTATTATATAAAGCCGGACGGGAGATAGACAAAACAAGGAACAGACAGATAAGCTCTACGCCAACTCGCCGAGAAGCTCATCCTCGCCGAGTGGTTTAGATCTAAAACCCTCACATTGTAACCCTGTTTACGGGCTTTAGTCCCAATTAGTGAGAAGTGCAGGAGTAGGCACGTCGTACTGTCGCGACGTACCGAACCTGGGTAAAATCCCGTGTCTTGTGTTACTACGCTATCCCGTTACCCCACGTCTCTACCGTAGTCTCATGGCACCCCCGTCTATGAAAACTACTACGATGTCTCGACAGAGGTGGTTGTGACATGATTTATCATGTTGCCTACTCATGATTGAGAACGGAGGCGTGTAAGCCCCGGAAGCAAATCCTCTATTCCTTGAGCAGTAGATATTGATCCTTTAATTAGAAGCCCGGATGGGTTTTCCGTCGTACCTCAGGAGTTTTTGGTCTCGTGTTTCCCGTTGTTGCTTCGATATCCTGTTCTTCTCAACATCCTTTTCGTCCGTTGAAACCTTGTATTTGCTTTCCACTTCAGTTCTCTACCGACGTCTAATCAAAACTTCCCCGATCATCTGCAGATGGATCTCAGGTTCTACCCGCAGGTGGTTCGGATGACTCGTTGCGAGAGCACTGCCGGTTATCCGGAGATGCTGAGAGACATGGTCACTTATCTGGGGTTCCGTTGGGCACCAGAGTACCAGGTCTACGAGCAGCAGCGAGAGTTTGACCAGACCTACTACCAGGCTATCGTCTACATTCTGTCAGATGATGGCATGAGCGTAGTCCACCTCTACGAGGTAGTGGGTTCCACAGTGGATATGGCTGTGCAGCAGGCAGCTTATGTGAGTCTCACCGTCCTTCGTGCTGACTACTGGGGATTTGACGATTCTATCTATCGCCACATCCCCCGTGGATACATCACCTCGGAGGGAGCTCACTTCACTCTCTACGACAACCTGGATGTCTACGAGCATGATAACTCCAGGCTGCACACCACCGCTCAGTTTGTGAGGCACAGTGACGCAGTTGCCGGCACACTATCTCAGGAGTTGGCTTCAGTCAGAGAGCAGCTCTACCTTGCTTTGACTCGTCTGGCGACTTACACCACAGACTTTGTTGGAGACGAGCGCTTTGCACGTTTCGATCAGCCAGTTGGTTGTCGTCTGCCAGATGCTGGAGGTTACGAGCCGATCAGAGGTCCACTCCTCAACCTTGGTGCTGGTTACACTGGGATTCCACGCTTTGGAGCACAGGGAGTCGACGCTATGTACTTCACCACACCTAGAGTCGCTCTCAGGCCACGTCAGATCTATGTGGATCGTCGTTCAACCTACTTTCGTGGGCGTGCTCCTCACCGTACCTCTCGTCGTACTACTCACCGCCGTCCTGCGTGATGAGCATGGGAGTACCGATGTATCCATTCTTAGCTATGTTTAGTTATCCTTTGGAATTCGAACCATTTGTGGTGTGTTGGATATTCTGATGTATTTGAACATGTGATGGTGTACCTGTTGGTTATCTATTCATGCGTCGGAATAATCTCTCTTTCGGTTTCCAAGTCTATCCTTTTCTGTTGTTGTGCTAAAATGCATGTCTATTCAAGATGCCGCCAACAAGGAACAACCCGCCTGAGCCACCGCCAATCACGGAGTTGTTGACTCAGATGACCCAAGTCATGGCACAGATGGCCCAGTTCCAGACTAACCAGCACAACAACCAGAATGCTCCACGAGTCAGTATCAAGGAGTTTCTCAGTCTGGGCCCAAGAGCTTTCGTGGCAACACGCGAGCCTCTGGATGCTGATGACTGGATCCGTGAGATAGCTAGGGCTCTGGAGATTGCTCACGTTGCTGAGGAAGACAAGGTCAAGTATGCATCCTATCTGCTGAAGGGTCAGGCAGCTACTTGGTGGGAGAACTACCAGACCATGAGAGCTGGCTATCCAATCACCTGGGGTTGTTTCAAGGAAGCTTTCCTGAAGCACCACATCCCAGATGGTCTCATGGAAAGGATGCGTGAAGAGTTTTTCTCTCTCAAGCAGGGCAAGCTGGACGTCATTGGCTATCAATGTGAGTTCAATCGCCTCGCTCGTTACGCTGGTGATGAGGTGTCCACTGAGGCTAAGAAGATGGCAAGGTTCCGCAGAGGGTTTAACCCGGAACTCAAGTACGCCCTCACCAACATCAAGGCCAAAGACTTCGAGGAGCTCGTTAACACCGCGCTCAATGAAGAAAATGGGCGCAAGGCGTTCGAGGAGTCTCGAAAGCACTCGCGTGAGGGTGGTTCCTCCTCCAACATGACCACCCCTCCGCAGAAGCGCCGCATCTGGGTGCCAAATGGTGCTGTCACTAGGGCTCCATATGCCCAAGCTTCTCCAGGCTTCGCTCCCCGCCCACCCAACCCATCTCAGATTCATGGTCAGAGGTTTTCAATGGGGCAGCCAAGGCCAGATACTCCTCGTGTCGTCACTTGCTACAAGTGCAAGCAGACGGGGCACTACGCTGACAAGTGCACGCAGAGGCAGCTACCTCCACCACCACCTCGTCCCAACACAAACCAGGCAATGGTGCGTGCTCCCCCGGCTAAAGCCTTCAACTCCAACAACAGGCCTGTCGGGAGGACCGCAAGGGTGTATCATGTCAAGATCGACAAAGCTGAGGAAGCTCCTGACGTCGTTCTCGGTATATTACCCGTAAACTCTTTTCCAGCTAAAGTGTTGTTTGATACCGGAGCATCGCATTCTTTTGTGTCAAAGATTTTTGCCGCAACAAACAACCTAATGGTGGTTCCACTAAGCAATCAAATCACTGTTCACTCCCCGGGATCTCAAATGTTGACTTCCAAGATAAGTAAGGATAATCAAATCCTAATTGGAGGCCACATATTCCTTGCTTCTCTCATGTTGCTGGGAAATTCTGACATTGATGTCATTCTTGGTATGGATTGGCTGAAAGCTAATAAAGCTAAGATTGACTGTCCTCAAAAGTCAATAACTCTGATCCATCCCTCTAGCCAGATAGTCTATTCTCCAAATGAATCAAGTTCCATTCAGCTGTTCACCCTCGATGCTAAACCTCTACCTCTACTTGAAAATGTTCCGGTGGTTTGCGAATTCCCTGACGTCTTTCCAGAAGAGTTTCCAGGGATGCCTCCGGACAGAGCTGTTGAGTTCGTGATTGAGCTTGAACCAGGTACTGCTCCAATCTCTAAGCATCCATACAAGATAGCTCCTCCTGAACTGAAATTGTTGAAGGAGCAAACTGATATGTACATGGAAAAATGTTACATTCAACCTAGTTCCTCCGCTTGGGGTTGCCCAACTCTGTTCGTTGCAAAGAAGGATCAAACAAAGAGACTCGTTGTTGACTATCGTCCTCTCAACGAGAAAACCATCAAAAACAAGTATCCAATTCCTCGTATCGATGATCTTTTTGATCAACTTGCTGGAGCCTCAATATTCTCAAAGTTGGACTTGAGGATGGGTTACCATCAAATAAAGATCAGAAAGGAAGATATTCCAAAAACAGCTTTCACCACTCAGTACGGTCTATATGAATACACCGTCATGTCCTTTGGTCTCACCAATGCACCGGCGACATTCTCTCGACTCATGAATTCTGTCTTCCATGAATACCTCGACAAGTTCGTTGTGGTATATCTTGATGACATTCTGGTCTACTCAAAATCTGAGGAAGAGCATAAAGAACATCTTCGTCTCACTCTCATGAAACTTCGCGAACATCGTCTATATGCCAAGTTCTCCAAATGTGAGTTCTGGATTCCAGAAGTTGCTTACCTTGGCCATGTCATCTCCGCCAAGGGCATAGCCATTGATCCAGAAAAGGTTAAAGCAATTGTTGATTGGAAACCTCCTAAGACGGTGAAGCAAGTAAGAAGTTTTCTTGGCTTGGCTAGCTATTGCCGTCGTTTCGTCCAAAACTTTTCCAAGATTGCCAAACCTCTCACTGATCTCACAAAGAAGGACAAGAAGTTCGTTTGGTCTCCACAGTGTGATGAAAGTTTCAATCTCCTGAAGGCTAAACTCACTTCTACACCAGTTCTGGTTGGCCCAGATACTACCAAACCTTTCCAGATATTCTGCGATGCATCTCTCCAAGGTCTAGGTGCAGTTCTTATGCAAGAACGTCAAGTTGTGGCTTATGCTTCACGTCAGTTGAATGCACATGAGCAAAACTATCCCACACATGACCTAGAACTTGCAGCAGTTGTGTTTGCCCTCAAGAAATGGAGGCAATACTTGTTGGGTAATCGCACTGAAATCTTTTCCGATCATAAGAGTCTGAAATATATCTTCACTCAACCAGATCTAAACCTCAGGCAAAGGAGATGGATTGAAAAGATTAAAGACTTTGATCTCACCATTTCTTACACTCCAGGCAAGGCTAATGTTATGGCCGATGCTCTCAGTCGCAAGTCGTATTGCAATAATCTCATGATCATGGAAAGCCAACCTCCTCTTCATGAAGAATTCCAGAAGCTAAACCTTGGTCTTGTTCCTCAAGGTTATCTTGCAAACTTGACAGCCAGTCCAACTCTCGAGGACAAGATTCGTTCTGAACAACTTCGTGATGCTGAAATCAAGAAGATGGTAGAACACATCAAAGAAGGCAAGGAGAAATTTAAGTCCTTCTCAATTGATGACAAAGGAACTGTGTTCTTTGAAGGACGCATTGCAGTTCCTCAAGTTCAAAGTCTCAAAGATATCATTCTCAAGGAGGCTCATGAAACTCCTCTCTCCATCCACCCTGGAAGTACAACGATGTACCAGGATCTTAAGACACTGTATTGGTGGCCTGGCATGAAACGTGAAATTGCTCAATACGTTTCTGAATGCGACGTTTGTCAACGTGTTAAGGCAGTCCATCAGAAAACAGCCGGTCTTCTCCAACCTCTGAAAATTCCTGAGTGGAAGTGGGACATGATTGAAATGGACTTCGTCACTGGTTTTCCAAAGTCCAAGAAGGGCAACGATGCAATCTTCGTTGTCATTGATCGTCTCACTAAAGTAGCTCACTTCTTTGCTGTCAAAGAAACAATCTCAGCTAGCCAGTTAGCAGAGCTCTACACAGCAAAGATTGTTCCTCTTCATGGTGTTCCATTGGAAATAAGCTCAGACCATGGAAGCATATTCACTTCTCATTTCTGGAAAAGCTTTCAAGAAGCATTGGGCACCAAACTTCTGTTCAGCACAGCTTATCACCCTCAGTCTCAAGGGCAAGTCGAAAGAGTCAATCAGATTCTCGAGGATATGCTCAGAGCATGTGGTATCTCTTTTGGCATGAAATGGGAGGAATGCCTTCCATATGCTGAATTCTCCTACAACAACAGCTTCCAGGCAAGCCTAGGCATGTCACCATTTGAAGCTCTCTATGGCCGCAGATGCAGGAGTCCAATCAATTGGTCTGGAGCTGGTGAACGTTCACTCTTAGGCCCTGACATTGTTAAGGAAGCCGAAGAGAAAGTTCGCATCATTCGTGACAATCTCAAGATTGCTCAGTCTCGTCAGAAAAGCTACTATGACAGCAAGCACAGGGATATGATCTATGCACCTGGTGACAAAGCATATCTCCCTGTAACTCCCCTCAGAGGCACTCATCGTTTTGGTGTGAAAGGAAACCTTGCACCAAGATACATTGGTCCTTTCATCATTCTCTCAACGTGTGCGGAAAATGCCTATCGTCTTGAACTTCCAGAAAAACTATCCAAGGTGCACGATGTGTTTCACGTGTCACAGCTCAAGAAGTGTTTCAAAGATCCAGATCGTGCAGTTGATCATGATTCCGTTGAACTGCAAGATGATCTCTCTTACGAGGAGCACCCTGTTCGTATTCTCGATGAGACCGAGCGTAAGACTCGCAACAAGAGCACCAAGTTCTTGA
This sequence comes from Alopecurus myosuroides, assembly GCA_028641055.1. Classification (NCBI taxonomy): domain Eukaryota; kingdom Viridiplantae; phylum Streptophyta; class Magnoliopsida; order Poales; family Poaceae; genus Alopecurus; species Alopecurus myosuroides. The sequence continues at coordinate 683,896,880 of CM054057.1, forward strand.
AAGTGCAGTGGTCGCATCATTCCGATAAAGAGGCAACGTGGGAGACCGAAGAGGATCTTCGCAACAAGTATCCGGACCTTTTCCTTTCTCAGTAGGAATCTCGGGGCGCGATTCCTTCAAGGGGGGGCGTTTTGTAACATCCCAAGTATGAAAACCACCCCTAGAATGTTTGTTTCTTGCTTTATTATTGTTTTGCATCATAGCATCTTAATCATTGCATTTGTTTTCCTTTTGTTTTGCATCTGTTTTCAGTTGTTTTCTATTTCAAATCCAAACCAATATTCAAACCTTTGTTTCATACTTGTTATGTTACAACCTTTCAAATAAAAAGTTCAAATAAAAACAACCAATTGTTTCCATTAATCTATAAGGTTCAAACCATTTAAATGTTGTTTTCAATAATTCACTCAATTCAAATGATATTTCAAATCCAATCAAATTTCAAACAGCAACCTTTTGGAATTATTGAAAATTACCACAACAATTTTAATCATTTGTTCTAATTGAACAATAAGGTTCACCCTATTTAAAATCGTGTTTTCAATAATCACTTAAACTCAAATTCACTCAAATTTGAATCAATTTACTAACAGCAATTTAATTTTGAACTTTTGGGAAACAAAAGTTGTCAAATGGGTACTGACACAATAACTAAGCAACACAATTGTTTCCTAGATTTTTCCTAACTCAAAAACCCTATTGTTTCTTCCTATTTCTAAATCAGCAAAAAAAAGTAACAAAACAAATAATAAAAAAAACGCACAGGAGAGGGGGAGAGGCAGGCCCAGCCCACCCAGGCTGCAGCCCGTTACCATCTCCCCCAACCTCCGTACGCTGTTGTCAGCCATGGTGACAGCAACGTGCGTGCTGCCCCACTGCTCCACCCCATCCCCCCTCCTATATCTACTCCTCGCCCCTCGAAAACCCTAACCCTAACCCTAGCCGCACCCGCCTCCCTCCTCTCTCCCGTCTCCGCCGCCATCGAGGAGGGCGCCTCCGTTACCTGCTGCCACGGCCGCCGCCGACGACTCCGCCTCCCTCCGGCCGCGCAGAGGGCACCCCTGCGAAGAGGGTAATCTCCTCTTTCCATTCTGCCACTCACCCGCTCGATCTCCTTGCTGTTTGCATCGTGATCTTCCATGCCATCGCTGCCTGTTCGTGCTTGTTTTCCCATCAGAGAAGAACATCTGCAGGTGTTCGTTTGCAAGTTCAGTTAACGCAGTAGGGTTGGTACAAAAACCAATCGATCCCGCTATCCATCAAACCGGCCGCAGCAGACCGACTGGTGAGCGCTCGCTGCGCGCAACCGCGGCGCGCAGGATCGAGTCCCAGCCCCCCACCCTTTTTCTGCTTATTTTTCCGATTTGTTCAGTGGACAGTTGCTGAACCATAACCCCCCTTCGCCCCCTTAACTGTCAACAAAGCGCACCCACCGCAGTGGTTGCTGTTCCTCTGCGCAGCAAGCAGGGGCAGGGGTTCGAATCCCACCCCTGCCACTAAAAACCAATCTTTTTTCCATTTATTTTTCTAGATCTAGATCTACTCTAAATTTCTCACAGGTCCCTGCTACTTTTATCTAGGTCCCTGTAATTTTCTTTCCAAGTCCCTGTATCTTTTCTAGGTCCATAGTTATTTTCTATCAACCATAAAAATGCTTAAACTTGGTAAATTAATAACTTTTGTTTGGAAACTCCAATTGCAAAACTTTAAACTAAAATGTAAACCCATTTAAATTCTCTACCCAAATATAAAATTTGTTTACTGTTTTGAATATTTTAAATTGGTGAAATATTTAAATTCTTGTTTAATTCACTTAAATTTGCAAAATTCATAACTTGAGCATAAAAATTCCAAACTCAACAAATAAAATATGTTTTCCATCCATTTTTCATGTACTTTGCAAATATAAACTTTGTTTCATGTTTTGAATAATTATAATTGGTTAAATAATTTAATCCTTGTTTAAATCATTTAAATTTGCTAAATTCATAACTTGCTCAAATTAAATTATTTTTGAACTTATGAAATATGTTTTCAAACCAGAAAATTATAAACTTTTCAAATATGAATTTGGTTTAATGTTTTGAACAAATAAAAATTCAAATAAATTCATACTTGAATCTAATTCATTTAAATTTTGTTTAACTTGTTTAATTCATAAATAATTCATCTTAATTCCTTTCTCAATAATTGGGACATGTATTCCACCTAAAATTTTGTGCTCTTTCCAAATATGAATTTTTTTTATTTGTTTTGAACAATTAAAGTTGATGAAAACAACAAATGCTTGTGTAACACCTTTAAGGAACCAAAATTCCTTAACTTAATAAATAAAATTCCAAACTTGGTAAACCTTATTTCAAAATTGTTCTATTGTTGTTATTTTTCTGTTTTCCTCGTCCATGCATCATACTAATCCACTTTCACCTGTTGATTAGTTGTAAAACAATTATTCCAACCTTAATTGATGGGCTTTTCATATGCAACTCAAATTGCATGTGGATCCATTTAATCATGTTGTTACCATGTCAACTAGTTTATTTTGATGCATCAATTAAATGGTCATGCATCATCCCATGATTGTGTATTATGCCATGTTATTGATTGTTTGTCTCTTTGTGTTGTTTGTTTGCTTCTTCTCGAATAGACAACGACGTTGAGACAGACGAGCTTTACGACACCCCTTCTGAGGATCTAGCTCAGTACCAGGCTGCTGAGTTTGCAGGCAAGTATTCACTCACATGAACCATTGTGTTCCTTTCAACATTGGATACCGATACTTTCCGTTGTCTATTCTGCTAGCCCTATGAATAGTTGTTTCTGTTACGAACCTATCACATGTTATCCTTAACCCTGATATAGCCTCACCTCCACACCTATAACCCCATTGCTTGTTGCCCGTGTCTTACTAGTATGCTTAGGGTTGTTTTGCTCGAGTCTGTTACCCGTTACTTTCTGTTACTATATTTCTATCATGTTCTGGGGCTCGATGTTTACACAATCAACCTGTTAATGTTTGAGGTAATAATAATTTGATGATAAGGCACTGGCAGGAGGCCCGGCGTGGTTTTGAGGCCTGCTAGTGCCGACCCTAATTAGGAAAAGGGTCTTGTCTACTGATCCATGATGAGCGCACTATCCGCATGTGGGAAGCGTGTATGGGCGCCCCCCTCAATTTGATTCGATTCGCATCTCGTCCAAATCGCCTCATTTAGTTCGGGTTTTCCATTTGCCGCATGCATATGCAGGTGCGAACCCTTGGTACCAGGGTGGAACTTTTGTAGTCGGCATTTAGGGAGACACGTTCTTAGAGTGCTATGAGGGTCCCCTTTTCTTCGTGGGGCTTGATTAGCCGTGCGCTCACTGCACGGGGTTCTTTGGGCTTGATGCGAAGAAGAGTTGAGTTGTGTTGAGTGCCCCGGTTGGTGGGAGGCATTCCATCTGGCGGGTTATTCTTACGTGTACGGCCAAATTGGTGCACCCCTGCAGGGATAAATCTTCTCGAGAAGCCATGTTTTCCGCGGTTATGGTTAACTTGGTGAAAGTACTGGCTAACAAGTACTCAGAACAACTTACACCTAACTAATGATAACGTGACTACTAATAGTCTTATTGACACAACAACTTGATCCATCATTAATCCAACTGTGTGAGTTATCCTCGGATTGCTTCTTTGGATAAGGGGCGAGATCCAGGATGGGTTTGTTTGGAGTTAGTTATAGTTGGTTACGATACGCTATCTTATCTCCTTTCTGATAGCCGGAAGTTGTAGTATGTTTCTGTAGTTGGTCAGTGCAGCCAGCTGCCGCATCTTTTGTATCACCCTTTCTTCCGTTGAACCCAAAGCATCTGTGCTTGGTGTTGACGGGTTACACTTTGGTGAACTGTGAGTCTTGCTTGCCAGTACGTTTATGTACTGACCCCTTTGGGGCTGTGGTTTCCGCAGACTACGCTTACGAGGATCCCCGTGACGGCTACTACGTGGAGTTCAACGAGGCTGCTGACGAGTAGATAGCGGACCCGGGCAAGATCCGAGGCATCGTGGATGGGCTCCGTTTTTTTCGTTTCCGGCTTCTTAAGCCTATTTGGATTTTGTCTGTACTCAGACCCTTGAATGCTTCCGCTGAGATGTAATGATGATATGTTGGGACATGTGTCCTCTGGATGATTGTATTTGCTATCTCTGCTCTAGTGAGAGCTATTTGCAACTTATTTCTATTTATTTGTGTCTTAGAGATATGTTGTGCTATCATTTTGTTAAACGCCGTTGACGTACCATGTGTGTATGGTATGAAGTACGTCAATGGTAGTATCCTGATTTCTATGGGATGGTTTACGTAGACGATGAACAGTAGGGGTTGGTTGTCGCACATACGTGTGTTGGCCTACTCGTAAGAGATGCGGGTGCCGGTAAGCCCCGTAATCCAATCAACTACTGTTCAACGGAACTGCGAGTATCCTCTAAAAGTCCTGGTGCGACAGTAGGTGGCCATGAAGGACTCTCGAGGAAGAGTGCTCCCAGACGTTCCGACAATCAACACATGGGTAACACATAAAGCCATTATCTTTGTTCGCCTAAGCTACAATGAGAAATTCATTCAGGCCTGCCATATACTCGGGAGTGCATCGGTCACTGTACATCCATCGCGGCCATGCATCCATCTGCATCGTATTATTAAGTTTATAAAAAAAATATGCTAAATGGCCACCGTACACCGACAAATATAATATTTGTGTATCAATTATAGATGAAAATGATAAGAATGCTAACCTCGATCGAGGATATCATTTTGTGTGGCTCGGGTATTTCGTCGAACACCTTGTGTGCATAGCAAAGATACACAAAGACTAGAACCACCTCTCACACCCTCCTAGCAGAAAAAAAATGAGACAAGGGGCTGGGTGCTGGTATATATAGGGACAGGGACATTCGTCCCTGTCCCGGTTCGTGGCTAGAACCGGGATCAATGCCCCTGCGCTGGCCACGTGGCGGCTGACCGGGCATTTGTCCCGGTTCTAACCATGAACTGGGACGAATGCTCCCTCCCAAACCCGGATCCATACTCCACGGGGCCTAGACACATGTTGGAACGCGTAGAGATAAACAAAACTTTTTCCTACGCGGTACTTCCAAGATCTAGCCGAGGTAGAAGGCCACGATTATTACCACTAGACGCGCGGTTGCGGATTATCGATGAAGCGTGTCGGGGCAGTGCAGTCCATGATCCGATCCAGCCGATCCGATCCACGAACGTCGAAGTGCTGAACGTACAGCACCTCTGCCGGTATCCACATGTACGAGGAAGAGCTCCGACGGCGGACTGCTAGGTCCGGTGCGACGACTGGACTGAGTGGGGCTAGGGTTCCCAATGCATGGGAGTGGACTAACGTGCCCGCTGGGCAACCTGCGCCCCTCTTTATATAGCGAATCGTACTGGGCTTCACAACACTTGTGGCCCATTCCCTCTGTGAGTCCGACTCACAAACTCAGTCCATTTCCGGTTCGGGTCCAACCCGACCAATACATTTGCTCCTGTTCTTAAGTGTGCGACCCTGCAGGCTCATGGCGACTTGGACACGATTGGAGTCCGACTCTCAATCGATCAATCGGTAGCGGCTCCTAGCAGAACGTGTCGACTCCCAAGTCCCATTGAGTCATGAAGACATACCTTTCAATGTGATATTCATCTTAGTCCCTTTTGCCACACGATATACCTTGTCGAACTATAGGCGATTTATCGTCATCCCTTAAATAGTTCGACTCTCTTATCGATCCGTGATATGTGATTCATCTGACTAACTCTTAGTCAACAGACACAGTTAACACTTAACTGAGTCGCGCATGGCCATGCTACCTGAATCATATCACTCGAGAGGGCCCAGAGAATATCTCTCCATTCGGAGAGGCAAAATCTCATCTTGATTATCCACATCACGCAGCTTGTTTCTCATTCGACCCGAACTCTGCCTTTATAACTGTCTTGTCACAGAGCAGCGTTTAACAGAACCTAAGTCGGTGATCCACAACTCGGATTGTGCGACAACCTCAGGTCTAAGGATTACATTGATTGAGACATGCAAATGACGACTTGCTCGTTGCATCTCAATGTGGGTCAGTCCGACTTGCTAAACTCTTTAGCCAAGTCCGTGATCGTTGGAATGGCATCACCATGCTCATGAAAAGTGGAACCGTGTCATCAGCCAACACTCACATTAGTCTAAGGTGTGTTTAACTAAATGACCAAATGACCAAGGACAATCTAGTATGAACAACATGAATACATAGTTCCACAATCGAATCACATATTCAATGACATGTGTCAGATGTTCAAAACAAGGACAACTTAATAACTTTATGAATACATTGGGAATTACATCATACATGATTGCCTCTAGGGTATATTCCCAACAGTCTCCCACTTGCACTAGAGTCAATCATCCTAGCATCATATGCCTAGGCATCTAATGCCCATACCTCTCGTGTGCGCCTCATGCTTCGGATGTGGTAGCGCCTTTGTCAACGGATCTGCAATGTTTGCATCCGTGTGTACTTTGAATAACTTGATATCACCTTGTTCGACAAACTGGCGAATGAGGTGGTACCGCATGAGTATATGTTTGTTCTTCTGGTGTTGTCTAGGTTCCTTGGCTTGTGCGATAGCACCATTGTTGTCACAATATACGTCCAAAGGATTGGACGCGCCCTGAACCACACCAAGATCTATCAGGAGGTTCCTGATCCAAACAGCTTCCTTTGCCGCCTCTGAGGCAGCAATATACTCAGCCTCTGTTGTAGATGCAGACACCGTATCATGCTTGGAACTCTTCCAGCTCACAGCTCCTCCGTTCATTACGAACACGTATCCATATTGCGAACGAGAATCATCTGAGTCGGTGAGATAACTCGCATCTGTGTAACCCTTTACACTGAATTCCTCATCACCTCCATAAACTAGGAACATTTCCTTAGTCCTTCTCAAGTACTTAAGGATATTTTTAACCGCTGCCCAGTGGGCTTCGCCAGGATCAGCCTGGTATCTGCTCGTAACACTTAGAGCATAGGAAACATCTGGCCTAGTACAAATCATGGCATACATGATGGATCCGATTGCCGAAGCATACGGGATCACACTCATCCGACTTCGCTCATCAGTCATCGAAGGACACTGAGTCTTGCTAAGTTTTTTGCCATGGGACATCGGCAAGAATCCCTTCTTGGACTCTTCCATTTTGAATTTCTTCAAAACTTTTTCCAGATATGTACTCTGACTCAATCCAATGAGCCGCCTTGATCTATCTCTATAGATCCTGATTCCTAATATGTAAGTCGCCTCACCCAAATCCTTCATTGAGAAACTCCTTTCCAATGACTCTTTGGTTTCTTGCAACATCATGACATCATTTCCAATCAGTAATATGTCGTCCACATATAAGATTAGAAAAATTACTTTTCTCCCACTAAACTTCTTGTATAAACAAGAATCATGATCGCTCTTGATGAAGCCAAACAATTTGACTACCTCATCAAAGCGAATGTTCCAACTCCGAGATGCTTGCTTCAACCCATAAATGGATCTCTGAAGTTTGCATACCTTTTCAGCATTAGCCGGATCGACAAAACCTTCGGGCTATATCATATACACGTCCTTAGTTAAATTTCCATTAAGGAAAGCCGTCTTGACATCCATCTGCCATATCTCATAGTCGAAATATGCTGCTATGGCTAACATGATCCGAATTGATTTAAGCATCGCTACGGGCAAGAAGGTCTCGTGGTAGTCGACTCATTGAACCTGTCAGAACCCCTTCGCGACAAGTCGTGCTTTATAGACGGAAATATTTCCATCCATATCAATTTTCTTCTTAAAGACCCATTTGCACTCGACGGGTCTTGCACCGTCAGGCAGATCAACCAAATTCCAAACTTGGTTTTTATCCATGGACTTTAACTCGGATCTCATGGCTCCAAGCCATGACTCGGAATCAGATCCCACCATCGCTTCCGAATAAGTTGCCGGCTCATTACTGTCTAACAGTAAAACATCACGAGCATTTTGTAATCTGGCAGATCTCCGTGGTTCAGGTGCTGTTACCGGTGTAGGTGCCACGACCGGCTCAGCCTCCAAGGCGTTCGTCGACTCGCCCCTAGCCGGTTCCTATCGAATTTCTTCGAGTTGCACTGTGCTCCCACTGACTTCCCGACCGAGAAACTCTTTCTCAAGGAAGACACCATTCCGAGCGACAAACACTTTGCCCTCTTCCCGGTTGTAGATGTATTACCCCAAGGTTTCCCTCGGATACCCAACGAAAATACACTTATCCGACTTGGGCGTGAGCTTGTCCGACTGAAGTCGCTTGACAAATGCTTCACAACCCCAAATCTTAAGAAAAGACAAACTTGGCCTCTTGCCAGTCCACATCTCATGTGATGTCTTCTCTACTGACTTTGATGGCACCCTGTTTAGTGTGAACGCTGCAGTTTCTAGACAATAACCCCAAAATGATAAAGGTAGATCTGCCCGACTCATCATTGATCGTACCATGTCCAACAAGGTCCGATTTCTCCGTTCGGATACACCGTTTCTCTGCGGTGTACCCGGCGGAGTGAGTTGAGGAACTATTCCACAACTCTTTAGATGGTCATCAAACTCATGGCTCATGTACTCGCCTCCACGGTCCGACCGTAGAAACTTTATTTTCTTGCCGAGATGATTCTGTACCTCACTCTGGAATTCCTTGAACTTTTCAAAGGCTTCCGACTTGTGTTTCATTAAATAGATATATTCATACCTACTCAAATCATCAGTGAAGGTAATGAAGTACTCATAACCACCTCTGGCTGTCGTGCTCATTGGACCACATACATCACTATGTATTAGTTCCAACAAGTCGGACGCCCTTTCACAACTCCTTGCAAAAGGTGTCTTGGTCATTTTGCCTAGTAGGCATGATTCGCATGTCTCGAATGACTCTAAGTCGAACGAAGTTAGAAGTCCATCATCATGGAGCTTCTTCATGCGCTTCCAACTTATATGACCAAGCCGACAGTGCCAAAAGTAAGTCATATTCAGATCATTTGGTTTCAACCTTTTAACATTTATGTTATAGACCGATTCACTATCAAGATTCAAAATAAATAATTCGTTCTGAACGGGTGCAAAGCCATGAAACATATCTTTCAAATATAAAGAACAACCATTATTCTTAATATTCGACTCATAGCCTTGTCTCATCAAACATGAGGCGGAAATAATGTTTCGACTAAGCACTAGAACATACTAACAATTATTCAGTTCCATTAAAAATTCTGAATGTAAATGAAGTTGCATCGTGCCGACTTCCAACGCAGCGACTCTCGCCTTGTTGCCGACCCGAATGTCAACCTCTCCTCTTGCCACGCTCCTAGTTCTTACCAGTCCCTACAACGAGTTGCATATGTGAATAACTGATCCGGTATCATATACCCAAGAACTATTAGGCGCATCAGCAAGATAAATGTCTATAACATTGCACACAAGCGTACCTGAGTTGGAAGTCACACCTCCACTCTTGGCTCTGTCAGCCAAATACTTGGTGTAGTTCCTCTTCAAGTGACCATCCTGCTTGCAATAGAAGCAATTCGCTCCGGCTGTAGGAGATGGCTTAGTTTTTGAGGAAGCACTCTTGACAGGGCCATGGGCGCTACCTCCTGACTTATCCTTCTTCTTCTTAGTCCAAGAACTCTTCTTGAACTTAGCCTTATTCTACACCATCAACACTTGACTGGCGCCTTTCTTGAGATCAGCCTCTGCCGTTTTGAGCATCCCATGTAATTCAGTGATCTTCTCATCCATACCATGCATATGGTAGTTCGAGATGAACGGACCATACGCACTAGGAAGAGAGTTCAGAATTATATCAGTAGCGAACTCTTCGTTAATTGGGAAGCCCAGCCGATCCAGAGACTGTATGTAACCAACCATCTTGATTACATGTGGACTCAGTGGATCGCCGTCTTTGAGCTTACAGCCCAGCAAAGCTTGAGAGACTTGATACCTCTCGGTCTTTGCCTGAGCCTGGAACATACTTTTGAGGCTTTCGATCATATCGTAGGCCTCAACATTCTCGAACTGCTGCTGCAAGTCCGGTTCCATGTGTGCAAGCATAAGACAGATAATTTCCATAGACTACTCTCTAGTCTTATGATAGGCATTCATGACTGCGACAGTCGCATCGTCATCTGGCTCTTCTGGAAGTGGAGTTTCTAGAACATGTTCCTTTTTGTCATGCTTGAGGACTATCCTCAGATTACGGTACCAGTTGGTGAAATTAGTTCCATTAAGCTTATCTTTCTCTAGGATTGACCTCAACGCAAACGCGGACAACTGAGGAAGGTTGCTAGGTGCCATTGATCTACAACAGAAAATATGCAAAACACTTAAGACATGTATTCATAAAAGAGCAGGCATATTAAACGTTTTAATACTTATGCTCCCACTAGAACCAACACCCCTCCGATGGTTGCTAAGTGATTCAAGATACTAAATAAGCAAGCCGACTAGTGAGATTTAGCATCACCGCTATCCGTCAAGTGATCTAGGTAGGCAACACCTTGCCAATCGTATCCAATACGACTCCTGTTAGTTGGGTGGCATCACATGCCCCGGCTCCCAACCTACCTCACCCCGAGCCCCACAACCGTTGTGATGGACTCGTCTAGATTACCAAGTGCTTCTGCTTGTAAGAGTACGACTCAAACCCACCTAATCGGAAAGAATTGGTAGCACCTCAATTTCATGAGCCCACTACCAAGAATGTCCGACTTGTGATGGTGCAGCACTGGCGGGGCGACTAACTAGACCTTCTTTGAGGGATTAAGATCTACCAACTATCTAAATAGAGGTAAATAGAGACATAACAATAACACAAATAAAGCAATTATAATGTGAAATGGTATGGCTCTCTTCATGGTGATCTCCATCTCCACAAAGCTTGTAAGTCGACCCCGTGCCAACTCTTGTCACGTGCCATCTTACTCCATGTAGCCGACTTGTACGTCGACTTGCATGTCTTCCGGATTCTCCAACAAGCTACACTAGCTAGTAAATGAAAAATTACATAGAGAATCCGACACGCAGGCCGGTATACAATAAAATGACAGCACCTAGGCTCCAGCCGGCTGACAAAAACATGATACGCAGATCATGTATGGATTACACACATCACATGCACATAAGCCATACCATTCACAACTTCCTGCAAAAACAAGTTATGCATAGATACGATATCTACCGGCATTGTGAAACTCGCAACGACATCTAAGGCGCTACGACAGGGCGAAGCTGGCGGTCCCGCTCATCTGCATCCCGATCATGGATTTCTTCATCGGATAAAACGATTTTACCCAAATCTGATCTGTATTCCGATTCGATCAAACTCTTTGATCTTCGATCACCTCAACTGGATTTATGTGTCACGGTATACCCCGATGACGGAAACCGACCGGTAGGGGTAAGTTGTTCCACGACCTTAGCAGTATGATCACGGAAACCTGATCATCCATTAACCCCGAGTACGATTGATCCAATCAACCTTGTACAAAACCGATCTATCTCACAGACCGACCACCAAAACAGCAATTAGATCACATCTAACGCTAACTACATATCACATATGTACGGATCTCGGGCCTAATACCAGAAGCTACCGCTCTGATACCACTGTTGGAACACGTAGAGATAAACAAAACTTTTTCCTACGCGGTACTTCCAAGATCTAGCCGAGGTAGAAGGCCACGATGATTACCACTAGTAGCGCGGTTGCGGATTATCGATGAAGCGCGTCGGGGCAGTGCAGTCCACGATCCGATCCAGCCGATCCGATCCACGAACGTCGAAGTGCTGAACGTACAGCACCTCTGCCGGTATCCACACGTACGAGTAAGAGCTCCGACGGCGGACTGCTAGGTCCGGTGCGACGGCTGGACTGAGTGGGGCTAGGGTTCCCAACGCATGGGAGTGGATTAACGTGCCCGCTGGGCAACCTGCGCCCCTCTTTATATAGCGAATGGTAGTGAGCTTCACAACACTTGTGGCCCATTCGCTCTGTGAGTCCGACTCACAAACTCAGTCCATTTCCGGTTCGGGTCCAACCCGACCAATACATTTGCTCCCGCTCTTACACTACAAGAAATATGTTGATACGTGACCCTCAATTTTTGTCACTAGAAGGTCACGTAGGTTGATTCATCACCCCTTTTTGACCAAAAATGGAAAGTCACATACCGAGCGTCTTATTTGATCGTCAATGACTAATTGAATGGAATTGTCATAGACTCTATGACCCAATCAGAGGGGTCATAACCCTATGACCAACTGATTTGGTCATGTGATATCCTGCCATAGCCACGTCAGATCCTACGTGGCCAATCCTACGTGGCAAAATTATGACCAACTGAGTGGGTCATGGAAGAGATTAAGCCCAGTCCATGCTTCTCCTCCATACGGGCCAGGCCCAACAACTAAGCCTTTTCGCAATTTTTTCCTGCCTTATATTTCTGCCTAAATGGACCGAGTCGAATATTTCTGAGCCTTTTCCAATACCGGGCCTTTGTTTTTTCACGATTTGATAGTTTTTTTTATTTGGGTTGGGTCGTGGCATTCTTAGCCTAGTACATTTTGGGTCGTCGCCTTTTAATAGTCCAATAGAGCTGGGCCAACGTTCATAGTAGGAACTTTTCAAGATATTCGGTAGTTATCAAATCAACATGTGCACAGGAAACAACACGTGACAAAAGCACATATACAACTTCATTCCACTCCCAATCAACATCATCTCATTTCATCATACAGTAGATATCACTTATTACATTGCTAGTCTACTGATACAACACACTGGCAAAAAAATACTGATACAACACTGGCAAAAAATACTGACACGAACTCTTAATAAAGAGAACACGATGCAGCACGTCTTGCACCAGGTACGGCTCTGCGACTTCCGGTTGCATGCAACACCCACTGGCTAAGCAGAACATGCATTTTAAAGAACAAAGAAAGCTTTATTAGAAGGGAAATGAACAGAATTAAAAATAAGTAATGTTCTGTACATGATCAATATAACCGATAATAGGTAAACACAGTGACAATGTGTCACACATCTATATATACCTTGCCTAACAAAAGACAAGGAAAATAAGCTTATACAAAAAGAAGTTCAACTTGGCACAGACTTCTATTTTTATTTTATAGATAGCATCACAGTATATCATGTACAAGGCAGATCTGTTGAAACTAAAGCCAAGCAAGATAAGAATGTGACAGAAGGAGCATTCACCTTGTACTGAACATTTGGGTTTGCAAACCGCTCACATACACAGAGTAGTCCCCAAACCTGCAAGGTTTCCAAAAGGCACTGCTATCAACAATTTTGCAGGGGAAAACTAACTAAAATAGTTGCCCTTCAATCGCTAATTCGCTACAAAAATATGACAGCAATAGACAACTAAACGGTTCCCTGGTTTTTCACCTCCATAATAATAAGGGTAGCCGTCAGCGCCATAATACATGGCAGCATTCTTGTAATCCTGCTGCCCCATCATTGCCCACTGCTCGGCGGACACCGCCTGCGGGTTATGGGATGCCACCGCGTCATTCAGCCCACCATTCGCTGCTGCGGAGACCTGCACCGTTACCGAATTCATAGGAATGAGAAGATTCCACCATGAGTCTTAACATCATCAGTGATCCAACAAGACGGTACAGACTAAAGAGAGAGGCAGGCATGTACCTTCTTCTGTAAAACCATGAACCCCGACGCTCAGCCTTGAGCTTGTCAGGAACCCAGGCGTACTTGAAAGACCTCTTGTTCATCTCAGCAGCTTCCTTCTTGAACCTCTCAATCACACGCTTGTAAGTTCATGTCCAGGCTACTCGTGATCTCTGTAGGTGCAAGATTATAACAACCATGTAAGTGAAGTTTACTTTAGAGACACCAATATATTCCAGAGAAAGACACAATATGATCACAATGAACCAAAGAAAGGCAGTCATGTTGAACTTGTAATATATTCCTAGAAAGGTTAAAACTAGCAAATATATTGTCCTCAACAGATTGCTACTTGATTACTCCATCTAAGCTATAAAAACTTCCTTCAATCATAATACTAGGATGCCTCATACCAAATTACCAGAAGAAAATGAAATACTAGGATGCCTCATAGCAACTATATGAAGCTTGAGAAGTTAGCTTAATTGGATTATGCATAAGAAGAATTTCACAACAATAGATTTGTATGTAGGCATATAAAAACAGTATTACAGGGGCAGACGGATTATAAGAGATGACAAGATATTTGCACTTAACTACCACATCTAGATTAAAAGCAGAAATGTAATTAGAAACTAAATTAGCTACAGCGGCTCAGGCTCATGCTTCACCATCATCTGCCCGTCAAGCTACAGCTGCTCGGGCTCCACCCCCATCTCAACCTACAAAACCAAAATATGACAATGGGTAAGTTCAGCAGCACCATGACAAATCCGGGTGCATAAAATTGCTGCCATCCCTTTTTTTCGCATCACTCATGCAAGGAGCAAGCACAAAACATCCTTCACAAAAACAACAATCAAAGGTGTGATTACATTATTCCCTAACACGACATCAATTTTACTGGATCTGCTTCTTGTGGTGCATTTGTGGTAAATTTACTCTCTAATTTCTTCGGCAAAGTTAAAGGCATGAAAATCAGGGGCTGCTCTCCATGCCAGCTTACTAGTGGAAGATGCAACAGTGGGAAATAATTATGTTCTAAGCAGGGTTAATCTTTTCCTCCAAGCATTATGATACGGGAGACATGACCTTAGTAACTATACAGTGTTGCAGCCTACACTAGGGTCCGAAAATTAACCGCAATTCTCATTGAAATACTACAGCAAAATAACTTCACCTGCTCTGTCAGAACCGCCGTGCGCAACTGCAAGTGGGGATCACTCACGTTGGAAATGGAGATGATGCCGAGGTCGTCGGGGGCGAGCTCTTCCTCGATCTTGGTGGTCAGGTCCTTGCCCCACTCCTGCACCCGCCACCTCGCTAGGCTCCAGAGGCCGCCCTCTCCTTGGTACAGTGGCTCCTTCACCGGGCTCCCTTCCTCCACGGACAGAGACACTGGCGCGATGAGCGGATTCAGGACAAGTCGTTGATCAACTCAAACTGCCGCAAACTCATGGGCCCGAGAGAGAGAGAGAGACAGAGGGAGAGGAAAGGCTGACCTTGGAGGTCGTGGCGGCGGCTGAGCAGAACCTGGAGGTACTCCGACCTGAGGTCTCCGGCGGAAGCGGCCATTGGGGCCCCGTCGTCCCCTTGCTCTGGATGGCGGCGTCGGCTATGGGCAGGAGCGGACGGAGGTCCCGAGGTCCCGACGTCGGCTCCGTCTTCGCCTCAGCAACTTCCGCGCGTCGGCCTCCCACTCCGTCGAAGCTTCTGGCAGCGAGAGAGGAGGATGCGTCGTCGGGCATCAGATGAAGAACGACATCGAGGGGTGAGGAGATCTAGATCGAGGAGGCGATGGGAAGAAAGGAGATGCGGGGCTTGCGGTGCGAGGGGAAGTGAGGATATAGGAAAATGGCGACAGCGGGGGGGCAGAGATGCGGGGCTTGTGGCGCGAGGGACGAGTGAGGAGATCCAGATCGAGGAGGCGATGGGAAGATGGGAAAATGGCGACGGCGGGAGGAAGATGGGATCCTGGGTTGCGGCGCGGTGGGGAAAGTGGCCTCTTCCGAAATTTTGGCTCGGGTGGGGAAAGTGGTGGGCTTCTCCGCGCGCCTCCTCCGAAATTTTCGCTCCAAGTCAAGTCAAACGCGCGGAGTTTTTGGGTTCTCCGAACAAATCTCCCATGGGAGGGTGGGTCATGGACGGCTCAGATCGCCTCCAATAGGGTGATCCGTCTTGAGGTCGCTCCTCTCTTCTCATTGGCTGGCTGTCTCGCCCTCGAATCTCCAAATTTTGGACCCAAATTTCGAAAACATTCGGATTCAAAATGTTTTTCCTTAGGGGCTCTTCCAAAATATTGTCTTGCTCAATCATGGAAAATGATTAGGTGCCTTCAAAAGGTACTACAACATGGCAAGGTAGTGTCGTCGTCGAAATCACCGTTGAAACCGGGCCAAATTTGAACTGCAGGTGCCTCGTAGTTTTCTCTTTTTTTTTGAAAAAATCATTTTTAGGTACCCAGGTACCTATTTCAACATACATACACCAATAGTTCATCAAGATTCAGCACCTAGGTACGAACGGTCATGTCTCCCGTTTTGACCGTTTCTCGAAACCGGCTTTGAAAATTCCAGAAAATTCAAAAAAACTCGAAACGATGCAAGATGTTCGCTTGGTGTTGTTATATATGTCCTAGTATCCACCAAAAATAATAAACTTGGAATACGACAATTTGGTGGAAAATGTGTTCACAGAAATGAGCTATCTCGTACGAAGATTCATGGCTTTCGGGCGAAATGACGGATGTTTTGGCCATATCCATGGCATAGTTTGTTTAAATGTGACCATATTTCACACAAAGATGCATGTTGGTACAACTAACAATGTTCACGAAGAAAGTGTTATTTTTCGTTGAATAAAAATACCATTTTCCATTCCCAGAGTGTCAAAACTGGCTTTTTTTGTGAAGCACATACGGAAAAAATATTGCAAAAATATGCAAAGTAAAATTCTAAATATATTATGTCATATTTTATGTACAAATAACAAAGTTACTACCTCTAAATAGCTCAAAATACACCTCTTTCGAAAAAGACAAGTTTCAGCCGATTCGGCTGAAACCGGGCCAAATTTGAACTACAAGTGCCTCGTAGTTTGCTCGTGATTTTTTGCAAAAATCATTTTTAGGTACCCAGGTACCTATTTCAACATAGATACATCAAGAGTTCATCAAGATTCAACACCTAGGTACGAACGGTCATGTCCCCTGTTTTGACCGTTTCCCGAAACCGGCTTTGAAAATTCCAGAAAATTCAAAAAAACTCGAAACGATGCAAGATGTTCGCTTGGTGTTGTTATATATGTCCTAGTATCCACCAAAAATAATAAACTTGGAATACGATAATTTGGTGGAAAATGTGTTCACAAAAATGAGCTATCTCGTACGAAGATTCATGGCTTTCGGGCGAAATGACGGATGTTTTGGCCATATCCATGGCATAGTTTGTTTAAATGTGACCATATTCCACACAAAGATGCATGTTGGTACAACTAACAATGTTCACGAAGAAAGTGTTATTTTTTGTTGAATAAAAATACCATTTTCCATTCCCGGAGTGTCAAAACTGGCTTTTTCTGTGAAGCACATACGGAAAAAATGTTGCAAAAATGTGCAAAGTAAAATTCTAAATATATTATGTCATATTTTATGTACAAATAACAAAGTTACTACCTCTCAATAGCTCAAAATACACCTCTTTCGAAAAAGACAAGTTTCAGCCGATTCAGTTGAAACCGGGCCAAATTTGAACTACAGGTGCCTCGTAGTTTGCTCGTGATTTTTTGCAAAAATCATTTTTAGGTACTCAGGTACCTATTTCAACATAGATACATCAAGAGTTCATCAAGATTCAACACCTAGGTACGAACGGTCATGTCCCCCGTTTTGACCGTTTCGCGAAACCGGCTTTGAAAATTCCAGAAAATTCAAAAAAAACTCGAAACGATGCAAGATCTTCGCTGGTGTTGTTATATATGTCCTAGTATCCACCAAAAATAATAAACTTGGAATACGACAATTTGGTGGAAAATGTGTTCACAGAAATGAGCTATCTCGTACGAAGATTCATGGCTTTCGGGCGAAATGACGGATGTTTTGGCCATATCCATGGCATAGTTTGTTTAAATGTGACCATATTCCACACAAAGATGAATGTTGGTAAAACTAACAATGTTCACGAAGAAAGTGTTATTTTTCGTTGAATAAAAATACCATTTTCCATTCCCGGAGTGTCAAAACTGGCTTTTTTGTGAAGCACATATGGAAAAAATGTTGCAAAAATGTGCAAAGTAAAATTCTAAATATATTATGTCATATTGTATGTACAAATAACAAAGTTACTACCTCTCACTAGCTCAAAATACACCTCTTTCGAAAAAGACAAGTTTCAGCCGATTCAGCTGAAACCGGGCCAAATTTGAACTACAGGTGCCTCGTAGTTTGCTCGTGATTTTTTGCAAAAATCATTTTTAGGTACCCAGGTACCTATTTCAACATAGATACATCAAGAGTTCATCAAGATTCAACACCTAGGTACGAACGGTCATGTCCCACGTTTTGACCGTTTCCCGAAACCGGCTTTGAAAATTCCAGAAAATTCAAAAAAACTCGAAACGATGCAAGATCTTCGCGTGGTGTTGTTATATATGTCCTAGTATCCACCAAAAATAATAAACTTGGAATACGACAATTTGGTGGAAAATGTGTTCACGGAAATGAGCTATCTCGTACGAAGATTCATGGCTTTCGGGCGAAATGACGGATGTTTTGGCCATATCCATGGCATAGTTTGTTTAAATGTGACCATATTCCACACAAAGATGCATGTTGGTACAACTAACAATGTTCACGAAGAAAGTGTTATTTTTCGGTGAATAAAAATACCATTTTCCATTCCCGGAGTGTCAAAACCGGCTTTTTTTGTGAAGCACATACACAAACCATGTTGCAAAAATGTGCAAAGTAAAATTCTAAATATATTATGTCATATTTTATGTACAAATAACAAAGTTACTACCTCTCAATAGCTAAAAATACACCTCTTTCGAAAAAGACAAGTTTGAGTCGATTCAGTTGAAACCGGGCCAAATTTGAACTACAGGTGCCTCGTAGTTTGCTCGTGTTTTTTTGCAAAAATCATTTTTAGGTACCCAGGTACCTATTTCAACATAGATACATCAATAGTTCATCAAGATTCAACACCTAGATACGAACGGTCATGTCCCCCGTTTTGACCGTTTCCCGAAACAGGCTTTGAAAATTACAGAAAATTCAAAAAAACTCGAAACGATGCAAGATCTTTGCGTGGTGTTGTTATATATGTCCTAGTATCCACAAAAAATAATAAACTTGGAATACGGCAATTTGGTGGAAAACGTGTTCACAGAAATGAGCTATCTCGTACGAAGATTCATGGCTTTCGGGCGAAATGACGGATGTTTTGGCCATATCCATGGCATAGTTTGTTTAAATGTGACCATATTCCACACAAAGATGCATATTGGAACAACTAACAATATTCACGAAGAAAGTCTTATTTTTCGTCGAATAAAAATACCATTTTCCATTTCCGGAGTGTCAAAACTGGCTTGTTTTGTGAAGCACATACACAAAATATGTTGCAAAAATGTAAAAAGTAAAATTCTAAATATATTATGTCATGTTTGATCTATAAATAACAAACTTAATGCCTCTCAATAGCTCAAAATACACCTCCTTTCAAAAAGACAAATTTCGGCCGATTCAGCTGAAACCGGGCCAAATTTGAACTACAGGTGCCTCGTAGATTTCTCTTTATTTTTTGCAAAAATCATATTTAGGTACCCAAGTACCTATTTCAACATAGATACACCAAGATTTCATCAAGATTCAACCCCTAGGTACTAACGGTCATGCCCCCCCGTTTTGACTGTTTCCCGAAACCGGCTTAGAAAATTCCAGAAAATTCTAAAAAACTCGAAACGATGCAAGACCTTCGCATGGTGTTGTTATATATGTCCTAGTATCCACCAAAAATAATAAACTTGAAATACGACAATTTGGTGGAAAATGTGTTCACAGAAATGAGCTATCTCGTACGAAGATTCATGGCTTTCGGGCCAAATGACGGATGTTTTGGCCATATACATGGCATAGTTTTTTTAAATGTGACCATATTCCACCCAAAGATGCATATTGGAACAACTAACAATGTTCACGAAGAAAGTTTTATTTTTCGTCGAATAAAAATACCATTTTCCATTCCCGGAGTGTCAAAACTGGCTTGTTTTGTGAAGCACATACACAAAATATGTTGCAAAAATTTACACAGTAAAATTCTAAATATATTATGTCATGTTTGATCTACAAATAACAAACTTACTTCCTCTCAATAGCTAAAAATACACCTCCTTTGAAAAAGACAAATTTCCGCCGATTCAGCTGAAACCGGGCCAAATTTGAACTACAGGTGCCTCGTAGTTTTCTCTTTATTTTTTGCAAAAATCATTTTTAGGTACCCAAGTACCTATTTAAACATAGATACACCAAGAGTTCATCAATATTCAACACCTAGGTACTAACTCGGCATAAAAGGTTGAAAAGATGTTCATACAAAAATAAAAAAATGAAAAACCTTCGCGTTTTGTCATCATATGTGACTAAATATATAATTCTTAGAGATATTTTGTATTTAATTTTGACTAAATATAGTCCCTATTAGTCTATAATAAAATAATTCATATTTAAGAAAAAAATCAAAACTTATTTGGTTTAAATTAGAGTTTAAAATCAAAAATTATAAAAGAAGGCAGAAAAAACCAAAAATAAATCATGCTCAGCCGGCCGGCCTAGCCCAGCCCAGCCCAGCCCAGGAGACTCGTATGGGTGACGGAGAGGCCTTTCCGGCCCAGCCCAGCAGACTGGTCCGGCCAGCTGAGCGGCCGGTCCGGTCCAGGGCGAGTAATTGGTATAAAAAACGATTGGATGTTCGTCTATTGCACGTGCGAGCTGATGGCCTGGTGGTTTGTGCTTTCTTTCCAACCGCGGAGGTGGTGAGTTCGACCCCCCCCCCCCCGGCGCTATTTTATTTTCTCCTCGTTGTGGTGACCGGTGAGTCCTGCTCTTCAGGTCGGTGGGCCCCAGTTTGGAGGTTGTTCAAAAAAAAACGAGAGCGGATCCTACCCAAGAAAATAAAGCTGAGAGCCTTCTAAAAATAATAATGAGACAAGTAAGCACGCCACATAAGCAAAACATGACAAGTAAGCATGCCACATAAGCAAAACATGGTGAGGTGTGCAAAATTGAGACAAATAAGCATGACACATAAGCAAAACCTGGTGAGGTGGCGTAATGCAATGTATATAGGCACATGCCACATAGGCAAAATTGACACGTGGACATGCCACATAGGCAAAAATTGACATGTGGACATGATATATAGGCAAAAATTACTGCCAACATTTTCTTTGTTTTCTGTGGATGATTAAAAATTGACACGTGGACATAACACATATGCAAAAATTGACACGTGGACATGACACATAGGCAAATATTGACACGTGGACATGATACATAGGCAAAAATTACTGCCAACAAACGCATGACCAATTAATTTGGTCTTAGTTAAGCAAAAAAAAAGGGTCATACACCAGGTATCATGTCCTATGACCATCTTGTTAAAGAAAATCATGACTTTTTTGGCAAAAAAGTCATGTGTTTAGTCCCTCCCAAACATGTCATGACCAACAGATTAAACATGGTCATGGATCTATGACAAATTCATCCATGGTCATTAACAAAGGGTCATGTATCAACATATTTCTTGTAGTGTTAAGTGTGCGACTCTACAGGCTCATGGCGACTTGGACACGATTGGAGTCCGACTCTCAATCGATCAATCGGTAGCGGCTCCTAGCAGAACGTGCCGACTCCCAAGTCCCATTGAGTCATGACGACATACCTTTCAATGTGATATTCATCTTAGCCCCCTTTGCCACACGATATACCTTGTCGAACTATAGGCGATTTATCGTCATCCCTTAAATAGTTCGACTCTCTTCTCGATCCGTGATATGTGATTCATCTGACTAACTCTTCGTCAACAGACACAGTTAACACTTAACTGAGTCGCGCAAGGCCATGCTTCCTGAATCATATCACTCGAGGGGGCCCAGAGAATATCTCTCCATTCGGAGGGGCAAAATCTCATCTTGATTATCCACATCACGCAGCTTGTTTCTCATTCGACCCGAACTCTGTCTTTATAACTGTCTTGTCACAGAGCAGCGTTTAACAGAACCTAAGTCGGTGATCCACAACTCTGATTGTGCGACAACCTCAGGTCTAAGGATTACATTGATTGAGACATGCAAATGACGACTTGCTCGTTGCATCTCAATGTGGGTCAGTCCGACTTGCTAAACTCTTTAGCCAAGTCTGTGATCGTTGGAATGGCATCACCATACCCATGACAAGTGGAACCGTGTCATCAGCCAACACTCACATTAGTCTAGGGTGTGTGTCCAGCACAACCTAAATGACCAAGGACAATCTAGTATGAACAACATGAATACATAGTTCCACAATCGAATCACATATTCAATGACATGTATCAGATGTTCAAAACAAGGACAACTTAATAACTTTATGAATACATTGGGAATTACATCATACATGATTGCCTCTAGGGCATATTCCCAACAACACAGCCCTGGCCAAACGAACTGGGCATTCATCCTGGTTCGTAAGAAAACCAGGATGAATGACATTTTGGGCCCTGGACAAAAGGTCCTGTTTCTACTAGTGGCTGCAACCATATCACCTATATGACCAACATGTACACAAAATATTACTTAGGAATAGGAAACATCAGGATTTGTGACGGTGTGCTTGAACACAACATTGCGTTGTCAACACAACCCAAGTGAATGGCATCGCTTACTTGGCTCACTATGTTCTCGAGCGATAGATTTTGGCACAATTGTCTCGGAAGTAGCACATTTATTTATCTTCAAGTCATGTGTGAAACATCTCCACACACTGATATGCTTGAGAATTACAAGAGGATTCATCTTGTTTAGTTACTTTCTTGATCGCGCTCAATAAGTTGTTTTGAGAGATGGTGTGAGTGACAGATATGCAATTAGATTTTTGATCATGTATTGTAATAAAAATGTATTGCATAATTTAACGTGTACTTGAAACTAGATAATCATGTTTCCTAGCAAGATGAGTTTCTATTTTTTTTTCTTTTACAAAATTTCTTTCGTGACAAATCATGAGGTTGCCGCAGAAACTTGATGACCTATTGTCTTTTGTATGGCCCATATCGTCGTATTGGGATGCTAAATTGTATGCCTTTCTAAGGGTCCGGCTGGGCACTCACTCATGACCCAAACTGTGATCTATTTTTTGTTTATTTTGTGTTGGGTCTCTGAATTAAGTTAACATTTTCGATGAATGGAAACTTCGGGTACCCATAAATTTGGTCGTGATCGCATTGTATGAAAGTGACCAACGAGTCGGCTCGTGGACGGATATGAGGCGGAATGGGGAGAGGAAGGTCAAGATGTGCCCTGGTTACATGCTAGGCCCCAACTGCCAATGTGTAGAATATTATAACTTGAAAGGAGACAGTGGCACAATTTGGACCTCACCGAGAGCAAGATGATAGAGTAGCGGCTACCATCATATTGCACCTACAGCGGAGGGAGATGAGGTGGTTCACAACTAGGACAAGATTTACAAGGAAGATGGGGCCTAAGGGCAATCAATTAGGTGATCATTATTACACAACTGAGTAGATAATTTGATTATGTGGCATATGATTTATTGAGGAGAGAGTGGAGGGTTGTATGTTGACTAAGATACAACCATTGCACGTAACCATAGGCAAAAAAAGTTGTTTACCATGCAAGCACCAAAATAATTAAATTTAGATACAATCAACAAGAGATAATGCATTGTACAAGTTATATCTTAGGTTTTTAGTACTACAATAAAAACGTGATAAAAGATTATGCATTGCCACATGCCTGATGCCCATATTAGGATGTTTCATGTGTCCGCACACATCTTAACTTCTATCGATGCCTTTTCTTTTTAGATATTACTAGCAAAAATGCCCGTGCGTTGCAACGGATTGATTTCGAACCATTTACATTTTATTTTTCATATACTCGAATGATCACATACATATTATATACACTTGCACACATAGTTATAGTTATGAATAGAATTATCGCAACAGTAGTTAATAAGAAGCAGAAGGTACTATGCACGGAATAATAACTTCCAATGTTAGCTATCTGGCAAAGCAAATAAAATTGTACTAAAACATATTTATCAAATTAAAATAAGTGGTGGAAGTTAATAAAAAATGAGAAACTTGGCATATACCTAAAGAATATTTCTTAGCCCCAGACAATACCATCCACCAACATTTCATATAGAAGTAAACGATCCTGTGGCTAAACAACAATAACGTTCTATATGGTTCCCTAAAAAACTATTCTACTATATGGTGTAAGCTAATTAAGAATCATCGACGATCAATCAGGACTAACCCTAGGATGTGTTGTCCTTGTCTACCCGCTAGGTATTTGACGCACTGGTTGTGGTCGAGAAGACCAGGATGTGGGTGTATATATCCGCATCTCTTGTACTGCGTGAGGACCTCATCGTGCTCAGCGTCCTCCACCGCGAAGGCGGACAGGGCATCGGATCTCGTCGTCGCGGATACGGGAGACGAACATCGAGATTTTAGATGAGCTGAGTTCTTTGGAGCATGGACGTCTTCCTATACTCTTACATTTATAGATATGCATGCAAAATCACGGCAAGTGTTTTCGTTGCAGACTACTACTTTCAGAGAACTACATACCTTATGCCGCTCGTTAACATATCTATGTTCTATTTGAGCCACATATCATAAGTTACCTCAGCAATTACTTGCGTTTGGGATAAAGATCTGGCTAAAAACATGAAGGAATTAATAATTAATTAGGAGACGAAGGAATTTCCTTTTAGCCTCAGCCAGCGAGAGAAACACCTTTGCTAGCTGCTGCCAATTCTTGTGATCGCCATGCAGCTTTTGTGTCCCGGGTCCACCGCTGAATCAATGTAGACCTTATCCAGTGCATGAAAGTTAGACTTCGACGCAGTCCTCGTGATTTCAATACAGATTATAACGTATGGATCCTGATAACCTCCGGCAGTTTGTTCTCCTTGCATCCTGGACTCCTGGTATCGAGCAAACTCCTGATGGGCCACTCAGCCTTGCAAGCGGCAACAAAAACCTTTGACGTTGGCTGCAACTTCGTACTGCATCGGGGCGCCGCCGGCCGCGGCCATAGTCCCTCTCGCTGACTGCTTACACTGTTGGGTGGCGCAGAGAAGAATGGATCGACGGCGCGACAGTAGGCTGGGTTCTGTACCGTGGCGACTAACCGATCGACGAGACCCTATTCGTTGCATCGACAACACCGTCCTCCCCTGGCCAATGCGCGACAGTTGCATCTTTGCCGCCTCATGCGAGTTCCGGCACGACTGAGCACACAGCTGCGGGCGACGCTCCTCCCAGTGGCCGTGGCTGATGACCCTCGGCATGGCTTCTCTAGCAGGGACACCAAACATTGTCCTTGGTTGGGTCGTATCATCCGGACGTCGCTGTGATGTGCTCATGATTCGGCGCGTTGTGCTCCTCCAATATATAAATCTCCCCGGCAATCGGCAGTCAATCAATCTTTATTTTGATCATAGCTTTCCACTAATCCGATTATATAATTACTTCTATAAAGGTTGGAGGCATTGTCTGTCTGCGCCGAGCGGCCACGCAGCGTCTTCCGCCGCGCGCATTGCTCCTGGAGGTGCCATGTGTCCGCGCTGGATTGGCCGCGCGCGCGGGAGACTTCCTTATCCGCTGAAACGAGAAAACCTAGATCGGACCTTGCTCTCTCCCCTGTCTCCCTCGACTCAGTCCACCCCACCCGCCTCTCCTCCAAAAGTTCCTGCGGCGCGGCGACCGGACGAATACGGAGCCGGACGAGGCGAGCTCGGTGCCGGGTGGTAGGAGGCGTTGCAAGAGCACCGTCCTGGGTGAGGGCGGCAGCACGGAGGGTGCCGCAGAGGGCTATCGCCTCGGCGGGAGGAGGAGAGCGGTGGAGGGGCTGTGCCGGTGGGGGAGGTGACCCACATGCCCGTCCTCGGCGGGAGGAGGGGACGGAGTTCGGCGGCTGCCGAGGAGCCGCGGCGGGTTGCCTCCTTCGCGGAAGGAGGGGCGGCCTACACAGCCGGCCTTGGCGGGAGGACCTGGACAGCGGCGGCCGCTGCGCTCGCCTCGACGGCGGCGAGGAGGACGATGGGGGTCACGAGCGGTGCAAGTTGGCTGGACCTCTCTCCCAGCCCAGTGCCACGTGAGGCTTTGCAGAGGACAAGTGAGAGCAGCAGTTGCCGGCGCTTGAAGCCGTGTAGAGGAGGCGGGGACGGAGGCAGGTGGTGGCCACGAGGATGATGAGCTGAGAGCGGACAGAGCCGGCCGGGGCGGCGCGTTCCCGGGCGACTGTCCTCAATTGACTTGCGGCGTTTCCCTCCTCGATCGGGCGTGCCCCTTGGCCTCCGAGCTAGGGAGAGGAGGAGCAACGGACAGAGGGCGATTGTCTTCTCTAGGCTGGTTGAGCTCTTGCCACCGGCCAGGAGCTCTCCTTTCCGACCTCTCCAGAGCGTTTGGTCGTGGTTCTTCTCCCCCAGATATAGGATTCGATGACCGGATGATGCAGAGGGGAGTGGAGGATCCGCACGCTCGCGTTCCCCTGCTCGTTATCTTCATCCCCCTAGCCTGGTCCTCAAAATACATCAACGAGTGGTAAACAAAATTCCCTAGACGAAGACGCCGTCTCTCTCAGGTAACCATCACAGCTTCCCCCCACCCTCCTCCTCCTACTCCCTTGTCTCTCCATTGCCATGCTGGTCTCTGGTTGCGGCCCAGCAGAGCTCACTAATGCACCAACTATGGCTTCATAATGGTTGTGCTTGTGAGGTGCTCGACGGATTGTCCACATGGGCTAATGTGTTTCTCTGGTTGCGGTGCAGTGTGCTGCACGTCAGGCTGAGAGGTCCACCGAGGCTCTGAGCTTGCTCTGCCTCGAGCTGCCGTCCCTGGTATGGCATCGACCAAATTGGTTCTGCACGGTGCTATTTGTTATAGATCGCTCTTTATACTCTGATGAAGTTAATAACTTATCTTAGGCAGTGTTGGAATTCTAATATGCTCTTCAAGACTATCATAGCACTCTAATACAGTTTCAGTTTGTGATGATATTTTCTCTTTTTTACAGCAGCTGCTTAGGGGTAATTGGCACTCTAATACGGGTCCTAATGACGCCTTCATCCTGATATGCACATCCCATCAGTTGTGCCAAAGGTATGCTAATTTTTGTGCTGAAGGAAATCCATGTTCTGTATTTTCCTTTGGCAAGCTTACCAAACTGAAGTTGTAATATTGGCTGCATTTCAGAGCACGGTGTTGCGGAAGTTTTTTTTTCTGCGTGCAGATTATTAGATATTTCTTGGTACCACTATAACTTTTCCATTCTTGCATGAACACATGGCCATAACAGCCCATGAGTCTGCCCCGGTGGATCCATGGTGTCCAGGATGGGCGTGTTATTGACGCTACAGTAGAAGGCATCATAGCCCATTTGATCAATCGCTCTTGCGAGGTGAGAAAAATATGTATCTATAATGCTGGTCCTTTATAGTTTTTGTTAGCATCTCAGGTCCCGTCGTCTCTTTTATGTGCTTATACAAATTATTTCTTCTTGAGTTGTTCTATAGCCATGGCATGGTATTTCCTTTAATTATTTGGCTGCTACGCCGTATTGGTACTAGGGACACTGGGACATTTTTTTGAGGAAACTCTTGTTGACCATCAGTACATTAGATTAGCAGCACACAAGTCTACTGGAAATCATTTCATTCAAATTCTTGGTATCCTTAGTGAAAAGTTATACCTTATTGGTTGGGGATATGGAGACGTAGTAATCTGGTTGGTGATGTATTTTTGTCTCCTAAGCTTTATGCCATCTCTTCTTACTCGCGTTAAACAGCAGGTGGCGATGGCTCATCTTTAGCGTGTTCCGGCGATGAAGATGGTGCCATGGTTCTCGGTGATGTGCCTCCTGGTGCTCAGGGCATCCACACCTACTTGTCTTCGCTTGCCGATGCCGCAGCCACCCCTGGATGGCAGTGTAGTTGGCCATCCTCGATCCTCGGCTATGGTTCCCCTCTAGGTAATCCCGCTGCTTCCGCTTGTGATCTGGTTGTCTCCTTTCCTTCCTATTTCTTGCACTCCTTGTTACAATGATCGATGACTATTTCTGTAGTCATAGCCCATCATGTGCTAACATGTAACATCTCAACTAATCTTTTCATAATAGTGAAGTTTATTGCACATTATAGCTCTCAACAATTCAAGTTGCAGCGGTGGAGAAAATAGGACGACCCAAAATATGAACTTGAGAAAAGAAAAGCCTATGCACATATTGTATACTCGTGTTATCCTATTTCTCCTCCTGCACCTCATGATTTTTTATATCAGCCGGATTGCCAACATGGGCCATCATATACTGCCGAAATCCTAAATGATATCGGCCGGATTGCCAACATGCACATATTGTGTACTCGTGTATCATCAACCGGTGGGACAGCATTGCGACATCGGCCTTGTTGTTCCCCTTTTGCTAAACTACCCACATAATATGACTACTGCCGGTATATGTCTGTGTTATTTTGTTTGCCCATGCGTTGTCTCCTGCATGTGGTCATCCTGATGACTCGTTACCTGCTTAATGAGCCCTGCCAAACTCTATGGTTTTAGACAGTAAACTGAACTTTGTATGTCCATTTGTAATGGCTTTCTTTCTGTTTACCTGTGCTCTCCTGTTATTCAGAGCTTGCTTACGGTATCTACTTATCTTACTATTTCTTTTTCTTCCGCGCTTTCCCCATGTGTGGTTGCGACGATGCTTTCTACAAGGCCAGTATGTGCCCCGTGTGTTATCAGTATCAGGGTCATGTCATTCTTGATCTATGCTATGGATTTGTTAGTTCTTTCTATTTATCTATCTGAGCCCAGCAACTATTAACACCTGCTATACTGTGTCATGATAAATTGTTTTTTATTAACATGGTAAAGGAGGTAAACCGGGATAGACACGGCTTCAGCAATAATTATCCAGATATAATGGTAAAAAAGACTGCCGCAAGTGTCGTATCTAGACATATGGAATTTTACCAGTAGAGTTGTCACACTGAATAGATGTAGGCCTTCTTATTTAGCCAACTGAAGTAATCTCGCCCTATGCTACAGAACAAGCCCCTGCGGCTTTAAGTAATTCATTCTAATTGTCCTATTACTCTGCTATTTGTCCTGACAAAATCTGTGCAGTTTTTGTTTCTCGCATGTTTCCTTGCCCCTGGTGAAGAAAAAGAGAAGCTAGGTGTAGAAAAGAAATACTCATAGCATTGTTGTATATATAAACGAGTAGGCAAGTTGTTTGCTACCTATATAGGGCTAATTTACCTAATGCTTAGTTTCTATTTTACATAATCAATGTAAACACCTCCAAGTATATATCATAGAACGTGGCATGGCTAACTGGTACTTGTACTACATAGGGTATGTATGTTCTTTTAGCTTCTGGCGGGTGTGAGAAAGTTTTCATTCTTATCTGTTAATTATATATATGTAATACTATCCTTTAAAGATTTGGACGAATATGTCTATAACTGAATCTTGCTAATTCTACAATGAGCTGAACCCATATTTTGTCGGATGGTAAAATTTTCCAGCAGCAGATGGTGAACAGCAAATGGTCAACCTGACTTGCTCAACAGAACACGCTTGTTGGCTGGAGAGACTTCCGATGACGTGATTCTTCAGCTTTTTCAGGAATCAGCATTCACTTCTACAACAGTTTGTTCTTCAAGTTGTGCAGGAATTTCTTCTATAACGGAGTGAAGCTAATGAGTTTCCTTTATATGATATGGTAGGTACGTCTGCTTAGTCTTACATAATGTTAATCCTTTTTGTACAGATTTAATTTAATTGATGCTCTAAGAACATAGTGTTGAATTTCGACCAAAGTAACCAGTGGGCTGACTTCCTTATGGTGCTGTATTTTTCAGGTTTTTGAAACAATACTTGAGAAAGCTTCTACAGGATTCATAATTCTGCTTTGGTCACATTGAAATCAGGTGCGGTATCCTATTACTACTCCAACAGGCAGTAGGTAGTAATTGCCAAATTCAACGATGGTCCCAGAAACTAAAACTGCACCAATGATTGGAACCTTTTAAACATGTCTAACGAGGGGTATGCTCTAAATTGAAGTTGATCGGAGCTATTCGAAATCTTTGAAGGAGACTGTTGTCTACTCATTCTCGCCACTCCAATTACCCCGTGATAGCCGCAAATTCTTGGGCGGCGGGGAAGTACTTGGACACTAACCAGAAGAGCTTGAGGTACATAACAATCGCTCCACTTCTTAGATGCCAGTTTACGAAGACTGAACCAAACACCGGTTTTCTTCTCCTATTAGGTACCCCCTCCGATCCGTTTTATCTGTCGCAGGAAATCAATAGAGGCAGTACAGCTACGTAGTATAACCGGCGACAATTTTTCCGGATCAGTGGGAGTATAAATCTTTAGGTGGTAATTTATCAATGCTACATGTTAAGTATTTAGTCTCAACTCTAGGGTTTCCTTGTCATGGTTCCTTTTTGCATAAAAAGATAGCAGTCAAGAAACTTCTTTTATGCGCATGACTATATCATGGATATATTCTTGAATTATGCTTATTATGGATTTTAAAATCGAAATATTCAGAAGTTCTGACATGGTGAAGTCTCAGGTTGAATCTGTATAAATGGGAGGAAGTATTGACGAGGCTAGGTGAGTGATAGCCTGATGGGTCTAAATTTTTGTTTATGATCATGTGTTTTTTCGCATGCGACCCCGCTGCGCTATCGCAGGTAAGATCCTAGCCACCGGCCTTCTCTGTTTTTCTTTTATCCGTGACAAAAATAGATTATGCATATTATGCATAGAATGTAAAGTACAGTTCTATGCCGCAGATGAGAGAGCAACCTTACTTTCAGTTCAGGCCTGAGTGGCCATTTTGTGTTTTCTTTTCTGGTTAAATATGTGTTTACTTAATCCTTGAATATATATCATTGTGTGAGTCAATATTTAGATATATTTGCAACAAGTATGTTACGTCCAGTGTGTCTATGCCTATGGTTTTTCCGCACTATGATTGTTTGATAGATGGTACTATTAATTCGACTGGCGAGTCATTGATTTCTATTGATGTCAAATTCCTATGGAAGCTCCTTTTACTATGAAACTACATTATTTCGTTTTTATGGGGCACATAAGTTTTCTGATCTATTTTTCGCTCAGTTGGATTTGAGCACTAAAATATGATAGCTCCAATGCATAGATGTTCTTTCAAATTATTTGTCTTATTCAAGAAGCGCACAATAGACTTACTATATGGAATTCATTGTATTTTTGAGCTCACATACATTGTCTTATTTAGGAAGCAGACATTGCTAACTGACATGATAAAGTTACACTGGCTTGGATCTTGTACAGTTGGCTGCTTGATTTGTGAATCATTTTTGCTCTAGCCTGTAATAGTGCTTACATATGTTTTTCTTCTGTCTTTGAAGAGTACTATATTGAGCAACATATAGCATGTGAGATAGTCCTCTTTTGTCCTTCTCTATTGGCAATTCTATGTTTACTCTCCACACTGCTTTATATGTGATGATTCAACGGGAATCGCCTCTGCCTTCCCATCGTATTTGCTATTTATTGCTTTTATTTCGGCAAGTTTTTCTCTTCACGCTGCTTTATTTACCACACTGTGTATAATGTATTGCATGAAGTATCTTGTGGTGGCTGGAAATCATGCATGAAGTAATCCTTTTTCTTCTGGTATGATCGGAAAATGCACTAAATGAAATTCATACCTTCATAGAAACCGCAACTTCTTCCTCCCTTGCTCTTTGTTGTTCCCCAGGACCTACAGCTATTGTTGCTCATGTAAATCATGGAGAGACAACTTTATATACAGCTAAATTGTATTTTTTTTGTAGGCAAAAAATATTACTATTGGAGATCGAACATTATTTTTGTTTGCATGAAGTAATCCTTTCTCTTTGGCATGATCGAAAAATGCATTAAACTGAATTGCATACCTTCATTTAAACTGCACCTTCTTCCTCCCTTGATTTTATTGTTCCCTGTTGTTTTTCATGTTAATCATGGAAAGACAACTTTATATACCACAATTAAATTGTTGTGTAGTAGGCGAAAAGTATTACCTATTGGAGGTCAAACTTTTTTTTTATGTTTGAAACAATAACCTGCCATATTCATCTATGCTCATATTTACTTATTTAGACACAAACGATTCATATATATTCTACAATCCAAATCAAGAGAGAAATGTACATGAATATAGATTTTGTTTTGTTTTCATTACATGTTTATAGCTTCTGTTGGTTGTTGCTCTTAACCTGTAGGTCTTTCCTTCTCAGTTAACTCTTAGGAGGGCACTAATTTACTCTTCCTCCTTCTTTGTAACTCCAACAAGGATTGTATTTGTTTTGTTTACTGTGAAGAAGGCCGCTCTTTCACCGATCCTCCGATTTTTTTTGAATATGCTACAATTTGAACATTTTTTCAGTACACACAAAATAGGGGTAGATAAGAGAGCAAACTTATTTTCTTCTTCGTCCTGATTAGCCATTATTTCAACCTCTTCTTTGCATTGAAGCTCCTCGTTAAGAGAAGAATCAATGGCATTGCTTGAACATTGTCTAACGATATGTTATGCATGATTAAAAAAAAGGCACAATAGATAGTGCTCTGCATACTGCAGTGTAAATCAACTATACATTGAAATTTCCAGCATAGTATAAATGTTATAAGCATAGATGTATTAATTTGCACAGTGTATTTTCAAGGAATCACGAGTAGAATATGGTTCCCGGAGGCAAAGGGGATCACAGCTTGTGCTCCATCTTAGATAGCCCTAATAATTAATTGTTTTCTTTGTCAAAATTATCAGTACTGCCCAATAGAATTTATTGGTGGCTACAATGTAGTCTATTTACAAGAGTGGGCCTATTTGTAAGTTAATCATTGTGAGTTGTTGGGCTGGTGCTGTTAGAAAGAACTTATTTGTTTTGGGGGTCCTTTTTTTTGTCCCAGTACTCATGAACTGGTATTGTCAAATTAAAACTTCTCATGTACCAGAGGTTGAGATGTTTTAAGAAGATGACTTCTATTCATGTTTATTGGCGCGTAGACATTCCTTTTGTACTTAATATTGGGACGAGTTAATCAATTTTAATGGAAAATTTGAAAATATGACTTGCAAACCTGGCATTTTGGTTAAGAGCTTTGATTCTTTATTTGTTCCAGCCATGAGTGGGTCGGTCTGCTTTCTTGTTGAATTTTGAAACCTCACGCTTTATTCTAAAGAATCTGCTGCAACTTTGCATCTTTCACAGACGCGTGTGCTGACCGGAGGTGTAGCTTCACTGGAACCAAAGTTCAGAGGTCGCATCTTTTTCTGACACAATTTTTCGGTGTATGCACAACACAGGTGTCGGTGAGGTGGAGCATCAGAGCAGGTGGCAAATAACATGATGGACGGCGCAGATGAAAGAATCACTGGTGGTGCACATAGAAGATGGAGACGGCGCAGATGAAAGAATCATTGGTGGTGCACCTAGAAGATGGAGACTCTTCTTCAGAAGCTGAGACCGAGAAGCCAACGAGGATGTGCAGATTGAACTCCAGCATTACGGCGACGACCGGTCCGCAGTGTTTACTGAATGTCAATCTTAGTTGAGACTGAATGGGGAATTCGGAACTGCATTGTGTGTCCGTCATTCTTGAAATTTTCCCGTTACCACCTCAATCCATTTGTTGTGCTGGATCCATTTTCAAAATTATCCTTATTTGTGTTCATTTGTGAATTTTTTTTAATAAGTGTTGTCGTGTTGACTGTGTGATACATAGCATCCATGGATAATGTTTACTAACTATTGGAAAACTCGCTACGAGTGTGCCTATGATGTATAGCATGCTTTGAATATGTACCGTTCGCAATTTTGGGAGCATGTGCTGAGCATGTACACGCCGCACTGGATACCAAGGTCACAGCTAGATCAGTTTAAAGGATACGGGCACATGTGCTGAGTTGATGTCCGCTCCAGGTGTTTCCTAGCTACACATGTAGCACGTTTGTTACACATTTCAGTTATCTTGGCTAAATCGATCCCGTGTATAAAATAAAGTTTGACGTGCGATCCGTTTGAATTTGACCGTTGTAGCCACATGGTTTTCACGGAAAATTTGGGTTGCTTCTAACCAGGCGTGGAACCGACAGGCCAATCGTTTGGAAGGCGTAATAAAGAACAATTAAGGCTGATTATTTTTAATTCCGTAAAAGATGGTTATTTAACATAGCCTCCATTGCATGATTGAACTATGAGTGTTCACACCTTGCATTTGATAATAATTACCAACCCTAAGGAAAGGGGATCTCAAACCCGGACATAACCATGCATAAAATCTATGGCCCGTCAATTACGCAAGTGGAAAACGTGACTTATAAAGAGGACGTTGTCGCTGAAAAAATATTGTTGGTGTGCGCAACAAGAGGACACGGTGAAATCTAACGGGCAACCTCGGACAACAACATACACGCGAGGCATATATGACTAAAATATAGTCTTGTTTCTGGCGTTTGCGTCGATGGCTTTCCAAATATAGAGATTTGCTTCCTTTGGTCCATACAAAGATTTATGCCATATGTCCACGATATCATGCAGAATATCCAAGCTAAAAATGCAATCAGCGTGTCAGTGAATGTCAATAGTCGTGGATAGCAAAACAAAATAAGACTTATCGGAACAATAAAATCTTGCTTTTGTCTCTGCGCCAGTGGCGCAGCGGGTCATCTAGTATAATAAAGGAACGGTGTTGGAAAGCCATCCGGAAATAAGATTCCTACTCCTATGCGTTGCCATATAGCAGGAGGCACTCTAGGCCGGTATGGATCGGGAGAAGGAAACAGCGAACGTAACAAACTAAGTCAAAGGCGAGGCCGTTTTATAGTAGAGATTATTAGGTATAGATTTATTTTGGTGGAAGGGTTAAACGGTAAAATACAGGTTGGACCGGAAGAAGTCTTCCTCTCTTTATTATTAGGTAAAGATGTCTGAGAGCTATAAGAATAGGTGTTCATTACTACACAGTTGATGTCGACGTCCTCCGTAAGACAATATTGAAGTAGTAAGTCTAAAGCATCAATGGCATGGTTGTTGCACCAATTGGTAGTGGTCCTGATAATAATAATGTGTTTCTGAAAGCACCACGACATGGTTGTTGCGTGGAATGGTATTGCATCCCCCTTGATTTTCCTATATAAAAGAAGAGTAGACGCACGAGCGCGACTATTCGGTCAACATCTCGCGAACGAAAATGTGGTAGATCCAAGTTGTAGCCATATCACATATGTCACCACATGTCTGAAAAACTTAGCTAGGATTAGGAGACACCGGGACTTGAGGTGGTAGGGTTGGAAACAACGTTGAGACAAGCAAGGTGTGTAGCGCTGGAAGCAACGTTTGGACTTGCGGTGGGATTCTCATTGCACGTAACCATTGGGAAAAAAGTTGTTTACCATGCATGACACCAAAATAATTAACTTTAGATACAATCTACAAGAGATAATGCATTGTACAAGTTATATCTTAGTTTTTTAGTACTCCTATAAAAACATGTTAAAAGACTATGCATTGCCACAGGGCCTGATGTCCATCTTAGGATGGTTTCATGTGGCTGCGCACATCTTAACTTCTATCGCTGCCTTTTCTTTTTAAATATTATGTCTAAGAGTTTTAGGAACAGGTGTTCATTACTACACAGTTGACGTCGACGACGTCCTCCGTAAGACAATGTTGAAATAGTAAGTCTAAAGCGTCAATGGCATGGTTGTTGCACTAAGAGCATGTCTAACAGACCCCTTATATTTTCGCCCCCTAAAACGCGTGTAGAGGGCCCTGTATACGCATTTCGCCGGCCAAAAACTCGTGCGAGCTAGCAGACCCCCTACCCCCACCCCGTAAAACAGAATATTCTGTTTTACGGGGCGGGGGTAGGGGGTCTGCTAGCTCGCACGAGCTTTTGGCCCCTCACAAAACAGGGTTTTGGACATTTTCATGCATAGCTAAAATCTTCTTTTTTGGGGTTTCCTAAAGTTTGTCCGAGTATTTTCACTGCCTCATTATCTTTTGTTTTTCACCAGTTCCTGCTTGCTACTTTGGAGGAAAGATATCAGGAACCATCAAACTACAAGCCCCTAATGGTATTGCATTAGATGTTGCAGTTAGGGAGAACATGAACAAAACAATTCTCAAGTATGGGTTCCCATACTTGAGGATTGCTATGTTCATGTTCTCCATAACTCCAACATCCAATGCAATACCATTAGGGGGTTCTAATTTGACAATTCCTGGTATCTTTCTCCAAAATAGTTCAGAAAGCAAGCAGGAACAGGTGAAAAACAAGAATGGCCGACTTTCGGACAAACTTGAGGAAACCAGGCTATGCATGAAATTGCCATTAATCTGTTTTATGAACCTAAATCTTGCTTTGGCATCATTCGCAAGGATTGCTCATATTGGATACATCAAGTGCGATGGATCATATATTATGCCAAGATTCAAAAAAATCTACAGGTCATACCAGAGTGGTTCCGCGGGATGCATATGCGGCCCTTCGCGGAACCCTTCCTCTGATCTAGCAGCTTCTCTCGGTCCTCGAGGTCCTTGATGCGGAAGATGTACTGCATCATCTCCGGCAGACATCTACGGCATCGCGAAGCAGAGATCAGGCCCCCGCGGAAAGGCGAAATCAAAGAGGAAACACGGCCCGGCGAGTACTCACCGTGGGGAGGCGGCGGAGATGCGAACGGCGCGGCGAGTCGAGGGGCGCCGAGGTCCGCTGGGGGCCCGGCGGGGGTGCGGCGGTGTCCGGCGGGGGTGCGGTGCCTCGGAGGCGACCGGATCTACGGGGCGGCGGCTGGCGGTGGCAGTATTCACCACCTCAGACATGGGTGGCGCGCCGTCGGCGGTTGGAGAGGCTTGCGAGGAGTCCATGGCGGCGAGTTCTGGCGCCGCGGTGGCCGGGGAGGGCGAGGAGGCGGATTTCCGGCGGCGGCGGCGGCGGTTGGGAGCTTCGCGCGCAGTGGGGGAAAAGGTGAGGGGTTGGACCTCTATATCTCCTCCCGACCCGCACATGTAGGGGTCGACGGGCCGCCCCCTACCCAAACTTGTAAAAAATCGTCCGGGGTGGTCCATTTACGGGGTCTGCTAGATGGCCGGGTAGAGCCCAAACCCGTATATCAGTGGTTATTATACGGGTTTGGGCCATTTAGGGGGTCTGTTAGACATGCTCTAATTGGAAGTGCTCCTGATAATAATAATGCGTTTGTGAAAGCACCACGACATGGTTGTTGCGTGGAATGGTATTGCATCTCCGTTGCTTTTCCTATATAAAAAAAGAGTAGATGCACGAGCACGACTATTCGGTCAACATCTAGCCCGCGCGAATGAAAATATGGTAGACCCAAGTTGTAGCCATATCACATATATATGTCACCACATGTCTGCGAAGAACTTGGCTAGGATTAGGAGACAGCGGGACTTGCGGCGGTAGGGTTGGAAACAACTTTGAGACAAGCAATGTGCCTAGTTCTGCTTCGTTGTTCCATGAACCTAAATTTTTTCTCCTAAGGGTACTAGTAAGCGTGCACGTGCCATGCACGTCTATACAATAGTATTACACATGTCTTTTAAATATAGTCCAATTAAATTGGTCTTATGTACCAGCAAAAGAAAATGTATATGGATCTTATCTACCAACAACAATGTACGACATTAGTTAAAATCGAGTTAAAAATATATGACTGTCCAATCCCAATTCGAATCAATACTTAAAGAACAACTTTGTATCGCTCGATTGTAGGGATATTGTACATAGCTTCTTTGTCAAGAACTTCATTCAAAATATGTACCAAAGATTGCTTATGCAAATTGATACCATTTCTTTTGCAAAGTGTTACAATTGATATTTGATGTTTTGAACAGGACCGTACACCATGCTGGTTCCTCAAACTTAACATAACGTGCTATTGTGCTACGGCCTACAAATGAGAAAAAAAAGACCAGACATCATTTATCTATCCTCAGTCCTGAGTCGCCACTCTCAAACCCCCTCTTATCTTCATGACCATCCCTTCCACTGCGTCCCTACCGCGGTCGATGTAGATCCTCCACCGCCTCCCTACCGCCGGTGTGAGGACATCGTCCTCCTCAGCCTCCTCCCCGTGGCCGCCCCTACCCTGCTTCCCCCACTGTGCCACGACTGCCCCCCTTCCTCGTTACAGCTCGATGTCAGCATGCTCTTGGTGCCCTACCCTGTCTCTTAGTACGGTAGGCGACGACAGAGGCGCGTACCCCACCGGTGGTGTGCGTGTTGGAGATATCTACATCGTCGGCTTCCTCCTCCCGGCTCCCGCGGGACAAGTGAAGCCGGTGAGGGCGACACGCTCCGGCGGGTTGGCCATGTGATAAGCACCCCCGAGTGGCCCAAGTACGACATTCTTGGTTGACGCCCCTCTCCAACTCACATATACAAATTATATACTAAAATTCTCCATCTGAATTAATCTCCATCAGTTCCTGCGTATCAGAAAAAACACGACATATATTATGTTTTAAAAGGTTTGGAGTACTACGTTAGTCCTGCTTACTTCATACTCCTTCACCATGGCATTCTCCTCCTTAAATTTTCTTGTCTAGGATTTTAGGGTTGTTCCATATCCCAGCAGTAACAAGGAAAAACATCTCGAGATAACTGGATTGCACAACACAAAATCCATAAGTGATAAAGGCCTCTGGAATTTTTCTATCTCATTTCTAATTTTAAGAAACAGAAATTATACAAGCAACCATGAGATACTATCAGAAGAGGAGACAATTCAGAACAACAACATTATTAAAGAATAAATTCAAAGCCAAATAACAATACGAACTTTTATCAGAGTTTAAAATGGCATGGAATAAATTGATCATTATTTTATTTTTTTCTACCTACAGGTTGTTCCTGATCAAATTCTGCAATTAGACTTTACTAGCAAAACATGCCCGTGCGTTGCACCGGGAGTAGAAAATCACAATTTCCTAGCCTAATGGCTTCGGACCATATTTGGTAGAATTAGATATCTTCCCTCTGACTGGATTGAGACATTGCTCAAAATATCAGCCATGTAATGTACTTACCGACGGTCTAAATTTTAAAACCTGTTAAATAAATTATAGTGGCATGCGTAGAGAAATCATGAATATTGCAAAAGACGCTTTGAGTGAGGATGATAAGAGGTTCACTGAAATCAACCTACCCAGGATTCCTTAAGACCAAAGAGACCAGAGCAGATCATCTTGGTGAGCAAGATAGAGAATATTGTTGTATTGTATGCAATTGGACAATGCAGACTGCATGTGTCGTCTTTTGTTCAATAAGCATTGATGAGCTTATGGTAAATAACTAACCCATTATAATTCACTATCTAGGAAAATGGTTTGAATTGTCCCTAGGTTCAGAGTAAATAATTAAAGATCTGTAACGAAAGAAATTGTATAAGACCACAGAAAGCATATATAAAAAACAAAACATATCCGTAAAAGTTTGCATTTTAACATAAAAAGAAGCTAACATACGAGGATTTATCACATTCAAATTCTTCCCATTATAAAATCTATATGTCGCGGAAGCACATGAAGTTAGTTCTCGTTGTTACAAGTTGTGTGTCGCAGAAGCCAACCAGCTCTACGGTCCAGTGCGTTGACATTGCCTTCTTAGTCCGCCACTCAGAGATTTCAAGTACTCTTGTGATCATTCAACTTCCGCAAATTATTTTACAAAGACTATATAATTCATCAATAAAAATCCGAATCTGTTTCATCAGTTACTAAGCCTGGTCATGCTCTCTACTATGAAAAATGGAAAAACTGTTTATGTCCTTGCCAGTGTTCTCCCATAGGTTATGTACTATTTTTGGGCTATCACCAACTCTTGACGATAGAGTTGTCTTGTTTACTGATAATTAAATATGAAATATATATTCAGTACAATATTTAACCATGTTGGTATAGATAATTCAATGCACAATCGCATAGAAAGCTACCATGATAGTCATCCTATCAAGTGCAGCAGAATAAGCATAGCAGAAGCCCATCGAATATGAATACGTGTACATCAAAATGTTCAATCATGCCACCATACACAGTCTTCTTGTCGACTCGGTGTCGCCTTTCAGTAAGCTTCAGAACCAGTTTGATAGGACACCGATATTCAGTACATATATAACTATTAACAGGCACATTCTTTTACCAAGGCGAATAAGATTTAAGTGATCTCCAATGCACAGTTAGAATATGATTTATGCAGCGAAAGTCAAACTATGTTTACCTTCACACAATCCTCTGGTCACTGGTCATTGTGCTTCCGAAGAATAGCCACTCCTGTGTCATAAGCTTCATCAAACATATGAGAGGGGGTACGAGCCGATTGCCTTGCCTGGGCCTCGTCATCAAATATTTTAAGCACATGTGAGGACTCACCATTCTGCAATATCAACCTCAAATCATTACTGGTAGAACAAAATTATTCTGGAGGAAAAGAAAATTTTCTTGCTTTGCTTCAAGACTGTTCAGAGTTCTCTGAAATAACTCCGCCATTTTCTTAACTTCGAAAATTTGCTTCCGTTGCCGCAAAGAATGCTTCAAACACTCAACCTGCATAATTCCTGTGCGGCTCTCCTTTCAATTGTACACACTGTCAAAATTCTATACGCAGTAGCGAGTCTCTGAAACCCTATGCATCAAATGTCCCATATTCAGCAGTATCTCGGAAGCATGAAGCAAGCAAAATGCAGTTTGAATTGCTCTCAAGTGACAAGCATAGCAAACTGAAAAGTGAAAACCCAAACTCCGACATATAAGACGGACCTCCAAATCAAGTATCAGATAAAGTGTTGCAACTTGACGCTCATGGGAAAGAGCTTTCCAAGGATAACCATGATTTATGACGCGCTGTCGGTACGAACAATTTGGCTAACCCAGTTCTATTCCCGACTTTTAGAGTTGTTTAGTAGAAAAGTGTTAGTTTTACATGCTGAAGTGCCAAGAACATATTCTGGACTGAAATTGTTGCATAAATAAACATATTATTATTATATATCTGAAACCTGAACTTGAGTTCTTAATTTCTCCCATATATTCTGTAGAAGGAAAACAGCAAGTAAATCACATGTCACGGAAAGATCTCTTATTACTTCTAATCAAAGACTGTACCTTACGCTTGCTGGGACAACCTCCTATGCAGGTTCAGAATCACCTGCATGCGTAAGCTCAGATTGGTGAGCATCACCTGCTTTCATTGCCCTCTGCGACTTGCGTTGTCGATCCATGTCTGACAAGAACAATGTCGCATCACTTAAGGAATGGGCGACATCGCGATGAACATCAGAAAGGTCCAAGACAAAGGCATCAAGGGAGTCGTTGACCACATCCACGCGTGCACCAGTGATGAGGCACGCCTTCGAGGACGCCTGAGGAATTTGTCAGCGTGGACTTGGTACGCCTCCCAAAGTACGTGGCCGAAGAGGCTAAGCAGGTGGATGTCACCTGGTCTTGCGGGCAAAGCACGGTCCAAGAAACTCTCCTTGCTGATTGGAATGTGCTCCACCTCGAGCAAGAAATCGGGGTCAGTCCGGAGAGTTGATCTTGGGAGGACGACACCATCAGACGGAAGGGCACCAGAAAAATAGGACTTAAGTCTGCAGAAAATCAGAGTGCCCGACCTGATCTCCCATTGAAGCTCCCAGCCCAGCCGCCATGGACAACACCAGAAAGGGGAGGAGAAATCAGCAAGCTCCAGAAGCACCCGAGCTGAGAGGCAGTCGCGCCGGCTTGAGAGCTAGTTGTCCTCGGATGCTAGATCAGATGGGCGGGCCGTCACAAGCCGCTTGGGATGGGCATGCCACCGGCCGCGCGGGATGCAGGTGAGTCCCCGGCGGCTGCGCATGATGCAGAGGATGGGGAGACGACGCCAGCTGTGCGGGATGCAGGGGATGCTTGGGAAGCGGCGGCGGCTCGAGATAATGAAATTGGGACCTTATGGCTGACCGCCAACGTACCATAAGTGGCGGGATGGATGGTCATACTGCTTGTGGAAGGCGAGGACGATGCAGTTCTGGTGCTAGAGATCGTTGTCGGTGGCATGAGGAAGGCGCGTCGGACGGATCGAGTGCAGAGAGTAGTACTTAGGGTAGCGTCGTCTTGGCCTTCGCGGAGTGGCAAAGCAAGTCGGGGCAGAAGAGGCTCGGGGGCGGAGTTGCTCGCAACATCAATGGTGGAGCTCGTGGCGGCGGCGAATCCAGCGGTTGGCAGCTGCCAAATAGGGAGGTGGCGGGGACGGTGGTCCGCCCACGCGAGGGAATGGATCTCGGAGGCGAGGGGATCTTCGGCGAGTGGTTTCGTTCCTCGCGCCTAAGAAGTGAGGCAGCGCCTCTCGCCGGAGATCGAGGAGTGCCTTGCCAGATGGGGAAGAAGGCAAGGAGCTCAAGGTGTAATAGGGAGAGCTACATGGCTGAGATCTCCGGGAGCAGCCAGGCGTCCATGGAAGTTGGGCGCACCGCGGATTTCCCTTGCCAAATAGGGAGCGGTCGACCGGGTCTTGGCGAGAGACGGCCGGCGGCGCTCCGGATGCTAGCTCGAGGGAGGAGGGGAATTTGGGGTTGGTGTGGAAGACGCAAGATTTTTCCCGTACGAACCGTTTTGTGGCAAAAGGCAATAATATGTGGTTCGGTGGGAGGGCAAAACCGTCTTTTTATGTTGGACGAAAATTTTGCCAGAAACTCTAATACCTTTATTATTAGGTAGAGATTTAAGCCGACTTCTGTGCCCGCCAAGTTCACAACCTGATCATGAAGGAAGGAAGTATGTAGCATCAGAACACATATAGTCATTTCTACCAAATCAGCACTAAAAAAGTAAGTAAAAGTCTGAAAGCCATATTGTACAAAATTATTTCTAGGTGTTGGGATTAGAGAATTGTACAAATATACTGAAGATATAATCCTTACTGGACCATGCACAGTCCGAACTCGTTCTTTGTCATTGGGATGGAAGCACATGTACCTGTCTGAATCATTAACTATAATCAAGTGCCAAGATAGTCAGCAATCTGAATTGAACACACGTACCAGTCTGATGCATATACGACTGTACACACCAGAGAAGCACGCCACGATTGCAATGTACAACGGTGCGGATGGCCGACAAGCGGGGGCGCACAACGGCAATGCGAGGACAGGAGTGTGGCTGATGATGAGGCCCGAACGGGAGTGGTCGCACAACAACTGGTCGAGGATGGCGCCGTGGAAATTCAAAAAAAAAATAGGATGGCGCCGTGGCCGCGGATTAGGCCCAGACCGGCGGGGTCACGCATGCAACGGGAGTGTGGCTGATGATGAGGCCCGAACGGCGGGGTCACGCATCCAACGATGAAGCGCGGACGGCCGGGCTGCCGTTCGCGACCCCGCTGCGCGGTGGATGCTGGTCGGGGGCGCGCGACGATAGGCCGTCGTTGGGGGAAAATAATTCTACGAGACCTGGTCTACAAAATCACCCTCGTGGACCAACTCTAGCAATTGACATGTAGGCATGCATGCAGTTTAGATCTAAAAATAGACATTCGAATTTTGTTTTTTCTCTCTGACATGCCTACGTGTCAATTGCTGGAGTTGGTCCACGTGGTGATTTTGTAGACCAGGTCTCATAGAATTATTTTCCGTCGTTGGGCATGAGTCTCGTCAAGCCTCTAGACATGTGGCCGGGGCGTGCCGTGATTGTTTTCCAGCAAAGAGTGAAATTAGCGCATGGCTTAGAGGAGCTCGAGCGCATAGACATGAAGAAGAGCGTGACAGTGGCACTGGCAGTGCAACGGTGAGCAGGGTATCACGTCGTCA
This sequence comes from Alopecurus myosuroides, assembly GCA_028641055.1. NCBI lineage: Eukaryota > Viridiplantae > Streptophyta > Magnoliopsida > Poales > Poaceae > Alopecurus > Alopecurus myosuroides. The sequence goes on from CM054057.1 coordinate 683,940,785, forward strand.
TCGGTGTGCACTATCAGGCACCGGGAATCAGCATCAGATGGCCTCGTCGTGCACTACTGGATTCCTGCACTTCGCCGTGTATCAGAAAGACTCGGCGAAGGGCGAAAAATACTCGGCAACGGCTTTGCCGAGTGTCACACTCGGCACACATGACTCGGCGTCGTCTATCTCGGCAATCGAAACTTTGCCGAGTGTCAGACCACGGGGTGCTCGGCGAACGTTTTGCCGAGTATATTTGGTGTGCACTCGGCAAAGTATCCTGGGACAGGTTCCGTTCCTTAGTCCCGTAACGGAACGGTGCTCGACACTTTGCCGAGTGTAACACTCGGCAAAGATCCTGGGACCAGGCGTCCATGGTAGCGCCACGTGTCACGCTTTGCCGAGTGTAACACTCGGCAAAGAGCCTGACACAAGGCGTCCATGGTGGCGCCACGTGTCCTGTACGCCGAGTGTCGCGGCACTCGGCAAAGAGAAACCCCCTGTTCGCCGAGTGGCCGCGTTGCCGAGTGTCATGTCGCCGAGCACGTCGACCTCAGCCGAGTGGCCGGTACGCCGAGTGTCGAGGACACTCGGCAAAGTCCAGAAACGGTACGCCGAGTGTTTTCCTTTGCCGAGTGTCTATTCGCCGAGCGGGCTCACTCCACCGAGTGAGGTCTACGCCGAGTGTCGTGACACTCGGCATAGTCCCCTCCGTGTACGCCGAGCAGGAGTTTGCGAGTGTCGCACTCGGCAAAGAGGTTGCCCAGGCGACCAAATGGCACCTGGGAGCAAACGTTGCCGAGTGTTTTGTTGGCCACTCGGCAAAGTCTTGCTCCCAGGTGCCATTTGGTCGCCTGGGCAACCTCTTTGCCGAGTGTAACACTCGGCATAGTGACCATTTGGGTCTTTGCCGAGTGCAACACTCGGCAAAGTGGTCGAAATTTTAACAGCAGCTTGCTGCATTTGCTATATTCCCTGCAAACAAATCACAAATAATATTTGTTTCACAATTTTCAGTACCAGAACACACAGAACACACATATACTTCATATTTAGCTCAACAAACACAAAACACACATATTTGCACCAAAATAGAAACAAATGCATAACATACTTAATATTTAGCTCCACAAACACAGAATGCATGACACAAAGGTTTAAACGCCATCCTACAAGCATCCTAAGTAGTTCACAAGTTCATCATCATCTATGGATCCACAACAAGCACCGAGGTCTACGGAGCCGACTCGTCACCGCCAGCTCGATCGCCGTCCTGGTCCATGTCGTTCTGGGTTCCCGATGATGAAGCATTTCCCTATAAAGATCCATATTAGTCGACTAAGCTGAAAAATGAATCAGCTAACAAGCTGCAAACCAACTTACCAAGTTCAGGTTAAACGGCGGTAGAGGAGGTAGAGGGGGAGCTGATGGATCCCGTGGAAGAGCGCTGACCATCTGCAAAGATGAAAAGAGATAGACCGGTGAGTTACACGCATATAATGATGAATGGAACTAAAAGGGATGAAAATAATACCTGCATCATTGCCTGCATCCATGCATGCTGGCTACTCATCTGCTCCTCCATTCTTTGGACCTTCTCTTGGGACTCCCTCGCGATCCGCTTGTTTTCATCAACTTCATCCTACGGGATGTTTAATGTCAACAATTGCGCAACGGAAACAAGATATACGGGTGCTGAAGAATGATTGTACCTGCATAGCGGCGATGGCATCTAGTCCTGGCCGTGGGCGGCGCTCGATAGAGGGCGATGAGCTGACCGACCTCGCACGGATCTGGGAGAGTGTGGGTGTACCTATGGTATCGAAGGCGCCATTGGCGAAGGCAAATCTGCGTTCCTTCGACCCTCTCCCGCAACCATAGCAACCTGTGGATCATAGGGGGCCGTGAAGGGGTCACACTCAGGGCCGTGCTTCTCCTTCATCTTCTCGACGTACTTCTCCCACTTCTTGCCGGTTTGCGAGTGATCCACTGCTGATCAGCCGGTACATCAGGTTTCAGCACCTTGGGGGTCCGGGTCCTACGGAAGGCCTGCATGCGAGTGATCTCATTGCCCTTCTCGGCCTACAATTGAAAGCAGAATTATATTAGCAAAAACCTATAAAGTTACAAAGAACATTGCATTGAAACGGTTATTTACCTCTCTCTGGACGATGCCGGTGAGGGTGAGGCCGCCCTGACGGTGTCCCTCGCCTAGCAGAAGACGTCGGGCCCGGCACGCGGCGTGTTCCGCCTTGTACCCGTCGCTCACCCACTTCGCGACCATCACCTTATAGCAAGGCAGCTTGTTGGCCAGCCACTGAGGCACCACCTGTTTGAAAAAATTAGAGCCACGTGAGACCACCCGGCGGCCATATACGAATAACTTTAAAGACTATGTCCTTACCTTCAAGTATTGGACCTCCGACATGTGAATCTGTCGGCATCCTTCTTGGACAACGTGGTGTTCAAGTATTGGCGTAGAACTTAACCACGCACAGCACACGCGCCTCGTAGTGCATGTCAGGATAAGCTTCTTGGCCATCTTGATCAGCACAGCCGTGGCCCTACCCTCTTCCCCTCGACGCAGGTGAAGCAGTCCTACAACCATTGCAGAAATTGAATACATTAGCACGATATATATATATATTTCACGAAAGATATTGCCCTTAAACCATTTAGCATTGGAAAATATACTAACCAGAAATCCGTAATCACCCGGGTGCCTAAGTGGCGTACACCCGGCCCCACTTGTCCGCCACATCGGGCACCTGCTCGTAGTGCTTCCAGGAAGCAGCTGGCTCCTCCTTGCCATCCAGGGTGACCAAGCCTGGGAAATGCTTCTTGCAAAGAAGCCCAAGGATGCCGCTCATGGGCCGTGGTGGCCTGGGCCCCACATACGCCAAGGACCTGCACGTGCACAAAAGAAAAACAAGCTAGTTAGTTATGTTTTGATGAAAAATTAATATAGCAAAAATGTAGCAACAATGATTAACAATCACTTACGTGTCGCCGTCCGGTCTGACCAAGTGGTGCCGGTGGGGGTATGGCGGCTCAGGTAGCCGCGTGGGCCCGCGCAGAAAAGGTTTCTTGTCCGCGGGCCACACTTTCCCTAGCTGGGGGAGCGGGTGTGCGAACAAGTCCTCGTCCTCCTCGGACTCCGGGTCCGAGGGCTGCTGCTCCTCCTCCTCGTCCCGGTCAGACCCGTCCTCGGCGTCTGATCCCTCCTGCTCGTGCTCCTCCTCCTCCTGCTGCTCCTCATCCTCCTGCTCCTCCTCCGAGTCAGAAGAAGTAACCTCGGGCAAGGGGCTCTGTGAGCGAGCAGCCCGGTGCGAACCACGCCCCCTGGGCGACGGGCCGGGGCTCTCCGTGAGCTAGAGGTCTCCTCCGTGCCCGCAACCCGTCGTCGCCCTATCAGTTTGCGCGCGCCATCCTCAGATCTGGCGTACAAGCCCGTCACATGGGCCTTCTTGGCGGTGCGCTTCACCCCCTTGGGGGCCTTGGAACCTGCCATGTTTCACCTGTTATGACACAAGAGGAACCCGATTAGTACAGGTGATAACAAATGTTAAAAAGTTAAATAAACAAAGAGTAATTCATACAAAGCATATTATGTACATGCAAAAATAAATTAAAGCGCAATTAAAATAGTAAAGTGTCACAATTTCACCTTTTCTGTACTTAAATCCTGACATTTGTCATGTGCACGATTTTCTGCTGAAAATCTCCTCCCATGAGCTTGAAGAACCTGATCTTGTTCACGGCCATGTGCTCCCAGAAGTAGTGCTCTTGCCACTCCCTGCACCGATATTTTGGTGACCAAATAACAGCGTAGGGAGTGGCAAGAGCACTACTACTGGGAGCACATGGATGTGAGCAAGATCAGATTCTTCCAGCTCATATGGGAGGAGATTTTGAGCACAAAATCGTAAGTGCTTGGAGACTCTAAGAACCATGACAAACGTCAGGATTTTAAGCGCAAGTAATGTAATAGCAATAAGAAGTTCGGAATAGAAAAATAAATCCTGACATTTGTCATGTGCACGATTTTTCTGCTGAAAATCTCCTCCCATGAGCTTGAAGAACCTGATCTGTTCACGGCCATGTGCTCCAGAAGTAGTGCTCTTGCCACTCCCGCACCGATATTTTGGTGACCAAAATAACAGCGTAGGAGTGGCAAGAGCACTACTACTGGGAGCACATGGATGTGAGCAAGATCAGATTCTTCCAGCTCATATGGGAGGAGATTTTGAGCACAAAATCGTAAGTGCTTGGAGACTCTAAGAACCATGACAAACGTCAGGATTTTAAGCGCAAGTAATGTAATAGCAATAAGAAGTTCGGAATAGAAAAATAAATCCTGACATTTGTCATGTGCACGATTTTCTGCTGAAAATCTCCTCCCATGAGCTTGAAGAACCTGATCTTGTTCACGGCCATGTGCTCCCAGAAGTAGTGCTCTTGCCACTCACTGCACCGATATTTTGGTGACCAAAATAACAGCGTAGGGAGTGGCAAGAGCACTACTACTGGGAGCACATGGATGTGAGCAAGATCAGATTCTTCCAGCTCATATGGGAGGAGAATTTTGAGCACAAATCGAAGTGCTTGGAGACCTAAGAACCATGACAAACGTCAGGATTTAAGGCAAGTAATGTAATAGCAATAAGAAGTTCGGATAGAAAAATATTACAAGCTATAAGTTTCGAAGTGACACACAAATAGTGAAAACTAAATGCTAATTATACATTGACGGTTACATAGTTGGAACACAATGGTTCAGAACCATTGTCTACATCCTTGGGATCATAACTTGGACCGGGATCATCATCGTCGTCGCTATCACGGGTGTACCACCACTCTTCCATGTAGTTCGATGGTGCCGCTCGGCTCCTCAACATCGGGTATGTGGAGACGTTCAAGTAGTTCCACGTCCTTAGAGTTAAGACAGCTGGATCGTCGTCTTGCTCACTCTCGGCGCCATGCCATCATCACCGTCGTCTTCTACCATTCGTCAATTGTAGGCAAGTCCGATGCTGAACCGGCCGGTGAGCCATCGGCGTCCTTGATAGAACTCTCCCTCATAGGTGATGGGGTTTATGCGCTGGTGGTAATCTTCATCGTTTGGAGGAGGTGGTCTATTACGCGGTGGCACCGTGATCACCACATCCCACCCCTGGAGACGTTTCATAGTTTTGCATGGGTAGGGGAGATAGAATACTTGGGTGCATGTTGTGCAATGATGTAGACATCATCTCCCCCATAGACAGATGCTCGTTCAATTTCGATCAATCCAATTTCAGGATTTCGTCTCACTCTAGTTGGATCGAACCAATGGCATTTGAATACAACGGGTTCTTCTTGCCGAAATGGAAATCGAGCTCATAAATTCCCTCGACGATGCCGAAGTAATCACCACCGGCATTCGTGAAGACCCCGAAATTATTGTCTTCCCGTTCGGCCGTTTCTCATCGTAAGAAGGGTATGGAAGCGATACCCATTCACATCGTAAGATGTGAATGTCTTGAGGGAGTAGGTGAACCCGCGGGCAAGTTGCCGCAACTCGGGACTCATTTCCTTGTCGGTTAAAGCCTACAAGGTCAATAGGAGTGTTACTTAAAGCTAAGATCGGCGTAAAATATGTCTCACTAGAAACCATGTAAGATAGAGTGTTACTTTTGTGGCGAACCAACTAATGAAACCGCCGCCTCCTTTGCCACCCTTCTTAAAAATAGTAGTCTTCTCGTCGTAGGTAGGTTCTCGGGAATGATGTTTCCAGGTTTCTTTCTCAAATAACCTAGGTGCGGATGACAAAAATCGGAGTTAGACACAAACTATGGGAATGAAAGCTTGTGAAAAGAAGGTGTTGAGCACTTACTCAATGTAGGGCTTTACTTCCGCCGTGTTCTTCAGGACACACGAGAGAATAGCCGTCCATCACTAGTAGGGAAAGGGCTACCAGTGACGAACAAATATCAGCTACCGCTGGCGAACTCTTGTTCGCCAGCGGTACAACGCCAGTGGTAGCAGGTTACCGCTGGCGAACAAGAGTTCGCCAGCGGTTAGTGCAGGTTACGCTGGCGAACAAGGCCTTGTTCGCCAGCGCTATGTTCGCCAGCGGTAGCTCCGCTGTTCGCAGCGCTACTGGTTCGCCAGCGGGTAGTCAGGTTGTTCGCCAGTGGTACAGTTCGCCGGGGTAGGTACTGTGTTCGCCAGTGGTAAGTTTCACAGGTTTGTATTTTTTCTTTTTTTTTTGTATACAGTTTATATTCTGATTATGTATATATTCCCAGGTCCAAATACATTCAAAATTCTATAATTTATAAACTTTCAACATATAAATCACTGATAGCACATCGATAAATCATGATACATATGCATCCATCCATAACGAATTTAACACATCGATAACGATATTAACACATCTATACATATGCATCCATATCCAATTCTCATAAGTACGAATACAACACATTGATCTCAATAATATGTCGGAAGGTGGGTACCTGCACATAAAAACCCACCCCTCATATACCATCCCCCTCATATTATCATCGTCATCACACGAAGGTGGGCACATATCAATACGACCACACACCATCTCCACCATCCATACACCACCATCCATCACCACCACCATCCATACACCCCACATCATCACCACCCACCAACCATCACCAACCACCAAAAACAATTGTGACATAACATGGGCACAAAATATGATTTATGTTAAGATATATAAGCACATGGGCACAAAACAGAATGAATTCTTTTCTGTTTGAAAAATGCAGAATTGCCATAAGGTGAAAACGCAAACAAGTTACTTCTACAAACTTTGCGGAAATACTTTGTAAAATTAATCACATGGTCTTTATATCAAATGAGAGTAGCACAAGGAGTGGCACCAAAAATTAAGTTGTTTAAGGCCCCAAAAATCATGGTTTTCTCCACAGCAACAAATCAGAAATTTAACAAGTTTGTTCTACAAAACTTTATCAAAATGATCTCCAATTCTACCAGTGCCTCCTTATGGTAAATAATAACTTTCCACAAATCTCATGTGGTTTTGAACTAGTTAAGTGCTCAATTAATTATTGGAAGTTAATTGCAGAAATAAAATGTAAACAAGTGTGTTTTAAAAATATCATCAAAATGAATTGAAATTTGTACCATGGCCTTTTATTGCCAAATAAGAGTGACACACAAAATTTTATATCAATTGAAGTTTGTTACTGCCAAAAGTAATTAATTTAAATTTTGGCAGAATGAAAATTAGAAAGTTTGTTCTACCAAAAACTATCCAAATGATCTCAAAATTTTACCACGATCTCTTTATGTTAAATAAGAATTTACTGCATATTTTCATAAAGTTTTTAATTGTTTAAGGGACAATGGATACTTTCCTCGGTTTCTAGCTCCTATTTATGTTTGAAAAATTAAGCTAGGAGTACTCACAGGTTTGAAAAATATACCATCCATCACACCAACAGATTCATCACTTGAATATGTTTAAGTGAATAAAAACCATTGTGTTGCATGCTAGCTGTATCATCACTTGAGCAAACCAAAAAGAGAAAAAAAAACAGTAAAACAGGATAACCTCTGGCCTCAGATCTTAAGCTTCAATAAGCTCTATCCGTCGATGAGCTTCTGATTAATTCATGCACATCAGGTGCAGTGATAGTACTTTCAGCTTCTGATTAATTCCGCAAGTTATCAATGGTTGTTTTCATAAAAAGGGTCCCTTGCAGTGCCATTAATTCATGCATTTTCAGTCACATATATTATTACATTCTCAGCAAGGAGGAGCATCAGGTGGCCAAAAACAACAAAATCAAAGGATAATTTGGTGATATTTATCATCATTGGCCAGAAATCCAAAACTAGGCAATCAGATAAAAACAAGTGCAATGATGTTCTCATCAGAACAAAAAATGCACAGAATAAAAACTAGGCTGATCATGATCCCAGTTGAGCAATCACATGAGAAAATGCCTAGAGTTGAACTAGCTCTGATGATTTATTTTTTTGCAAAAACAGAATCACTTAATGCTATATTTCTGATCCACCAAAAACAGAACAAAAAAGCTACCTGATTTCTATGGAACTTTGGTCGAGCACCTTGTGTGCGTGGCAGAACAGTGGGCAGGAGGGGCGGTGCCGCTGTACGAGGCAGCGCAGCAGCCGCAGGGAGGAGCAGTGAGTGGCCCAAGGGGGGGTGGTGATCGCCGGTGTGAGGGAGGGGAAGTGGCCGACGGCTGATCGGGGCAGTGGTGGGGTGTTCGCGCGCGCAGGGGCAGTGGGGAGAGGGAGGGCGCGCGTGGAGAGGGAAGGGAGGGAGTGAGGAGAGGAGGGGAGAGGCGCGGCCGGTGGTGCTATTGGGCTCGCCGGAGGCCTAGTCCTCGCCGGAGTTAACAGAGGGAGAGTCGCCGGAGTTAACAGAGAGAGGGAGGCGCGCGCGGTGGTTTCGAAATCGACTAAGTGTTGGGCGCGCAGTACTGCTAGAGAGAGGGGAGGGGTGGGGGCCGCGCGTAAGTGTCACAGCGCAGTGTAGCGCTGGCGAACAAGCCCGTAGTTCGCCAGCGGACCTTACCGCTGGCGAATCTCTGTTGCCCAGCGGTAACATGCTGCTGGCGAACAAGGATGGCTGTTCGCCAGAGGTACTTTTTTTAAATTATTATGTTTATAAATGCATTTAAATTTATACATTACAAATTAATTTCATGCATTTAAATTATTATGTTTATACATGCATTTAAATAATATGTTTATTTGAATAATACATGCATTTAAATAATATGTTTATTTAAATAATACATGCATTTAAATTATTCAAAGACACATTTCATTAATTCAAACACATTACAAATTATTTCAAAACACATTACAAATAATAATGTTTTTTGTTTTTCATTATTCCTTTATGTTTTCAATTATTATGTTTATAAATGCATTTAAATAATACATTACAAATTAATTTCATGCATTTAAATTATTATGTTTATACATGCATTTAAATAATATGTTTATTTGAATAATACATGCATTTAAATAATATGTTTATTTAAATAATACATGCATTTAAATTATTCAAAGACACCATTTCATTAATTCAAACACATTACAAATTATTTCAAACACATTACAAATAATAATGTTTTTTTTGTTTTTCATTATTCCCTTTATGTTTTCAATTATTATGTTTATAAATGCATTTAAATAATACATTACAAATTAATTTCATGCATTTAATTATTATGTTTATACATGCATTTAAATAATATGTTTATTTGAATATACATGCATTTAAATAATATGTTTATTTAAATAATACATGCATTTAAATTATTAAAAGACACATTTCATTAATTCAAACACATTACAAATTATTTCAAACACATTACAAATAATAATGTTTTTTTGTTTTTCATTATTCCCTTTATGTTTTCAATTATTCCCTTTTATGTTTTCAATTGTTTTCCAATTTCCTTTGTTTTCTCTTTTCATTATTTTGGTTTTAGTTGTTTTCTATTGTTTTTTCTTTATGTGTTCTATTGTTTTCCGTTGTTTCCTTCTTATTTAATTTCTATTTGTTTCCTTTATGTTTCAAAAAAATATAAGTAACACCATTTGAAATACAGAACAAGGTACATTAAATTTATAATAAGTGCACATCGATATCAGACCCCATGCATATACATAGTTTCGTCGCATACAATTGGCAGAAAATATATACATAGTTTTCATCAGTGTTTGATTTTTTTGCCTTTTTTGGTCGCAGTTGCATAATTTAACCCCACATTAAGATTCTTCTTATGAATGGAAGACCATGCCTAGGTAGGTAGTTCTGCTTCTTCTTGTTGTGTATGTTGCATGACTCATCATCATCTTCTTGATCATCGTCAATATTTGGGTCGCCGAACGTGTCGAACTCGTCCTCATCAACGACTCCATCCATTCCGATGATATTTCTTTTCCCTCTCCTCACGACAACACGGCTAGGCCTTGCGGGGTTGTTATGAAGAAGCATTGTGACACATGCTTAGCCAATACCCATGGCTCATTTTGCGCTGTGACATTCGCGCTTGATGAGGTTCCGGCTTCGGGAATAACCATGGTTGTAAAGTATTGGTCTTCTTTCCTGACGGTCGACATCCTAGCCATCTGACGCGGAACATAGGCACCTTTCTCTCCAGAGTAGTTAAGCTCCCATATCTCCTCGATCCTTCCGTAGTATCTTAACTTTTTGTCACGGTGTAGGATTCCATCGTTACCCCTGAGTTTTGATAATCGGAAGTTTTGTCTTTCTCCTCTGTGTAGAAAGTGAACCCGTTGATATCATATGCTTGAAACGTCGCTAGGTTGGGAGCTGGGCCATGTGCCAAGGCGTACAATAGTTTATTTTTCGCACAATCCCTTGGGTGGATTAGCGACGATCACATCTTTAAACCAACGCAAGAAAGTGGAGTTATGCTCTCTGATTATTTCTCCTTCGGTCCTCGCTTGCCTTGTTCACTGTACTTTTTCATAATCGAGCTCTTGTGTTTTTCCACCCAAGTATCGACCATGTCAATGTGTTGGAGAGCTACTAAGTTTGCCCTGTTAAAGTCGGTGCGTCGACAAGCCCGATCCACATGCACTTCTCTACGTCCATTTTTGTGACCTACTCCATCGAGCTTGCCAATGTGCTTGTTTCTGGGCAGACCAACTGGGTCCTCCACGTCCATATGATTCGTGCAGAAAGAGATGCACTCTTCGGTGAGAAAGCCCTGAACGATGCTTCCGTCCGGACGAGCTCTGTTGCGAACATATCCTTTGATGACCCCATTCATCCTTTCAAACGGCATCATGTTGTGCAGGAACAACGGCCCGAGATGGATGATATCGTCCACGATATGGACAACAGATGAACACATATGTCAAAGAATGATGGTGGAAAGTACATCTCAAGCTCGCATAGTATCACGACAATCTCTTCCTGCAGCCTTGAGATCTGCTTCCCGTGATCGACTTTCGAGATATAACGTCGAAGAAGTTACAGAGGCCAAACAGGGTTTCCCGGACTTGTTTGTCATTATTCCGCGGATCGCAACGGAAGTATCTGCGTCATCACGTAACAGTCATGAGACTTATCCCGCTAACTTTTGTTTCTGCGCGTCGAGGAATCTGCTTATTAGCCCTGAGTAACCGCTAGGGACTTTGACTCCGAGAAGGCACATCATCAATTTGTGTTCTCGTCCGGATAAGAGTGAAGCAGGAGGGGGGGGCAGTAATAGTCATTCCTCTTAACCCTTTTGGCCTTGCGACCATCCGTCTCCTCATCACCGATTGATCGCCGTCGTCATCATCCGGGCGTCCCCCCTGAAGATCTACCCTAATACCAAAATATTTCAGGTCGTTTCTTGCTTTCACCCGTCTTTGGTCCTCTCGGCATGTTGAGCAGCGTGCCAAACAAACTTTCAAACACATTCTTCGTGATATGCATCAGATCAAGGCAGTGAGGCGTATCGAGAAAGGGCCAGTATGGCAAGTCCCAAACACCGACCTCGTCTTCCATACATCCAGAAGCGGTTTTGGCGCCTTTGCTTCTTTCCAGGCTCTGGGCATTCCTTCCAATCATTCAGCAAATTGTAGATTTCTTCGCCGCACCTCTTACGTGGAGGTCCACGGAGCTCATCCTCACCGTTAAAAAGGTCTCCTCGCCTTCTCCACGGGTCTTTGTTGGGTAGCCACCTTCGATGGCCAACGAAAACTGTTTTCGAAGACCCAGGATCTTTCGGAAGTTGCATAAACGTGGGGTCATCCATGCACCTCACGCAACGTTATGTCCGTGGCACACCTGGCCCGCCACATATCCGTAGCCTAGTAGGTCGTGAACCGTACAGAGTAAGACAGCTCTCATTGGGGAAATATTGTTCACGAAGGCGTCCCATGTGTTCACCCCTTCCTCGGCCCATAGCGTTTCCAGCTCATCTTTAAGCAGCTTCAGGTATAGATTTATGTCGTTGCCTGGTTGTTTCGGCCCTTGAATTAGCATACTCATGTGAATATACTTCCTCTTCATGCACAACCAGGGGGGATGTTGTACATCCAAACAAACACGGGCCAGGTGCTATGGGTGCTGCTCTGGTTGCCAAACGGATTGAGTCCGTCGGTGCTCACACCAACCTGATGTTCCTTGCCTCCGCCCCGAACGTTGGATATTCACAGTCAATTGCTTTCCATTGATTGCATCTGAAGGATGTGTCAGAATTACTTTTTCACTTCGATTTGGATCTTTCAAAAACTTTATTCCTCCTTTTCGCGTGCCAGCGCATGAGCTCTGCTTCCTTGCGGTCCGCGAAATACCGTTGCAGACGGGGAATGAGCGGAAAGTACCACACAACTTTCGAGGAGCTTTCTTTTCCCTTTCTTGTATCGAGCGGCGCTGCAAACTGGACAAATGGTTTTGTTCGCGTCCTCTTTCGATAAATGTAGCAATCGTTGATGCACACATGGTATTTTTCGTGAGGTAAATCAAAGGGGCACACGACTTTCTTGGCCTCGTCGCAACTTTTAGGACAAGTGTTGCCCTCTGGAAGGACATCGTGCCAGTATTGCAGGCTTGCATCGACGCTTATGTCGCTCCATTTGTATCTGCCTTCATCTGCAGAACATCGAGGGCCACTCTCAGGCGGGACTCTCCCGGACGCCTGCATACAACGGTCTTCGAGTCTATCTCTAGTTGCGCCAGCTTCGATTGCTCTCTAGAGCAGATATCGAGTTGTCTTTCTCAAGAGCAGTTCTTTCAGAGGGGTCACGCACAACTTCCGTTAGGGGTGTCCCTGTGTCCTCGTGATCTTCTTCACGTCTTGTTCAACATCTTCTCCATGATCATGTGCTGGGTCATAAGGCTGATCTTGGTCCTGCTGTAGTTGGTCCTGCTGTAGTTCTATTCGATCGTTGCTATTGTCCTGTTGCACATCATTTCCTACCGCCGCCGCCCCATGGACTTCATCATCTTCATCATCACTTACCCACTGACTGTTATACCCATCCATGAAACCATACCTTAGGAGGTGACTGAGCAAGTCTCCGGTAAAGGGATTGAGCAAGCCCCCTAGTTTGCACTTTCGACATGGACATCGTATCTCCTTGCGGCCATTTTAACATGTCTTCTGTCGCGTGTCTCAAGTAACTATTCACACACACGTTCACTCTTAACGACCACCATTATATGTCGCCTGCACGAGAGCGCGCGCCGATATAATTAATATTAGAACCAAACATAATATATATATATTGCGATATTCACGGAAAAAAATCGGCATGACCTTCCTACAAATTGGAGGTTAGAGGAGTGCCAAACTATGCCGAGACGGAAATGAATCAACATTCCGGCGATAGTTGGCTACTCAATTTCATTCCACAACAAATTGCGCACACATGCATTTATCGTCTCCATCACACGACCATTGTTGAATCCGGTGAAATTTCACACATATTGCATATCGCGTGTATCCGGACAAAATTTATATACAAACTCATTTAATTATATATTATCATTCATCACACCTCAAATGAATAGATGGCCACACGATGATCCGGAGAAATTTGGAGCTTTGGAGAGAAAGGGGTTAATTCTAGATCTAGATGGCTAGGGAGGGAAAATTTGGGATAGAAATGATGTTAGGAGGGAGATAACATATATATACCAACTAAAATAAATTAGTTGGTTCAAAATAGAGTAGGAGGGTGGAGAAATTGGCATAATTTCGAGCTAGAGAGAGAAGAGGGGACAAGGTGAAGAAGAGAGAGTGGAGGGGAAAGTGGGTAGGTGGGGGTGCCACTTTGTGGCAATATCTGCGGACTACCGCTGGCGAACAGATGCTTCTGTTCGCCAGCGTTAAGATGCGTGCTGGGCCCACATCTTAGCGCTGGCGAACAGAAGCATCTGTTCGCCAGCGGTTGTGGGAGTAGCGCTGGCGAACAATACAGGCCGTTCGCCAGCGGTAAAATAAGGCAGCGGCGCTACCATTTCAAATCGCGCGCAGGTGGGGCCCAGGCGTACCGCTGGCGAACAAGGGTGGTTGTTCGCCAGCGGTAGTGCTGGCGAACAGGCATAGTTGTTCGCCAGCACTATTAGCGCTGGGCAACAGCCATTCTAGTTCGCCAGCGGTATGGTGGTGGCTATAAGCCATTCCCTACTAGTGCATTGTTCATGTGAGTCTACTTGCTCTTGCTTCGCGCCACTTGATCTGCCACCAAGCCCTGCAAGTATGCTAAGCTCGGGTGCATCCGCGGAGTTGGGGTCATTATTGTACCGAGAAACTGGATTATGACGAGTGGGAAGACTTTCATGATAGTACTTTGTCGTAAAGTTTGCCACCTCCTCGTTGAGGGTTGCCTCACATATGGATGCTTCGATGGGACATTTGTTCGTGCTTTTCTCTCTAAGTTTCTTCTGCTCTCTCTCGGTTGAAAACATCCAGCGGTACTGCACAGGGCCACCCAATCGTGCCTCTTCAGCGAGATGCAAGAGCAAGTGTTGCATCGGATTAAAGAAGCCGGGGGGAAAGATCGCCTCTAGGTCCACCAGTAAGCCGGCAACCTGTTCCTCCAACTTAGCAACCACAGCTCGGTCTAATTCCTTGGCACAAAGCTGGCGAAAGAAAAAACTCAACTTGGCTAGCACTAGCCAAATTTCCTCATCAACGTATCCTCGAATCATGACAGGCATGATCCGCTCAATCCATACGTGGTAGTCATGACTCTTGAGCCCTGTTATCCGAAGCCCTGCAAGATTCACTCCCCTCATTATATTAGCTGCGTACCCATCAGGGAAGAAGAGACAGTCCAAGATCCACTGGAGAACTTCTTTCCTTTGGGCCCTAGTCAGGCAGAAAGGGGCCGGTGGCTTCGTCCAGGTTTTTTTGGTTTTGATGGGAGGCTTCATGTTTAAATGTTTCCTGTCACATAGCTCCTCTTGATCGACTCTTGCCTTAACGTTATCCTTCGTCTTCTCAAGATCCATAAGTGTTGCCCAAAGGCCTCGGCGATATTTTTTTCCGTGTGCATGACATCAATGTTATGTGGAAGAAGAAGATCCTGCATGTAAGGGAGCTTCCACAGGCATGAGATGTGAGTCCACTGGTGCCACTCTCCATATCCCAGAAAGCCAGTCCCCTCGGCATTGAGCTCCAGACTTTCTAGCTGAGCCTTCACGTCTACACCGGTCATCAAAGTTGGTCGTGGAGCATCGACAGCTACATCTTTCGTCCACTTCTTTTTATTTCGCCGGTATTTGTGACCAAGACGAAGGAACTGACGATGTTGGTCAAAGCATGAGTATTTTCCACCCTTTTTGAGCCAAAGGAAAGTCACAGCCTGGTAGCACACCGGACAAGGCCACTTCCCATGAGTGCACCAGCCGCAGAATATCGCGCGAGCCGGAAGGTCATGCAGGGAAGTGAAGTACCAAACATACATATCAAAGTGCTTCTTTTCTGCGGCGTCGTATGTCCGTACCCCGGTGTTCCAAGCAATGAGGAGATCATCTACCAGCGGCTCCATGAACACGGACATATTCTTCCCTGGATACTCAGGCCCTGGAATTATCAGCGACAGGAACATGTTCTGCCGTTGCATGCACACGCCGGGGGGAGGTTCATCGGGATAACAAACATCGGCCAACAACTATATGAGGCAGACGTCATACCATATGGGTTGAAACCATCGGTTGATAACGCAACGGCTACACTCCTGGGGTCACCCGCTTTCTTCTTATGTTTGCCAACGAAGTCCTTCCATGCTTCACCATCAGACGGATGTATCATCTTATGAGGACGGTACCTCTTCCCGTCTGACGGCCATCTCATCTGTTTCGCAGATTCCTCGGTCATAAAAAGCCTTTGGATCCGCGGTATGAATGGAAGATATCGAAGGATCTTTTTGGCGACCGTTAGCTGCGTCTTCTGACCATTACCGGAGTCCACCTCCAGAAACCTAGAGGCCCCGCATTTGACACAGTACTTTGTCTTCTCATGCTCTTTCCTGAACAACATGCAACTCTTCGGACAACAATCTATCTTTTCATACGGCATCTTAAGGGAACCGAGGATTTTTTTCGACTCGTACATGTTCTTTGGAAGAAGGTGTTCCGCCGGCAAGAGGGTGGCAATAACGGTCAGAAATGCATCAAAGGCGGCTATGCTTACATTGTGCTGGCTTTTGACCGCCATAAGCCGGCCGATGGCATCAAGTTGAGAAACTCGTGTATGCTCGTGCAATGGTTTTTGTGTCTCAAACAATGTGTCATAGAACTCTTTCGTGCTCTCCTCCGCATACTCGGGGGCATCTCCCTCACCGGTTGGATTTTTAGGTGCATGTGCAGTAGTGAAATCATCTAACATCCTGTCAAAACCGGTATCAAAATCGGTCGATGCATCCTCAGTGCTAGGTGCCACCTTCTTCTTCTTCTTTCTACGGCGTACGGGATCGGCAGACTCGCCATGGTACACCCAACGGTAATAGTTTGGCATAAACCCGTACTTCCCAAGGTGATCAGAAATGACTATCCTCGGTTTCTCTGTCATGTTATGACAACGACTACAGGGGCACCATACATCAGACGAATCGTCAACTCTAGCAAATGCAAAATCCAAGAACTGGTTGGTCTTTGTAACCCAATCCATTGTCATATCCTTCACACTCGGTCGGCCACTGTACATCCACTCGCGTTCCTCCATTTCCACGCTGATGAATGCTCAGACATATTAACATGTGTTTAAAATTTAACAAGTTTGTTTAAATTATCTACAACATACTGCAAGTTTTTACGCTTTGAATGCAATCCTACATGCCTACTAGGTAAAGATAGGTCCTAATCCCACCCGTGGATGTGTAGCTTGTGTTTGTTTTCCATGTCTACTCCTATCCGAGACAAATTTCGGCAGCACCTCCCCGCTGTTCTCCTAATACACGTCTCGACCACGGGGGTCGAGAGAATGTGTACTCGGAGAACAACAGAGAGGCGCCACCGAAATCTGTCTCGGATAGGAGTAGAACATGGAAAACAAACACAGCTACACATCCACGAGCTGTCCAAAAACGTGGACAATTCGAAACAGTCGCGGTTATAAAAATATAGATCTTTGTATATAAATATATACAAAGAGTTCTATTTTTATAACTACAACTCTTCCGAACGGGAGACGCCTAGGGTAACGCGACTAGTTTGGTGATCTACAAAAGAAAATCTAAAGATCGATCGAAGGGAGGTTTTTACCCTCAAAGCGTGATCGGGTGTCGACGAATGATCGCAGACGCTCCCGGCTTGCGACGACCCTCCTCAGCAAATCCCCAGCTGCGCCGACGCTCCTGGCCTCAACCTCGATCCATGTCCTGCAAAAGGGAAGATGTAGTGTTAATAAACACTACACTAGCAACTAAATTGGCATATACTACCACTAACATATATTACTAATTAACCTATACTACCATTAACCGCAATCATAGCATTAATTTAGCCTAAACTAACAACCCTAAAATTTAGCCTGAAGATTAACAATGCCCATATTTAAGATGTTCTTTTCCTGTATGGCTTAGTTGAGTCTTCTTGCTGCCACTTTTTCTTTGCAAGTTATGCTGCCATCGAATGATAAGCTTCTAGAAACATGGCTCTCCGGTATACCGGGAGATTGGCCACTAGCAAGTTATATTTATGTTGGAAACAGAAAAGCTACGAAAAATGATAATTACATGTAAAAATGGACACAGCCAAAAGGACAGAAAAAAACGACTCGCCACTATCAGTGCCTAGCAGCCAACAACAATATCCAAACCTTCACCAATTCCAACAAATTCCAATACTGGTGCTACATCTTGTCCAGTCCCACATGTCTGCTTCGGCGTAGGAAAAAATAATTAAACACGGGATACAAGGATCTGAACCGGATAAACTTGATGGACCTGGCAATCCTCATCGGTAGCAGGCAACAACAATTGAGTTTTTGGTACATTTGACGAACTTTATAGAAAAACATCAACGTCGGCCATAATAAATAGTTGCACCGTAGAAACATATTTGATTGAATGCTCAATCAATTTATATGGTTTCTTTACTATGACGTTTGTAATCTATAGGATACAAGTTCTTACCATATTTCGAAAGGATATAGTATTTGTATATAGAACTAAATTTAAGATATTAGAATAAGATTAGAAACTATTTACAGATATAATATGATCATGTATCACGTAAGAAATCCACTAACCCATATCATATGGTGTGCGTGTGCGTTCATGTATATACGACCGAGATGACATTATGCACTACGGAGCAGCCAACCAGCAGGAAACATGCTCTATATTGAACAGTAGTAATCAATCAGCAGAACGACACAAGTAAATCCATCACTTGTAATTTCCACCAAAGTTGATCTCCATTTCTCATCTTGTGCATATGTATATATATACATGTGGGGATTTTCATAACCAAGCAAAATGCATCTAGCTACCAGTAGTTGGCAGCCACACAACGACCAGCACTAGTTGATTAATCAGCACTCAACTTGATGGACCTGCCCTAGCTATTAATCAGCCTCGCAATGAAGCAGCAACAGTCGGCGCGGGCTCCCGTCCGGCCGGACGGATCGATCAGGACACGCCCTAGCTATTCTCGACTCCTGACAGTGATCCGTCGGTCGGATCAACGCAGCTCCGAGACACGGCGCAGCAAATCCCTCCAAAGCAGGAGTAAATAAACGACTTGCACAGCTGAGAGTTCCTTCTGTACATACAACCCACAACTAGCAAAATTCATCACAAATAAAACTAGCAAATTAATTACCTACACCATCAGCATATTTCAGACAGTTCCAGTTGTGTTTCACCCGTAAATGAAGATTTGTCATACTTTCTACCCTGAATTGGCTGTGCCCCGCAGTACATCACTGAACGACCTGAACTATTGGCAAGTAAAAGGATAATAATACCAACTTCACTGCCACCTTCAGGGTTTGCATTAGCAAGGGCATTTTACTTCTATATTAACACTGATTTTGTCAACCTACATTTGTTAAAATAGCATTGAGTTGACCACTGGTTCAGCTAGCCCAGTGAAAAAACAGGTATATCTCGGACGGCTAATTTAGATTGTTTTGATCAGAGTCCCATCATCAGAAAAAAATAATGTGTTGATCAGACTATTATCACTCTAAGTTCTTTATTTGAAAGAAAAAGTAATGGACATGATTACTTGAAATTGTACTACTATTTGCTTAAATTCATCACATTTCACAACAGATGTGGTCATGATTACCCCCTTCTTTGAGATATGATATGAGCATATAAAGGGGAAACTTAAACAATAAAATGTACTGCTAGTCAACAAAGCAATATATTTAGTGAATGCTACTGATCTAGCAATATATCAACCTCAACAAACAATAAAATGTAAGGACATCATACTTTCCACAGAGAAAATAGTGAACAATGTGTGTTCTCATTCATGCTGTGAAATATTACATATATGTTTGACTAGACATTGTATCTCCACTCTCACCATAAAATGAATGTGCAACTTCAGTACATCCTCTAAATTGCCATCTTCAGGAGATTGATAACTAAATGAAAAATGGCAGGAGCATAAGCATCTGAGTTTTGTTGGGAAGCAATACATCAGAAGACACTTTTCCTCTCCACTCTCATTGCAACATCATTGCTTCATTCTCAATACCAATTTTCCTATAGGCTATATCAACTCATTGCAACCTATCAACGTCTGCGGTGACATGTACCATGGGAAGTGCACCAGATATGATGATCATATTTAAGTATATGGTAGCTAGAATGGTCGCTGCTGATTCTGAATTGGTACATGAAATTTATATAACATGGTGGCACACAAAAAGTACAGAGTATACAGAACATGGCAACACACAAAAATTCAGAAAAAATAGTTTCCACGGCAAGATTCTTCTTGCCCCAACGTAGCTCCGCCAGTGCAAAGATCAACAAGCAGATACCTTCCACGGCTACCCTACCAAGGATCTATACGCGCAGGGGAGCAAGAAGAAAAGGAAGGGGAGAGGATCCTGCGGAGACGAACCTTGCGGGGAGAGAGGCCGGGAGCTCTCAGCGCAGATCGAGGAGGGGGAGGGTCCAGGAGAGGCAGAGGTGGAGGCCTGGGCTGCTGGCAAGAGGGGCGCCTGGAGCGGCAAATCGAGGAGGGGGGAGGGTGGAGCTAACGGAGGGGGAGGGGAGGGGAGAGGCACAGGTACGGTGGAGTAGGGGGAGACTGCGGGGAGGGAGAAGGGCGTGGCGGGGGCTCGGTGGGCAGCGGCGCGCGACGGCGAAGGAGACGGGTGGTGGCGGCGCTGGGGATTTGGCGGCGGCGTCGGATAGAGGGGGTGGGCGGCTGGCGGGAGAGGAGGAGTAGATCGAGCGGGGAGAGAAAAGAAGAAGAGATAAGGGTTTGTGCCCGCCAGTTTTATGCCAGGTACACGGCTTTGCCGAGTGTCAATTGTCGGGACACTCGGCAAAGTCCATGGATGTTATTGCCGGTATGGTCTTCGCCGAGTGTCCCGACAATTGACACTCGGCAAAGTACAGGGATGCTATTGCCGGCATGGTGTTTGCCGAGTGTCAATTGTCGGGACACTCGGCAAATTGCAAATTTTAAATACATAACAACAACACATGCTTATGAACATCTAAATAACATAAGTATACACTTTACACATGCTAGTCAATAATTATACCTAAATTAATTCTATGAAAACAACTAGTCAACAATAAACCAACCAAGTCCAATTAATCATGCTTTTCTAACAACCAAAGAATAAGCATCAAAGTGACATGCTATAAAACCAATAGCTAAGAACTCTACTTATGCTCAAACAACACTTTATCAATTAAGCCATTCAATGGAAATTCTATCCACACATAATCCTCAACACTATGAGATATTTCTAATAGTGCAAACAACACACATAATCAAAAACTCGACTATTAGGAATATGCCTATGGTGGAGAAATTGTATTTTTCACCAAAATGAAATCGGACCAGTGGGTGTTCCACTAGTCTTACAAGGAATTTGAAGGTCACAATGCCTCTGGTTGCACTTGTGTAAAAATAACATTCCACTACATAATGGGGGCTGGACGCCGGTTCCGTCTTTTTCTACACCGGGGCTAGTGTATCTCCGGAGAGGGGACCCGGAGCGTCGGTATCCCACCTAAACCAATGTTTTGCCATGCCATGTGTGCTAGATTGTATCATGGGTGTTGTGTGCCAAAGATAGCATCACTCTCTGTGCCGGGGCCTCACCGACGTCGGATTCTCTCTCGCGGGTTCCAGGACTGCTCACACCCCGAAACTCCCGGATCTGACGTAACGGGGGGAATCTTGCAAGTAGGTGGGCCCTACCATTGTCAAGGGTGTCCCTTGGGACTAACATGACACAACCAAGCAACTAGTTCCACTTTGCTACCCACTTCCGGCTCACGCAGAGGGGGCTAGACGCCGGTTCCGTCTTTTTCTACACCGGGGCTAGTGTATCTCGGGAGAGGGGACCCGGAGCGTCGGGATCCCACCTAAACCAATGTTTTGCCATGCCATGTGTGTTAGATTGTATCATGGGTGTTGTGTGCCAAAGATAGCATCACTCTCTGTGCCGGGGCCTCACCGACGTCGGATTCTCTCTCGCGGGTTCCAGGACTGCTCACACCCCGAAACTCCCGGATCTGACGTAACGGGGGAATCTTGCATGTAGGTGGGCCCTACCATTGTCAAGTGTGTTCTTTGGGACTAACATGACACAACCAAGCAACTAGTTCCACTTTGCTACCCACTTCCGGCTCACGCAGAGGGGGCTAGACGCCGGTTCCGTCTTTTTCTACACCGGGGCTAGTGTATCTCCGGAGAGGGGACCCGGAGCGTCGGGATCCCACCTAAATCAATGTTTTGCCATGCCATGTGTGCTAGATTGTATCATGGGTGTTGTGTGCCAAAGATAGCATCACTCTCTGTGCCGGGCCTCACCGACGTCGGATTCTCTCTCGCGGTTCCAGGACTGCTCACACCCCGAAACTCCCGGATCTGACGTAACGGGGGGAATCTTGCATGTAGGTGGGCCCTACCATTGTCAAGTGTGTGCCTTGGGACTAACATGACACAACCAAGCAACTAGTTCCACTTTGCTACCCACTTCCGGCTCACGCAGAGGGGGCTAGACGCCGGTTCCGTCTTTTTCTACACCGGGGCTAGTGTATCTCCGGAGAGGGGACCCGGAGCGTCGGGATCCCACCTAAACCAATGTTTCGCCATGCCATGTGTGCTAGATTTTATCATGGGTGTTGTGTGCCAAAGATACCATCACTCTCTGTGCCGGGGCCTCACCGACGTCGGATTCTCTCTCTCGGGTTCCAGGACTGCTCACACCCGAAACTCCCGGATCTGACGTAACGGGGGAATCTTGCAAGTAGGTGGGCCCTACCATTGTCAAGGGTGTCCCTTGGGACTAAAATGACACAACCAAGCAACTAGTTCCACTTTGCTACCCACTTCCGGCTCACGCAGAGGGGGCTAGACGCCGGTTCCGTCTTTTTCTACACCGGGGCTAGTGTATCTCCGGAGAGGGGACCCGGAGCGTCGGGATCCCACCTAAACCAATGTTTTGCCATGCCATGTGTGCTAGATTGTATCATGGTGTTGTGTGCCAAAGATACCATCACTCTCTGTGCCGGGGCCTCACCGACGTCGGATTCTCTCTCGCGGGTTCCAGGACTGCTCACACCCCGAAACTCCCGGATCTGACGTAACGGGGGGAATCTTGCAAGTAGGTGGGCCCTACCATTGTCAAGTGTGTTCCTTGGGACTAACATGACACAACCAAGCAACTAGTTCCACTTTGCTACCCACTTCCGTCTCACGCAGAGGGGCTAGACGCCGGTTCTCTTTTTCTACACCGGGCTAGTGTATCTCCGGAGAGGGGACCCGGAGCGTCGGGATCCCACCTAAACCAATGTTTTGCCATGCCATGTGTGTTAGATTGTATCATGGGTGTTGTGTGCCAAAGATAGCATCACTCTCTGTGCCGGGCCTCACCGACGTCGGATTCTCTCTCGCGGGTTCCAGGACTGCTCACACCCCGAAACTCCCGGATCTGACGTAACGGGGGAATCTTGCATGTAGGTGGCCCTACCATTGTCAAGTGTGTTCCTTGGGACTAACATGACACAACCAAGCAACTAGTTCCACTTTGCTACCCACTTCCGGCTCACGCAGAGGGGGCTAGACGCCGGTTCCGTCTTTTTCTACACCGGGGCTAGTGTATCTCCGGAGAGGGGACCCGGAGCGTCGGTATCCCACCTAAACCAATGTTTTGCCATGCCATGTGTGCTAGATTGTATCATGGGTGTTGTGTGCCAAAGATACCATCACTCTCTGTGCCGGGGCCTCACCGACGTCGGATTCTCTCTCGCGGGTTCCAGGACTGCTCACACCCCGAAACTCCCGGATCTGACGTAACGGGGGGAATCTTGCATGTAGGTGGGCCCTACCATTGTCAAGTGTGTTCCTTGGGACTAACATGACACAACCACGCAACTAGTTCCACTTTGCTACCCACTTCCGGCTCACGCAGAGGGGGCTAGACGCCGGTTCCGTCTTTTTCTACACCGGGCTAGTGTATCTCCGGAGAGGGGACCCGGAGCGTCGGTATCCCACCTAAACCAATGTTTTGCCATGCCATGTGTGCTAGATTGTATCATGGGTGTTGTGTGCCAAAGATACCATCACTCTCTGTGCCGGGGCCTCACCGACGTCGGATTCTCTCTCTCGGGTTCCAGGACTGCTCACACCCCGAAACTCCCGGATCTGACGTAACGGGGGGAATCTTGCAAGTAGGTGGGCCCTACCATTGTCAAGGGTGTCCCTTGGGACTAACATGACACAACCAAGCAACTAGTTCCACTTTGCTACCCACTTCCGGCTCACGCAGAGGGGGCTAGACGCCGGTTCCGTCTTTTTCTACACCGGGGCTAGTGTATCTCCGGAGAGGGGACCCGGAGCGTCGGGATCCCACCTAAACCAATGTTTTGCCATGCCATGTGTGCTAGATTGTATCATGGGTGTTGTGTGCCAAAGATACCATCACTCTCTGTGCCGGGGCCTCACCGACGTCGGATTCTCTCTCTCGGGTTCCAGGACTGCTCACACCCCGAAACTCCCGGATCTGACGTAACGGGGGGAATCTTGCAAGTAGGTGGGCCCTACCATTGTCAAGGGTGTCCCTTGGGACTAACATGACACAACCAAGCAACTAGTTCCACTTTGCTACCCACTTCCGGCTCACGCAGAGGGGGCTAGACGCCGGTTCCGTCTTTTTCTACACCGGGGCTAGTGTATCTCCGGAGAGGGGACCCGGAGCGTCGGGATCCCACCTAAACCAATGTTTTGCCATGCCATGTGTGCTAGATTGTATCATGGGTGTTGTGTGCCAAAGATAGCATCACTCTCTGTGCCGGGGCCTCACCGACGTCGGATTCTCTCTCGCGGGTTCCAGGACTGCTCACACCCCGAAACTCCCGGATCTGACGTAACGGGGGAATCTTGCATGTAGGTGGGCCCTACCATTGTCAAGTGTGTTCCTTGGGACTAACATGACACAACCAAGCAACTAGTTCCACTTTGCTACCCACTTCCGGCTCACGCAGAGGGGGCTGGACGCCGGTTCCGTCTTTTTCTACACCGGGGCTAGTGTATCTCCGGAGAGGGGACCCGGAGCGTCGGGATCCCACCTAAACCAATGTTTTGCCATGCCATGTGTGCTAGATTGTATCATGGGTGTTGTGTGCCAAAGATACCATCACTCTCTGTGCGGGCCTCACCGACGTCGGATTCTCTCTCTCGGGTTCCAGGACTGCTCACACCCCGAAACTCCCGGATCTGACGTAACGGGGGGAATCTTGCAAGTAGGTGGGCCCTACCATTGTCAAGGGTGTCCCTTGGGACTAACATGACACAACCAAGCAACTAGTTCCACTTTGCTACCCACTTCCGGCTCACGCAGAGGGGGCTAGACGCCGGTTCCGTCTTTTTCTACACCGGGCTAGTGTATCTCCGGAGAGGGGACCCGGAGCGTCGGGATCCCACCTAAACCAATGTTTTGCCATGCCATGTGTGTTAGATTGTATCATGGGTGTTGTGTGCCAAAGATAGCATCACTCTCTGTGCCGGGGCCTCACCGACGTCGGATTCTCTCTCGCGGGTTCCAGGACTGCTCACACCCCGAAACTCCCGGATCTGACGTAACGGGGGGAATCTTGCATGTAGGTGGGCCCTACCATTGTCAAGTGTGTTCCTTGGGACTAACATGACACAACCAAGCAACTAGTTCCACTTTGCTACCCACTTCCGGCTCACGCAGAGGGGGCTAGACGCCGGTTCCGTCTTTTTCTACACCGGGGCTAGTGTATCTCCGGAGAGGGGACCCGGAGCGTCGGTATCCCACCTAAACCAATGTTTTGCCATGCCATGTGTGCTAGATTGTATCATGGGTGTTGTGTGCCAAAGATAGCATCACTCTCTGTGCCGGGGCCTCACCGACGTCGGATTCTCTCTCGCGGGTTCCAAAACTGCTCACACCCCGAAACTCCCGGATCTGACGTAACGGGGGAATCTTGCATGTATGTGGGCCCTACCATTGTCAAGTGTGTTCCTTGGGACTAACATGACACAACCAAGCAACTAGTTCCACTTTGCTACCCACTTCCGTCTCACGCAGAGGGGGCTAGACGCCGGTTCCGTCTTTTTCTACACCGGGGCTAGTGTATCTCCGGAGAGGGGTCCCGGAGCGTCGGGATCCCACCTAAACCAATGTTTTGCCATGCCATGTGTGTTAGATTGTATCATGGGTGTTGTGTGCCAAAGATACCATCACTCTGTGCCGGGGCCTCACCGACGTCGGATTCTCTCTCGCGGGTTCCAGGACTGCTCACACCCTGAAACTCCCGGATCTGACGTAACGGGGGGAATCTTGCATGTAGGTGGGCCCTACCATTGTCAAGTGTGTTCCTTGGGACTAACATGACACAACCAAGCAACTAGTTCCACTTTGCTACCCACTTCCGGCTCACGCAGAGGGGCTAGACGCCGGTTCCGTCTTTTTCTACACCGGGGCTAGTGTATCTCCGGAGAGGGGACCCGGAGCGTCGGTATCCCACCTAAACCAATGTTTTGCCATGCCATGTGTGATAGATTGTATCATGGGTGTTGTGTGCCAAAGATACCATCACTCTCTGTGCCGGGGCCTCACCGACGTCGGATTCTCTCTCGCGGGTTCCAGGACTGCTCACACCCCGAAACTCCCGGATCTGACGTAACGGGGGAATCTTGCATGTAGGTGTGCCCTAACATTGTCAAGTGTGTTCCTTGGGACTAACATGACACAACCAAGCAACTAGTTCCACTTTGCTACCCACTTCCGGCTCACGCAGAGGGGGCTAGACGCCGGTTCCGTCTTTTTCTACACCGGGCTAGTGTATCTCCGGAGAGGGGACCCGGAGCGTCGGTATCCCACCTAAACCAATGTTTTGCCATGCCATGTGTGCTAGATTGTATCATGGGTGTTGTGTGCCAAAGATACCATCACTCTCTGTGCCGGGGCCTCACCGACGTCGGATTCTCTCTCTCGGGTTCCAGGACTGCTCACACCCCGAAACTCCCGGATCTGACGTAACGGGGGGAATCTTGCAAGTAGGTGGGCCCTACCATTGTCAAGGGTGTCCCTTGGACTAACATGACACAACCAAGCAACTAGTTCCACTTTGCTACCCACTTCCGGCTCACGCAGAGGGGGCTAGACGCCGGTTCCGTCTTTTTCTACACCGGGGCTAGTGTATCTCCGGAGAGGGGACCCGGAGCGTCGGGATCCCACCTAAACCAATGTTTTGCCATGCCATGTGTGCTAGATTGTATCATGGGTGTTGTGTGCCAAAGATACCATCACTCTCTGTGCCGGGGCCTCACCGACGTCGGATTCTCTCTCTCGGTTCCAGGACTGCTCACACCCCGAAACTCCCGGATCTGACGTAACGGGGGGAATCTTGCAAGTAGGTGGGCCCTACCATTGTCAAGGGTGTCCCTTGGGACTAACATGACACAACCAAGCAACTAGTTCCACTTTGCTACCCACTTCCGGCTCACGCAGAGGGGGCTAGACGCCGGTTCCGTCTTTTTCTACACCGGGGCTAGTGTATCTCCGGAGAGGGGACCCGGAGCGTCGGGATCCCACCTAAACCAATGTTTTGCCATGCCATGTGTGCTAGATTGTATCATGGGTGTTGTGTGCCAAAGATAGCATCACTCTCTGTGCCGGGGCCTCACCGACGTCGGATTCTCTCTCGCGGGTTCCAGGACTGCTCACACCCCGAAACTCCCGGATCTGACGTAACGGGGGAATCTTGCATGTAGGTGGGCCCTACCATTGTCAAGTGTGTTCCTTGGGACTAACATGACACAACCAAGCAACTAGTTCCACTTTGCTACCCACTTCCGGCTCACGCAGAGGGGGCTGGACGCCGGTTCCGTCTTTTTCTACACCGGGGCTAGTGTATCTCCGGAGAGGGGACCCGGAGCGTCGGGATCCCACCTAAACCAATGTTTTGCCATGCCATGTGTGCTAGATTGTATCATGGGTGTTGTGTGCCAAAGATACCATCACTCTCTGTGCCGGGGCCTCACCGACGTCGGATTCTCTCTCTCGGGTTCCAGGACTGCTCACACCCCGAAACTCCCGGATCTGACGTAACGGGGGAATCTTGCAAGTAGGTGGGCCCTACCATTGTCAAGGGTGTCCCTTGGGACTAACATGACACAACCAAGCAACTAGTTCCACTTTGCTACCCACTTCCGGCTCACGCAGAGGGGGCTAGACGCCGGTTCCGTCTTTTTCTACACCGGGGCTAGTGTATCTCCGGAGAGGGGACCCGAGCGTCGGATCCCACCTAAACCAATGTTTTGCCATGCCATGTGTGTTAGATTGTATCATGGGTGTTGTGTGCCAAAGATAGCATCACTCTCTGTGCCGGGGCCTCACCGACGTCGGATTCTCTCTCGCGGGTTCCAGGACTGCTCACACCCCGAAACTCCCGGATCTGACGTAACGGGGGGAATCTTGCATGTAGGTGGGCCCTACCATTGTCAAGTGTGTTCCTTGGGACTAACATGACACAACCAAGCAACTAGTTCCACTTTGCTACCCACTTCCGGCTCACGCAGAGGGGGCTAGACGCCGGTTCCGTCTTTTTCTACACCGGGGCTAGTGTATCTCCGAGAGGGGACCCGGAGCGTCGGTATCCCACCTAAACCAATGTTTTGCCATGCCATGTGTGCTAGATTGTATCATGGGTGTTGTGTGCCAAAGATAGCATCACTCTCTGTGCCGGGGCCTCACCGACGTCGGATTCTCTCTCGCGGTTCCAAAACTGCTCACACCCCGAAACTCCCGGATCTGACGTAACGGGGGGAATCTTGCATGTAGGTGGGCCCTACCATTGTCAAGGGTGTTCCTTGGGACTAACATGACACAACCAAGCAACTAGTTCCACTTTGCTACCCACTTCCGGCTCACGCAGAGGGGGCTAGACGCCGGTTCCGTCTTTTTCTACACCGGGGCTAGTGTATCTCCGGAGAGGGACCCGGAGCGTCGGGATCCCACCTAAACCAATGTTTTGCCATGCCATGTGTGCTAGATTGTATCATGGGTGTTGTGTGCCAAAGATACCATCACTCTCTGTGCCGGGGCCTCACCGACGTCGGATTCTCTCTCTCGGGTTCCAGGACTGCTCACACCCCGAAACTCCCGGATCTAACGTAACGGGGGGAATCTTGCAAGTAGGTGGGCCCTACCATTGTCAAGGGTGTCCCTTGGGACTAACATGACACAACCAAGCAACTAGTTCCACTTTGCTACCCACTTCCGGCTCACGCAGAGGGGGCTAGACGCCGGTTCCGTCTTTTTCTACACCGGGCTAGTGTATCTCCGGAGAGGGACCCGGAGCGTCGGGATCCCACCTAAACCAATGTTTTGCCATGCCATGTGTGCTATATTGTATCATGGGTGTTGTGTGCCAAAGATACCATCACTCTCTGTGCCGGGCCTCACCGACGTCGGATTCTCTCTCGCGGGTTCCAGGACTGCTCACACCCCGAAACTCCCGGATCTGACGTAACGGGGGAATCTTGCAAGTAGGTGGGCCCTACCATTGTCAAGTGTGTTCCTTGGGACTAACATGACACAACCAAGCAACTAGTTCCACTTTGCTACCCACTTCCGTCTCACGCAGAGGGGGCTAGACGCCGGTTCCGTCTTTTTCTACACCGGGGCTAGTGTATCTCCGGAGAGGGGACCCGGAGCGTCGGGATCCCACCTAAACCAATGTTTTGCCATGCCATGTGTGTTAGATTGTATCATGGGTGTTGTGTGCCAAAGATAGCATCACTCTCTGTGCCGGGGCCTCACCGACGTCGGATTCTCTCTCGCGGGTTCCAGGACTGCTCACACCCCGAAACTCCCGGATCTGACGTAACGGGGGAATCTTGCATGTAGGTGGGCCCTAACATTGTCAAGTGTGTTCCTTGGGACTAACATGACACAACCAAGCAACTAGTTCCACTTTGCTACCCACTTCCGGCTCACGCAGAGGGGGCTAGACGCCGGTTCCGTCTTTTTCTACACCGGGGCTAGTGTATCTCCGGAGAGGGACCCGGAGCGTCGGTATCCCACCTAAACCAATGTTTTGCCATGCCATGTGTGCTAGATTGTATCATGGGTGTTGTGTGCCAAAGATACCATCACTCTCTGTGCCGGGGCCTCACCGACGTCGGATTCTCTCTCGCGGGTTCCAGGACTGCTCACACCCCGAAACTCCCGGATCTGACGTAACGGGGGAATCTTGCATGTAGGTGGGCCCTACCATTGTCAAGTGTGTTCCTTGGGACTAACATGACACAACCAAGCAACTAGTTCCACTTTGCTACCCACTTCCGGCTCACGCAGAGGGGGCTAGACGCCGGTTCCGTCTTTTTCTACACCGGGGCTAGTGTATCTCCGGAGAGGGGACCCGGAGCGTCGGTATCCCACCTAAACCAATGTTTTGCCATGCCATGTGTGCTAGATTGTATCATGGGTGTTGTGTGCCAAAGATACATCACTCTCTGTGCCGGGGCCTCACCGACGTCGGATTCTCTCTCGCGGGTTCCAGGACTGCTCACACCCCGAAACTCCCGGATCTGACGTAACGGGGGGAATCTTGCAAGTAGGTGGGCCCTACCATTGTCAAGGGTGTCCCTTGGGACTAACATGACACAACCAAGCAACTAGTTCCACTTTGCTACCCACTTCCGGCTCACGCAGAGGGGGCTAGACGCCGGTTCCGTCTTTTTCTACACCGGGGCTAGTGTATCTCCGGAGAGGGACCCGGAGCGTCGGTATCCCACCTAAACCAATGTTTTGCCATGCCATGTGTGCTAGATTGTATCATGGGTGTTGTGTGCCAAAGATACCATCACTCTCTGTGCCGGGGCCTCACCGACGTCGGATTCTCTCTCGGGTTCCAGGACTGCTCACACCCCGAAACTCCCGGATCTGACGTAACGGGGGGAATCTTGCAAGTAGGTGGGCCCTACCATTGTCAAGGGTTCCTTGGGACTAACATGACACAACCAAGCAACTAGTTCCACTTTGCTACCCACTTCCGGCTCACGCAGAGGGGCTAGACGCCGGTTCCGTCTTTTTCTACACCGGGGCTAGTGTATCTCCGGAGAGGGGACCCGGAGCGTCGGGATCCCACCTAAACCAATGTTTTGCCATGCCATGTGTGCTAGATTGTATCATGGGTGTTGTGTGCCAAAGATAGCATCACTCTCTGTGCCGGGGCCTCACCGACGTCGGATTCTCTCTCGCGGGTTCCAGGACTGCTCACACCCCGAAACTCCCGGATCTAACGTAACGGGGGAATCTTGCATGTAGGTGGGCCCTACCATTGTCAAGGTGTCCTTGGGACTAACATGACACAACCAAGCAACTAGTTCCACTTTGCTACCCACTTCCGGCTCACGCAGAGGGGGCTGGACGCCGGTTCCGTCTTTTTCTACACCGGGGCTAGTGTATCTCCGGAGAGGGGACCCGGAGCGTCGGTATCCCACCTAAACCAATGTTTTTCCATGCCATGTGTGCTAGATTGTATCATGGGTGTTGTGTGCCAAAGATACCATCACTCTCTGTGCCGGGGCCTCACCGACGTCGGATTCTCTCTCTCGGGTTCCAGGACTGCTCACACCCCGAAACTCCCGGATCTGACGTAACGGGGGAATCTTGCAAGTAGGTGGGCCCTACCATTGTCAAGGGTGTCCCTTGGGACTAACATGACACAACCAAGCAACTAGTTCCACTTTGCTACCCACTTCCGGCTCACGCAGAGGGGGCTAGACGCCGGTTCCGTCTTTTTCTACACCGGGGCTAGTGTATCTCCGGAGAGGGGACCCGGAGCGTAGGGATCCCACCTAAACCAATGTTTTGCCATGCCATGTGTGTTAGATTGTATCATGGGTGTTGTGTTCCAAAGATACATCACTCTCTGTGCCGGGGCCTCACCGACGTCGGATTCTCTCTCGCGGGTTCCAGGACTGCTCACACCCCGAAACTCCCGGATCTACGTAACGGGGGGAATCTTGCATGTAGGTGGGCCCTACCATTGTCAAGGTGTTCCTTGGGACTAACATGACACAACCAAGCAACTAGTTCCACTTTGCTACCCACTTCCGGCTCACGCAGAGGGGGCTAGACGCCGGTTCCGTCTTTTTCTACACCGGGGCTAGTGTATCTCCGGAGAGGGGACCCGGAGCGTCGGATCCCACCTAAACCAATGTTTTGCCATGCCATGTGTGCTAGATTGTATCATGGGTGTTGTGTGCCAAAGATACCATCACTCTCTGTGCCGGGCCTCACCGACGTCGGATTCTCTCTCTCGGGTTCCAGGACTGCTCACACCCCGAAACTCCCGGATCTGACGTAACGGGGGAATCTTGCAAGTAGGTGGGCCCTACCATTGTCAAGGTGTCCCTTGGACTAACATGACACAACCAAGCAACTAGTTCCACTTTGCTACCCACTTCCGGCTCACGCAGAGGGGCTAGACGCCGGTTCCGTCTTTTTCTACACCGGGCTAGTGTATCTCCGGAGAGGGGACCCGGAGCGTCGGGATCCCACCTAAACCAATGTTTTGCCATGCCATGTGTGCTAGATTGTATCATGGGTGTTGTGTGCCAAAGATACATCACTCTCTGTGCCGGGGCCTCACCGACGTCGGATTCTCTCTCGCGGGTTCCAGGACTGCTCACACCCCGAAACTCCCGATCTGACGTAACGGGGGGAATCTTGCAAGTAGGTGGGCCCTACCATTGTCAAGGTGTTCCTTGGGACTAACATGACACAACCAAGCAACTAGTTCCACTTTGCTACCCACTTCCGGCTCACGCAGAGGGGGCTAGACGCCGGTTCCGTCTTTTTCTACACCGGGCTAGTGTATCTCCGGAGAGGGGACCCGGAGCGTCGGGATCCCACCTAAACCAATGTTTTGCCATGCCATGTGTGTAGATTGTATCATGGGTGTTGTGTGCCAAAGATACATCACTCTCTGTGCCGGGGCCTCACCGACGTCGGATTCTCTCTCGCGGGTTCCAGGACTGCTCACACCCCGAAACTCCCGGATCTGACGTAACGGGGGGAATCTTGCAAGTAGGTGGCCCTAACCATTGTCAAGTGGTGTCCTTGGGACTAACATGACACAACCAAGCAACTAGTTCCACTTTGCTACCCACTTCCGGCTCACGCAGAGGGGGCTAGACGCCGGTTCCGTCTTTTTCTACACCGGGCTAGTGTATCTCCGGAGAGGGGACCCGGAGCGTCGGATCCCACCTAAACCAATGTTTTGCCATGCCATGTGTGCTAGATTGTATCATGGGTGTTGTGTGCCAAAGATACCATCACTCTCTGTGCCGGGGCCTCACCGACGTCGGATTCTCTCTCGCGGGTTCCAGGACTGCTCACACCCCGAAACTCCCGGATCTGACGTAACGGGGGGAATCTTGCATGTAGGTGGGCCCTACCATTGTCAAGTGTGTTCCTTGGGACTAACATGACACAACCAAGCAACTAGTTCCACTTTGCTACCCACTTCCGGCTCACGCAGAGGGGGCTAGACGCCGGTTCCGTCTTTTTCTACACCGGGGCTAGTGTATCTCCGGAGAGGGGACCCGGAGCGTCGGATCCCACTAAACCAATGTTTTGCCATGCCATGTGTGTAGATTGTATCATGGGTGTTGTGTGCCAAAGATACCATCACTCTCTGTGCCGGGGCCTCACCGACGTCGGATTCTCTCTCGCGGGTTCCAGGACTGCTCACACCCCGAAACTCCCGGATCTGACGTAACGGGGGGAATCTTGCATAGGTGGGCCCTAACATTGTCAAGGTGTTCCTTGGGACTAACATGACACAACCAAGCAACTAGTTCCACTTTGCTACCCACTTCCGGCTCACGCAGAGGGGGCTAGACGCCGGTTCCGTCTTTTTCTACACCGGGGCTAGTGTATCTCCGGAGAGGGGACCCGGAGCGTCGGGATCCCACCTAAACCAATGTTTTGCCATGCCATGTGTGCTAGATTGTATCATGGGTGTTGTGTGCCAAAGATACCATCACTCTCTGTGCCGGGGCCTCACCGACGTCGGATTCTCTCTCGCGGGTTCCAGGACTGCTCACACCCGAAACTCCCGGATCTGACGTAACGGGGGGAATCTTGCATGTAGGTGGGCCCTACCATTGTCAAGTGTGTTCCTTGGGACTAACATGACACAACCAAGCAACTAGTTCCACTTTGCTACCCACTTCCGCTCACGCAGAGGGGGCTAGACGCCGGTTCCGTCTTTTTCTACACCGGGGCTAGTGTATCTCCGGAGAGGGACCCGGAGCGTCGGATCCCACTTAAACCAATGTTTTGCCATGCCATGTGTGCTAGATTGTATCATGGGTGTTGTGTGCCAAAGATAGCATCACTCTCTGTGCCGGGCCTCACCGACGTCGGATTCTCTCTCGCGGGTTCCAGGACTGCTCACACCCCGAAACTCCCGGATCTGACGTAACGGGGGGAATCTTGCAAGTAGGTGGGCCCTACCATTGTCAAGGGTGTCCTTGGGACTAACATGACACAACCAAGCAACTAGTTCCACTTTGCTACCCACTTCCGCTCACGCAGAGGGGGCTAGACGCCGGTTCCGTCTTTTTCTACACCGGGGCTAGTGTATCTCCGGAGAGGGGACCCGGAGCGTCGGGATCCCACCTAAACCAATGTTTTGCCATGCCATGTGTGCTAGATTGTATCATGGGTGTTGTGTGCCAAAGATACCATCACTCTCTGTGCCGGGGCCTCACCGACGTCGGATTCTCTCTCGCGGGTTCCAGGACTGCTCACACCCCGAAACTCCCGGATCTGACGTAACGGGGGAATCTGCATGTAGGTGGGCCCTACCATTGTCAAGTGTGTTCCTTGGACTAACATGACACAACCAAGCAACTAGTTCCACTTTGCTACCCACTTCCGGCTCACGCAGAGGGGGCTAGACGCCGGTTCCGTCTTTTTCTACACCGGGGCTAGTGTATCTCCGGAGAGGGGACCCGGAGCGTCGGATCCCACCTAAACCAATGTTTTTCCATGCCATGTGTGCTAGATTGTATCATGGGTGTTGTGTGCCAAAGATAGCATCACTCTCTGTGCCGGGGCCTCACCGACGTCGGATTCTCTCTCGCGGGTTCCAGGACTGCTCACACCCCGAAACTCCCGGATCTGACGTAACGGGGGAATCTTGCAAGTAGGTGGCCCTACCATTGTCAAGGGTGTCCCTTGGGACTAACATGACACAACCAAGCAACTAGTTCCACTTTGCTACCCACTTCCGGCTCACGCAGAGGGGGCTAACGCCGGTTCCGTCTTTTTCTACACCGGGCTAGTGTATCTCCGGAGAGGGGACCCGGAGCGTCGGTATCCCACCTAAACCAATGTTTTGCCATGCCATGTGTGCTAGATTGTATCATGGGTGTTGTGTGCCAAAGATACCATCACTCTCTGTGCCGGGCCTCACCGACGTCGGATTCTCTCTCGGTTCCAGGACTGCTCACACCCCGAAACTCCCGATCTGACGTAACGGGGGAATCTTGCAAGTAGGTGGGCCCTACCATTGTCAAGGGTGTCCCTTGGACTAACATGACACACCAAGCAACTAGTTCCACTTTGCTACCCACTTCTGGCTCACGCAGAGGGGGCTAGACGCCGGTTCCGTCTTTTTCTACACCGGGGCTAGTGTATCTCCGGAGAGGGGACCCGGAGCGTCGGGATCCCACCTAAACCAATGTTTTGCCATGCCATGTGTGCTAGATTGTATCATGGTGTTGTGTGCCAAAGATAGCATCACTCTCTGTGCCGGGGCCTCACCGACGTCGGATTCTCTCTCGCGGGTTCCAGGACTGCTCACACCCCGAAACTCCCGGATCTGACGTAACGGGGGAATCTTGCATGTAGGTGGGCCCTACCATTGTCAAGTGTGTTCCTTGGGACTAACATGACACAACCAAGCAACTAGTTCCACTTTGCTACCCACTTCCGGCTCACGCAGAGGGGGCTAGACGCCGGTTCCGTCTTTTTCTACACCGGGCTAGTGTATCTCCGGAGAGGGGACCCGGAGCGTCGGGATCCCACCTAAACCAATGTTTTGCCATGCCATGTGCAGATTGTATCATGGTGTTGTGTGCCAAAGATACCATCACTCTCTGTGCCGGGCCTCACCGCGTCGGATTCTCTCTCGCGGGTTCCAGGACTGCTCACACCCCGAACTCCCGGATCTGACGTAACGGGGGAATCTTGCAAGTAGGTGGCCCTACCATTGTAAAGGTCCCTTGGACTAACATGACACAACCAAGCAACTAGTTCCACTTTGCTACCCACTTCCGGCTCACGCAGAGGGGCTAGACGCCGTTCCGTCTTTTTCTACACCGGGGCTAGTGTATCTCCGGAGAGGGACCCGGAGCGTCGGGATCCCACTAAACCAATGTTTTGCCATGCCATGTGTGTTAATTGTATCATGGGTGTTGTGTGCCAAAGATACCATCACTCTCTGTGCCGGGCCTCACCGACGTCGGATTCTCTCTCGCGGTTCCAGGACTGCTCACACCCCGAAACTCCCGGATCTGACGTAACGGGGAATCTTGCAAGTAGGTGGGCCCTACCATTGTCAAGTGTGTTCCTTGGGACTAACATGACACAACCAAGCAACTATTCCACTTGCTACCCACTTCCGTCTCACGCAGAGGGGCTAGACGCCGGTTCCGTCTTTTTCTACACCGGGCTAGTGTATCTCCGGAGAGGGGACCCGGAGCGTCGGATCCCACCTAAACCAATGTTTTGCCATGCCATGTGTGTAGATTGTATCATGGGTGTTGTGTGCCAAAGATAGCATCACTCTCTGTGTCGGGCCTCACCGACGTCGGATTCTCTCTCGCGGGTTCCAGGACTGCTCACACCCCGAAACTCCCGGATCTGACGTAACGGGGGGAATCTTGCATGTAGGTGGGCCCTACCATTGTCAAGTGAGTTCCTTGGACTAACATGACACAACCAAGCAACTAGTTCCACTTTGCTACCCACTTCCGGCTCACGCAGAGGGGGCTAGACGACCGGTTCCGTCTTTTTCTACACCGGGGCTAGTGTATCTCCGGAGAGGGACCCGGAGCGTCGGATCCCACCTAACCAATGTTTGCCATGCCATGTGTGCTAGATTGTATCATGGTGTTGTGTGCCAAAGATACCATCACTCTCTATGCCGGGGCTCACCGACGTCGGATTCTCTCTCGCGTTCCAGGACTGCTCACACCCCGAAACTCCCGGATCTGACGTAACGGGGGGAATCTTGCAGTAGGTGGCCCTACCATTGTCAAGTGTGTTCCCTTGGGACTAACATGACACAACCAAGCAAACTATTCCACTTTGCTACCCACTTCCGGCTCACGCAGAGGGGGCTAGACGCCGGTTCCGTCTTTTTCTACACCGGGCTAGTGTATCTCCGGAGAGGGGACCCGGAGCGTCGGATCCCACCTAAACCAATGTTTTGCCATGCCAAGTTGCTAGATGTATCATGGTGTTGTGTGCCAAAGATACCATCACTCTCTGTGCCGGGGCCTCACCGACGTCGGATTCTCTCTCGGGTTCCAGGACTGCTCACACCCCGAAACTCCCGGATCTGACGTAACGGGGGAATTTGCAAGTAGGTGGGCCCTACCATTGTCAAGGGTGTCCCTTGGGACTAACATGACACAACCAAGCAACTAGTTCCACTTGCTACCCACTTCCGGCTCACGCGAGGGGGCTAGACGCCGGTTCCGTCTTTTCTACACCGGGGCTAGTGTATCTCCGGAGAGGGGACCCGAGCGTCGGGATCCCACCTAAACCAATGTTTTTGCCATGCCATGTGTGCTAGATTGTATCATGGGTGTTGTGTGCCAAAGATACCATCACACTCTGTGCCGGGGCCTCACCGACGTCGGATTCTCTCTCACGGGTTCCAGGACTGCTCACACCCCGAAACTCCCGGATCTGACGTAACGGGGGAATCTTGCAAGTAGGTGGGCCCTACCATTGTCAAGGGTGTCCCTTGGACTAACATGACACAACCAAGCAACTAGTTCCACTTGCTACCCACTTCCGGCTCACGCAGAGGGGCTAGACCCGGTTCCGTCTTTTTCTACACCGGGGCTAGTGTATCTCGGAGAGGGGACCCGGAGCGTCGGATCCCACCTAAACCAATGTTTTGCCATGCCATGTGTGCTAGATTGTATCATGGTGTTGTGTGCCAAAGATACCATCACTCTCTGTGCGGGGCCTCACCGACGTCGGATTCTCTCTCTCGGGTTCCAGGACTGCTCACACCCCCGAAACTCCCGATCTGACGTAACGGGGAATCTTGCAAGGTGGGCCCTACCATTGTCAAGGGTGTCCCTTGGGACTAACATGACACAACCAAGCAACTAGTTCCACTTTGCTACCCACTTCCGGCTCACGCAGGGGGCTAGACGCCGTTCCGTTTTTTTTTTCTACACCGGGCTAGTGTATCTCCGGAGAGGGGACCCGGAGCGTCGGGATCCCACCTAAACCA